>NNCF01129041.1:227125-266526 GCA_002313205.1 Laupala kohalensis
TCCTACCCCACCCCAGACCCCTGGGTAAAGGATTGACTCTGTTGGAGAGATAAGCGGTAGGAAGATTCACAAGAATTCCCGAACGATGACTTGTCTCCGATAACAAGGAAGCTTGTTTAATACGAGTAGACCAACCCGCTACAGGGGGTTCGGCTCAGCCACGACGTAGATAGCAGTAGTCCCATCAGTTCGTGGGGGTGGCATGGATTGACTACTTGACAGGCTCTCAAACCGGATCTTATGTGCAACCCTAGATCATAGTACACAAAGTAGTAGGGAACCTCGCAAGAGACCCCGGCGGACACCCATCCAACGCTTATAGGGCAACCTTTCTAACGTGGGTAGGACTATAAAGTTGTGACCTATTGGGACGGCCACCGTGCAGTATAGTCCGGCGAAGTTACCGCGTTCAGCTTCCCACTCGATAGGTACAGGCGACAGGTACAGGACCACTGGGCCTTCGCCTATCCTTCACTTTTGTACCCAATCCTAGGCCGACAAGCTGAGCAACGGATCAATCCCGACGCGATCTCGTAAGTGGTAGGAGGGCTGACAACCCTTCGAGTGTTACTCAGCACAAACCGAGTAGACAGGGAGGGGCACAAGCCCTCAGGTGCTTGCATCTGACGCCCCTATTTGGGTTGGACTCTGCCGGGCAGTACGGTTCCCCCACCCGTGGGGTACGGGAAGGAGCCTCAGCTCTCCGATCGGTGAGCAGGGTTACTGCTCAGCTACCGTTAGCGCAGATAGCAGTAGAGATGTGAGCTAGGCACGCCTCCGCCCACCAGAGCGGATGCTGGGAGAGGCGGGTTTTCTGCCTCGATGTTTGTGGGCATCCCCCCACGTCTCGCCAAGGGGGGCAACCCATGGACCGACCCCTCTGCCCAGTTCTCTGGATGAAAGGAAGGGGTCCTTCACTAAATAGCGGAAGCTTATAGACTGGGGCTAAAATGGGATAACGGTAAAGTTGAGGTCCGAAAGGATGTGATAGGCTCAACTACCCACGAGCAATGTCCAATTAAACAGAGTGTGTAAGGAAAGTATTGTAATCGGTCGATTTTTTCTGATCTATACGAATTGCTTTCAGCAGAGTCTATTTTCAATTTTTTTGTTCTTTTTTCCCGTGTCGTACGTGTGTATGTATCTATGTATGTATAAAGAATTTTGTTTATCCGATAAGACACTAAGAAATCAGTGAATTCGAATCAAAGTAGAGAATTGACTTTGAATGCATTGGGAATAGAAACCTATTTCTGGACAACTCATTACGACTTCATGTACTCATCGCGATCTTTTTCTGGTTTGTTAAAAATCAAAATTTTGAAAAACTAAATATCAATATTTTTTATTGTACATTAAATTCTGCTTTCAGATTGCTTAACAACGTTTTCTTACGTCGCACGGTTTTTGAGATATTGCAAAAAGTTATTACGCAAAAATCTTGGAGGCGCCTTGTTTAGACCAATCTACGAGTCAAATGCAGAGAGTTCAGAATGGAAGATTCCAGCAATCTGTAGCTGATATGAAGTTAGGCAGCAAACCATTTATGGTTGTAAACATAAATATTTTTATACGTATTAATCTTTTTAATGTATCTTTTTATAATTACCCATCTTTTACTTTTTTTATATAAAAATTATTTCCCGACTTAGTTATATTCTATTTGACTTTTTGTATTTTTTTACTGTTATGATTTAAAAAAAAAAAGATTTATTATTGTAAAGTTGAGCGGGGCACGCTCCAGATTAATATCTCCTAATTATTGGAAGGCAGTGGAGATAAAAAATGGTGAATCCTATTACTCCGTCTTCTTCTGTAGAAACTCAAACGCTGGAACGCTTCGCGTAGATCCATGTAATCCGGTGTGACTGCGAAGGAGTCGTTAAGTTGGAAGTTGGTTCCGCGCCTGTCTCCATCCCTCACGGCGCGTGCGTTTTTAATGTTGTTTATCGCTGGGAAGGCGTTTATCACGGTCTGCCTCACGGAGTGGGAGGTTTTGATACATGCGACGCCAAGAATAATCAGAGAGAAATTAACGTCTCTGCAACAGTGAACATCTTCGCCCCAATTCGTCCAGGCCTCACTTCTCCTTAATCATCCAGTTACAGTAAAAGTGGATAGGAGAAAAAAAGTAAACAATTGTAATTTAATTTTAATAGAATTTGTTTCTTTCCTCAATAGTACGATATTTATTAGTCATTTTACTTTAAAAATAAACTTTTTTGGGAAAATAATCCTATTATCCGGATATTTGACCGTGTCCGGTCGCAATTGAGGTATGCGTATATAACTTCTATGTTTTTTACCATTTGTTCTGTGATTTAAAAAATTTAATTTTAATTTTTTTGGTGATATATTTTTTGACTTCTTGTCTGAAGTGTATGTACTCGTACCTCGAATTTAATTCGCTGTACTTACATGTCAAGTGCACAAACGCATGTATTGCCTTGTCGTTGTATTTGTTGGTTTGTTACTTGATTATTATTTTTTTAATCGAGCGTTTCATTTATTTATTTTTTTGAACCAACCCACAAACATATTGGGTGTTTCATTGGAGATATTGATTGCCCGGAATAACTGTTGGAGAACATGTGTGTGTGAGCTCTTGTACACACACATACACACACACACACTTGCACCACGCCGGACGATGCGATGTGGAAAGAGCGGTTCGCAAATATTCCTGAACAATCGACAACGGCGTGGCGAAATTTCCGCTCCTCTGATCTGTTCGCTGCTCGCGGGTGCGTGTGCATACGACGTGTTGATGGTGGGACACACAGCGTGGTCGGCAAGTAGCGGTCGTAAACGTAGATTCCTTAATAAGAAAGAGAACCGCCCGCGCATCTATTACTTTTTTTGGGGGTGGAGTGGCTTTACGGCTCATGTCGACATCAGAGGTCATTGGAGCCCTGAAAAACTTGTACAGGTAGGGAAAATGCAGTTACGCACTAGGGAGAGCCAACATGACTCTCCCCGCGTGTGGGACTCGTCGAATGATTCAACCATACCCACTAAAAACCCTCCTGAGTTACAACTCAAAACTCAAATCCCAACACATCTCAAGACATTACTAAAAACATTTTTAAAAAAAGAAGAAGAAAGAGGAAAATGAAAGATACCCTAACCCTAATAGCGTCGGGATCGAAAAGAACAAGAGGTGACCAAAGGAAGGTCAGGAAAGAGAAAGGAAGGAGCTTTGCACAAGTAAGTGGAAGCAATGCCAGACTCAGCTCGGGGCCCCGTGTTCGCCAAACACGTACTTACTAGATGTAAGTCCCCTGGGGGAAACATCTATTACTCATTATTATAGTATTTGTAAATGGGAAATGTAGCGTACTATTGAAGACTATCTACATGGGAGATGAGTGGCTAACGTGGAGGGTTTGTAGGAGAGAGAGAGAGAAAGAGAAAGAAGTGTTCGCTTTTCAGGAGTCACAGGCTGTATGAAATGGGACACTAATGTGAATTGGTACAATTATCACTCGAATTAAAGTATAGTATCCAGTGGAAATACATCGAGGTTCCACTGATCGCAGAAAAAGAACGCGTCGAACACTTTAAAACCTTTTTTTAAAATTTAAATCGCGACGTGTCGGCGCACATCACAGATTCCATGATGAACTGAATTAAAACATTGCGAGTGAAAAATCTACAAAATCAAACTCAAAAAAAAAATTAAAGCTTTAGATAATTCCTAATATTTTTGAAAAGTTATCTAGTAAAGAGTTTGACAACGTATTAAAGTTTCCCCCTCCTTTTCAATTTCGATTATCTATTTTTGATACCTTGGATAGAACCAATCAGGGGAGGGCACTAATGGGGCTATAAATCATCATCCCCCCCCCATTATACCTGAACTCTTACCAGATAAAGTTGAAGTTGATTAATGTCATACTTTGTAAAAGTGCTACCAGGTTTATAATTGTTATTGTTATTAATAATACCAGATTAATAAAACTAATAATAGCATGTTAGTAACTTTAATACATAATTGTTATTGTTATTAATAATGCCACATTGTCCATTGCTAATTATTTATTTGATGCATTCTATTTACAGGGAATATTTATAAAATTTGAGTTGTTAAACCATAATTATTGAACAAAAACGGCCCCCGGTTATAGCTCTCTCTTACCCCCTTGATTACGGACTAGATCCATCCGCCACTGGTTCCAATCCAGGTCATACATCAGCCTCTCTCGCTTTGAGCACTCCGTTGCAGGTACACCCTATTGTGTGTGACGTAGGTGCTAATTCCACAAAGTCGCCTATTTGCGCTCGGACTTATCCGCTCTGTAACGATTCCTGTCATTGGTCCGTTCACCCTTTTTCCCCTCATCACACTCATGCGGTCGTTGTGCGTATAAAACACGTTTCATATTTCATGTCGCGATGCGTCAAGCGAAAAATGAGAGGGGATTTCGTGTGTTCTTCGGACGCGCTGACGATCCGACTGTGAAATGACGGACACACGAGCCACTGATAGCTATGTTTGGAGCGCGTGTGATGCATTGGACGCGAAGCGCGACGCAAAGCGGGATCAGTTGTTGGCACGTGCGACACACATGACTGAGGAGACGCGGAGGCACGTCGGCGCGTCTCATCGTAATTATTTATTATGTTTGACGCACGAGTGGATTCAAATGCGGAAAAGTGTCAATTATCTGAATGATTGTAATGTTATCTGGGATGGTTTGAATAATAAAAATTTACAGAAACTTAATACAGCCAACCACGCTTGTACAAAATTAAATTTTGTTTGTTTGTATCTTTTATATATATATATATATATATATATATATATATATATATATATATATATATATATATATATATATATATATATNCATGTATACATTTTTATCATGATAAACTCTGTGACACAAAAAGACTGTTTTAATGCGACTCTCCTTCAAAATTGACTTCCTCTTGACGGCACCTTAGTCTCTAATTCTTTGAAACTGACTGGTCGTTATGGCAACATGAAAATCGTAGCTATTGCTTTTATTTTTCTTCTGATAATGCAGTTGGTACGGATAATTAAACACTTGGATAACTGATCGGATAGTAGTTCTACTGCCCGTCAATACATTTCGTCGAGTTTTCAGAATTTAATTTTTTAAATATTTTTTTATTAGGAGCTCCTTGTTGTTATAGAGTTTTGATAAAAAACCCGAACGCATCTCACCAACGTTTTGCTCAAGCGCGACAAAATTGACGCAACTCAAAAATTGATGATTTTGAATTTTGTCCCCCCCACTTAACCCTAAAAATTTGATTATCTCACTCCTGTCTATAATGGTTCGTGCTTGGTATATTTCTGTCTATATCTATAATGGTATATTTCACGAACTTAGTACTCGTAACGGGGTATTATCGGACAATATTATAAAATCTAAGTTAGTTAGTGGGCTATAAGCTACGCGCGCACTGGGATGCGAACGGACGGAAGTCCCGACATTTTAAGAGTGATGAAGGCTGCGCGCAACGGTTCGGAAATTCCGGAACCCTCTTGGGAGAATGAACCATTCTCTCCCCAAGGCGTACAGGATTAGGATCCGCGTGTTACCTGCTTCCCATTCTATTCTGATCACTCAACACAATACAACACAACCAAAGTGGCTAATGTCTTGTGCCCTCAATGATAAACTGTTAATGACTCTCCCCCGGAAAGTTCCCTTCTGGGGACTTACCACGAACGGCGGCAAGTGCGTGTCGGGTCAGTGGGTTCATACCAATGCAAAGCAATGGAAAGAACTTTTGGGAAATCCGGGACGGCGGTGCCGACCATTCCCAGTGCGCGCGTTGATGTAAGCTTACTTGTTGATATGTACCAACTGTTATTGAAAAGGTAACCCAAACAAAGAGTGTTTTCGTCCTCCAAATGTGATAATCAACGTGCGTCACTTGATAGTAGATGTTAATTACGTCATAGTAACTTTGGACTTAAGAACATGGACACGACTGGAAGATCACTATGTTTTACCTAACAAAATTTTGAAGGATATGACACACGTTCCATTCTAGTCGTTTATCAAAATGTGTTTATCGATCGGCGTATGTCTTGGATATTGATCTCCCCATTGTGACCGTCTGCTTGAGGGTTGAGGCGAGACATTGCGAAGTAAACCCTCACTTTGCACTAAAAAGATTTATGTTCTCTTTGTAGCGGATATGTTGCTACATGGTGCGTTGTAGACGCTTCTTTATTTGATGAACGTCGTTCTTCTCCCGAAAGGTACGAATACACGGGCAGTGTTTGTGGTCAGTTATTCTCTGACAGTGGAGTGCTGTGTCTGACAGGCGTCAGGGAGCACCGCTATCTCGTTGTCAGATAACTGAACCTACTCACCATTCAATTTCCTCGTTTCGTGTAAACTCTGCCACCTGTCAGCACGAACTAACACTGACGTTCAAGATAGTTTATTCTTGATGGATGTTCATTATCTATATTAGGTTCCCAGAGTTAATTGTCAATAAATTTCTTCCGTGTACCCTACACGTGGAGAAGATATGTAATAACTTTCGGTCAGGTGAAAATTGCTACGAACCGGGAATCGAACCCGAGGCTCCTGCTTTGACCGCAGGGGTGTTAACCACTACACCGCCCGTTCACCTTCCACAACCGAACGCCATTTCCACCCAGACGAAAGTTATCTCATATCTTCTTCACGTGTAGGGTACACGTACTCGGAAGAAATATATATGCTCAACGAACTTTAACGCGTAGGTAATTGGGAAACCGGTAATTAAGTGTACACAACGTTGTGTGCCACCTGGTTCACATATCTCCTGTTAAGGGGATGTGTCTCAGGTCTTCAGGGATTGGGGTCTGGTGTACAGTTGTGGAAGTCGAACGGGTGGAGTATTGGTTAACGCCCTGCGATAAAAACAGGAACCCCGGGTTCGATTTTCGGCTCGTCACCATTTTCACCTGTCGTTGATCAATCATTGTCGATGGATCTTAAATTACAAAGTGTGAAGAAAGTTTACATTTTTTTTTTAAATATTAAAAACGGTATTTTATTGTGATATTCATTATTTATGAAGTGTACTCACGTTCAATTACATTGTAGGTTAACTGATTGGGGTAGGACTCACGAACACGGACAGACATAACCTCACTTTGCGTGAACATACGTCTGTGACGGGTAGCGTACGCTGACGGAAGTGATGTTTCATAGCCATAGCTTTCGTCAGTGCAAACACTGACATATAGCAGCTGTCGTGTATCTAGTAATAATAATAATAGTTGCGGGTTAAACGGAATTTTTTGAAACCAAAGTTACATACCCTATATTTTTGTCCCACTCTGTACCGAAGAGCTAAAAACATTTCCCTGACGACAGTGTGTTATTTTTATTTTTATTAACTCCCCCATTCTGTCATATGCGTGACATGGCCGCTCGTGCAAACGCGCGAAGCAGAATAACGCAAGAGTGCTGCGTAATAATTGTGAATAATTTATCTCCGCTGATTAACCAAAACCATTCTACCGTGACGAGTGTCCCGAGTGAACTCCCAAAGATAACACACGCTGCCCGATGACGCGCGTGGATGACTTTTTATTCATTTATTTTTTCACTGCAATCGTTTTCCATTTCGGAAAGATCCCTTTGTGTGTGTGTTTATCGAACCGTTGCGAGGGATAGCAAGACATATCAGACTTCACTAATGGGATTGGAATTTTGATAAGCATTAACCGCTCTGATATTTGTTCATAAATGTACGTAGATTCATGTGACAGTTTAAAACGTTTCCAGTACGGATTTTATCGCTCTATGGATTGTTATGATTTATTCCTGTTTTGTAGCACTTTTTACGAACCTCGTTGGTATGAGCAAAATAAAATGTTTCCTCTGTGCTAATTTCGTGTTCGCAACCGATTTCTTATAGAAATTGTTAATCCATTCTAACAGTAAGAAAAGCCAAATCATCTTCCACAATTTTAATTAATATTTTTTGTTGCAAAACAGACATGTTTCGTTGAGCTATCCCCATCATCAATAAACAAAATAAATCTAATAAAAAGTATAAAATTAAAAATAAATAAATATAAACTTCGAAAGATGAATAAAGTGTAAAATACATTGTAATAAGCAACATGGGTTTAACATGAATTGAAATTAAATATATCAATTAAATACATCGCAACTTATATTTGAGACCTAATTATTGTATTTGGAAGTCAGGAGTAAATTGTAACAATAACTTCAATAGTAAAATGATACACGTTAATAAATAATAAATTTTTTGTCAAAAACGCAGTTGAAAACTGCGTATGACTACGTGGAGGACAATAAACTAATTTACTCTCCGGAAGCAAGCAAGGGACCATCCCATCAATTCCGATCAAGGGCCCTAAGGCAGAGGCGGATTCAATTTTTCTTTTTTTGCAAAAGTTCCTAGATAGGATAAAAAGTTAGCTGCGATTAATTTTTTTTATTGCGATTAATATTATATATTAATATTTTTCTGTGTTAATATTCCATTGTGTGCGAATAATTAGTTTGGGTTGAATCGGTTATAAATAAATAATCGTTAAGTTTTTAGATAATTTTTAGTGAATCCATACTGCGTGATAATCAGTTGCTATGTTATCAAGTTGTTGTTTTTTAAAAATCAGTTTTTTAAATGTTCTCTCCCCAACGATTGACTTGCACGCGTGGGTTAGACTTTTTTTTTTACTATACACTCGACTGTTAGAAGCGGAAGAGTTCAGAAAGCCACCAGTGCGTGCAACTTTCGTCTGAGGATAAGATTGAGATATCTCCGTAAAAGGGGGTAATTTCCATTCTATTAGAAACAATTAGGACGCACTGATAGGTTATCACGAGCAGGAAAAAGGGTGCATTTGCGTATCATTTGGAAGCCACGTAGTTCCAGAACTTGCCAAAGCGGGAGAGGGATAATAGAACGAGCGGAGTGTTGATGATATGGTTTTGCTTTTTATGTTCTAGTGTCACAGACGCGTTTTATGCGACGTAATGTCCTAGTATGAATTACATTGCGCGTGTATTTTTAATAGTTTGAGTATTCTGAATATTAACTTGATTTACTTTGCCCCTGGTTACCTTTCAGTGGAGGGAATGGAACAAGAAAGGAATTATCTCAATAGAGGAATAGAAAAGGAATTAAATCTTTGGGACAAAAAATACAGACCGAAGAAATAGGAGTGGATTGTTTAAATCGGTACTCAAAACAATATCCCATTCTCTTCCGGTTTTCCATCGGGTTTTCTCCGGTTTTCCTCTAGCAGAGGGCGGTGCATATTGAAATATTAAATTTCAATTTATAGTTATTTTAATAGTAAAGATTTATAAACAATATTTTTCGAATAATCTGTAGTTTATAATAATTCGTACTTGTGATTTTTTGGTGTTATTAAATAAAAAATTATTGGTATTTTGATGATATTATAACAAGTAACTGATTTTTTTATTCTTATCCGAGTGTGCTGAAATGGTAAATCCTTAGCCTCTGCCTTAGGAATTGCCCTTGATCGGAATTGATGGGATACGTCCCTTGCTTGCTTCCGGAGAATAAATTAGTTTATTGTCCTCCACGTGGTCATACGCAGTTTGTACTGTTTTTTTTTACAAGAAACTTATTATTGTAATATACGCAATTAAAAATATAGCCGCATTACAAGAGATTTGATTCAGAAAATATAAATTAAATAATATTCTTAAATGAAACTAAATCTATAATTAATAGTGGAATGAGATTTACAAAAATTGATTTAAAAATACGAAGGTTTATATAAAAAATCTATTTTTCTGGACAAAATATCCGGAAGAGTAGAGACCAGTACAATAATGAATATCGTGTACAAAACATACAGACCTCCTTAAAAAATATCTTTTGTAGAAGAAAAGTCCCCAGTGGAACCTTTATTTTTTCCATGTTTTTTGTGGAGAAGAGAATGGAGGCCGAGGGAGCAGGAAAATCTTTTTGGTTCGTCCGATTGAAAACCGCTGCGACTGTGCGTACGCGGTTTCCGGTTGATGGAGATAAAGAGGCGGCGATGAGGTCGGTCTGGCGATTAATAACGATACACCAAGTGGCTTCCAACTAGCGGTTTATGGCTCCCCAGGGAGGCGCTGCGGGACAATGGTTGCGCGGCTGCATTGATACTCGTAAAATGTAGTGTAGCTGCCCTCTGAAAAGTTACCAAATTTGGGAGAACTGCCAACCTACTCAATTGATTCACCCTATGTTGTCTTCTACGCGACTTGGTGATATTTTCATCTTTTACGTTGTATTCACTACCACCAAACTTGACGAAATAACTCTAGGAGAGCCTGTCCTTAAAATACTATTTTTCATCCTTTGTAGTGTAACACAAATTTAACATTCCTATTTATAAAATACATTGCGTAAATAATCCAAGAAATCTTAATTTATTAGTCAACTTTCAACGAAATTCATTTTACGACCCAACATCTCTCCTTCCCGGTTCCCTTACCCAAATCCAACGGTTAGAGGAGGGAAGAGGCCTCACGGCCTGAATTGCGCCTAAAGACAAAAAATAAATAAAAAAGACATTTTCTTTCCGCAAACCTGAAAAAATCTGCTATTGTGTTTCTTTTTTATCCTGCGTTACATTCCTTCATATATTCTTCAAAAAATTTGTCAGAAATGAAAAAAGGAATTCTGTGTAATAAATATTGGTTCTCTTTTGAAATCACGCATTTTATCGAAATTTATGAATACTTGCTTTATTCACACACTCAATTACCGTTTCATTTTTCATGCATTGACATTCCCTTTGTTGTCCATTATGCTTTTCAACAGAGTATCCTTGTTCCGTGACCCTTTTGTCGTTCTACGTCGGGAACAGTCGTCGATAGCGTGTTAATATTTATTATGACTTGACCGCCTCGTGCGGCAAATTTGAATTTAACTTTTAAATGTTGGGGACGTTGGTGTGACGATAAATTGCATCGATAGGACTCGGTGTATGTGTGTACGCGACCCTTTGAAACTGACACTTTGAGTTTTTCTAACGAAATTCACTGACGAAAAGAGTCAATGCAAATCATGTTGGTTATCACACTATGTTTTTTAACTTGCAAAATTTCATTTTTCTCAAAGTTAATATTTTGGATTCCCTTTGTGATCTGCGGGAGTAAAAATGAATATTCATTTAAATATTCTGCGGTTGACTCACTTTTATGTATACGACTGTTTTTTTTTTAAATTAAAAGATGAACATTTTGACAAAAGCTTTTGGTTTTATTTAGAATTCATGTTTTGCGAAGTGCAGAGCTTCGAAGGGCAAATATTCATTGTCCAGGGAAATACGAGGCACGGAAACGTTGAATGACTTATCTCAAGTGAGTTGCAATGAGAGCGATTCGGCAAAGGGCATTGTCAGGTAATGGACAGAGGCAATGTTCACTAGCAATAGAAAAGAGTACGTACATAATACGAGGTTAAATAACAACACATCAATATCTATAAAATACGCACGCAAACGGAATAAAATGCTTAGGGAATTACTACACATGGTTACAATGAGTTAGAAATTAGATTTACGAAATTAATTATCTACATTAGGCTCATATGTGCGTATATTCACATACAGACGCAAACTCATTTTCGCTTACAAACAGTTACATAAACAAACTCATACGTACAAACACGCTCAATATATACACACGCGTCATTACTCCTACTATACCCTTAGCGTAAAATTAATTGCTATAACATAAATAAAAGAAATTAATAACTATAAAAAACAAAAACAAAACATGTAACAATCAGGTAAACTTCACTACATTAACCGTTAAGGAGAATCTCCTCTACAATCAAATGATTATTCGAAAATAATTAAATAACGACTCGACACTTTACTAACCATGTGATAACTTCCTGTATCGGTTGATTTTTCATCCTAAATTAGTGACGATTTTTGTTGTTATAAACAAATAAATTCGAGGAATGAAATGTCTTCAGTTACATCAATTGCATATGAAGATGAATTTGTTTTACTCAATTTTTAATGAAATTAATGTGTCGTCTGCCACGAATTACTTGGATGTTATTATTTGTTAATGTTTGGAACAAAATATTGCAGACTTCCCTTGTTAATATATTTATGTCGACACACATTAATAACAATACTTCGTGAACAAAGTTATTTTCCGTTAAAAAATATTTTCTTATCCCGCTGGTTCAAATTCAATTCCGGTAGAAGAGTTTGTTCCAGAATAATTTCCTCGATAAACCAACTTCACGGCAAAAAGTTGACGTTGGCTCCATTTTAATGTGGTCGTTAGATTAAATCGGGCCGTACTTAAGAAAATGATGAAGAGTATTACGTCACGCCATAGAACGTGCTAACAAAATGAGATGTATCTCGTGTAGCAGTGGCTGTTAAAGGAAGGAGCTCGTTCCTTCGCTATGAGCTGTGTCTCATTATGACCCCGTTGTCATCGCAGTGTCTGCTCACCACACACTACGGATTCTTTCTCCAATCTGATGTTCACGCTGTTGAACATGTTGCCGCTGCTGTGTACATTATTTTGCTCGAGATAGTATTTCTTTTTCCTCTCCTAAATGAGCCTTGGAGTCCTAAAGCTTCCTCTTACTACACTGTAGTATTTGTAAATGGAAAATGTAGCGTGCTGTTGAAGCTTATCTACACGGAACGATAGGACTATTGTTAGTACATGGGTCACTTAGCTGGGTTTACCAACAACTTGGCCCATGTGGAGGGGTTAGCAGTAGTAGTTAGTAATAGTTACGAGTTATCGAAAGTAGAGGAAGGAAGGTTTGCTTTTCAATATGAACTGGGACATTAATGTGAAAACTACAATTTTCTTTCTGGAACCCGGGATGAGCACTAACAGCTTTAGCCCCGGAGGGTCTCTCTTCTCCCTTAATGAGCCTTGGAGTGACTCTTGATGGGAATTGATGGGATGGTCTCTTGCTTGTTTCCGAAAAGTAAATTAGTTTACTGTCCTCAACGTGGTCATACGCAGTTTGCAACTGCTTTTTTGACAAAGTTTAAATATAAAGAGCTCGAAAGCTTCTTTATGAAATCAGATTTAAACCTTTGCTCCTTCTTGGAATGCCTCTCCCGGGAACAACGGAAGACAAACGTTCTGAATTTGTCTGCGCGTAATTAGGAAGACGTATTCGTTCCAAAGTTTTCCATTCCGATTCGAACTCACTTTTTTATCTCTTTCAGTTACACGCCGTCCATTATTCGAAATTTTGCAACCATACTTCATGTTCCCAACTTCCGGAGCCCCGATTTTCTTTTCCGTGCCTTCGCCATTTTCACGGTGCGCGCTTTTCATTTGTTTGGCATGCGCTCGCTTACGTTCGTTTGTTTATTGGATCCTGGCGGGAGGGGGGGGGGAAGAGAGAGAGAAAGAGGAGAATCCGGTGGAGGGACTTTATTATGGAAATACGGCCGCCTCGCCTCGTTTAACTTCGGCTGAAACGATTCTTCTACGAAGCAAATTCCTCTGATCTTGTTTTGTTACTCGCTCCGCTTGTCTTTTGTCTCCTTTCAAGATGGCCGTCACGACGCGGTGGTCACGTCGGATGTACACGGAGAACCCTCCCTTCTTGCCCCTTTTATTCGAAATATTTTCCAAGTTTCAATGGAAATACTTGATCTGTATAAAAATATTGTAATAAATAATATTACCTACTTCTGGAAGAACGTTTCCGTGTTTTATTAAATACAAATTTATTGGTATTATATTAATTTTACTAAACTATTTTCATTGTTAGGAGCGTGTTGAAAAGTTAAATCCGCCTCTGCCTTAGGGCCCTTGATCGGAATTGATGGGATGGTCCCTTGCTTGCTTCCGGAGAGTAAATTATTTTATTGTTCTCCAAAACCGCCTTTTGTTTAACAAAAGGTGTCGCGTCACTTTTTCTTTTTTAATTCGTCAATTTAATTTCTTTCAATTAACAAATAATCCAGTTGTGTTATTATGTGAAAAGTTAAATGCAGTGGGCGTGTTTGAAAGAGTAATCTTTTATGAAGATTTCCATATGCGATTACATTTTGTCAGAATAACAATATGTAAGAGGATTTGTTGATACACATTTTAAGCATCTCTCGTTACAGCGTTTCATTGTCAAATGAATATTTTAATATCCTGTGTTCGTATTTTTTAATCGATGCTAATTCGTCCCCAAAATGAATATTTAATAATTGAATTTTTTTAGTTACTTGGTGAAATTCAATTACATGGTGTACGTCCCATCAGATTACTAATTAACTGACACTTTTTTAAAAACTGTAATGCAATGCTGTGTTCGGCTCAACAAAAACAAAATCATGCCATAAAAACAGTACAAGCATTGTTGATCTTGTAGATCTGTTAGTTTTTTTAATTCACGACAAGCGTAGGTCATTTTCTGTTTTGATACTTGTTTTTGTCTTACTGCTAGATCGATGCAATGAAGAAATGTATCTAACTGATAATTCGTCTGCGATTCATCCTCCTGATCACATATACACGATTATGCATTCAGTCATTAATACTGGTTGTAATAGCTTCTCAATTTTGCTTGTGTCTGTTTTTTGATGAATTTTAGTCGTTTTTAGTAGTCAAGAAAGACGTGTTTTTTTCGTGTAAGCAAGTCATGTGCCCTTCGCCGCTCCCCCCACCCCAAAAAACGTCTTTGTAAAAACCTTTTTCCTCTATAATATAATTACTATTAATCATTGTAGATAATACATGTTGACGATGATAATATTTAATTGAAAACAAGTCCATTATTGTCGGTAACTTTGCATGGCCAGAGACCTTATTTTGAGTTTAAACGTGTAAACGTTTTTTTGGACTAGAGAATAACTTATTAACCATCGTCACAAGTACTATAAATTTTATTGTATTAATCGTTCTTTTTGTTAGTTTCCGGGACCCAGTAACCCTGCAATAGCTTCATAGATGTAATCACGTCCTTATTTGATTTCAACTCACTTTGACCTGGTCGTTCTGGAACGTATTCGTGTTCTTTCAACATATGTTTTTTGTGTGACGTACCTGATATAGTCGTATTGATAAATACCGAGAATGAGAAATGACGAAAGGACTGACAATTCAAAAGTAAATCTCAGTGTCCGGTTATTGTCACTGAGGAACGGAAACCGATGGTACTCGAGGCCTCTGAGCTGACAGCCACCGTGTGGGTCATGGTACGAGTAGTTGCTGGATCTCCTCATTATTTACAACTACGTGCTTGAGGTGACTCCTGCTGTGCTTTTATTCCTCTACACCGTTTGGTGTAGTTGCTCTTTTACGAGTTGATCCATATATCGTTGTCTTCGATCTCTTCATTTCTCCTTTCTCTTCTATTCGTCTCTGGTGTTTCTTTTTAGTGGTTCTGCTCTTGCATGAAAATATTATGGTCAATACTGTTGTGGTAATGTTATGCACCTTCGGTGCTTTAACAGATTTTATGAATATGACCATATTCTCGACAATGGATACAAAGGAATTTTTTTTTTTACAACGTTGATTTCACGTATTTTTGTATGCAGGAGTGTATGAGTAAAAATAAATTCTTACATTCAGTATACTATTTAATTAATCTTCATGGAGCATGCTTTTTTCGGTATTTGAAATCTAAAATCTAATTCTTAAAGAACTTCTCTACACATATATTTTGCAACTCAAGTCCCTTTTTTTAAAGTTCTTTGAACTCCTACAATATCTACTTTATATTTATCGCGTCTTACTTCACCCACCCGTCACGAGCGCCTTCCATTTGCCCTCGTTTCTTTATGTGTCCTCTCCCTTTCTATTTTATTCCGCCGCAATATTTCTTTCTCTCGATTATCCTTTAACGCTGCGCCCCGATCGCGGTATAAATACCTCTGCGCCGATCTCCCGGGAGTTATGGCCTAATCTGACACCGTCCCGCCCGCCTTTAAAACTTTCCTCTGCCAGGTCCCCGGTTTTTTATTGCGCGCTTATCCTCACGTTTACTGGTCCTCGTCTGTCCTCGTCCTCAACTACAGAAGCAGCAGTTGGTATATACTTAGTAGTTACACACCCAATTGAAAATTACATTTAAAAACAGTCGTCTGTAAAGTTGTTAGAGAGAGCACTTTTTTTATTTTTATTTCGAACGCTCGGTGGGTGGTTAAAGGAGCGGAAAGGCGTCTGTGAAGTAAGGGGCCTGTCGCTTTTACTTGCAAAGTGTGGCGGAGGAGGAGGAGGAGGAGGAGGAGGAAGAAGAAGGAGCGGTATCTTTACTGCCGCCAACGTGTGACGTCACGCAGCTGTAAAAAAAAAGAGACTCGCGCTTCACTTGGCGCGAATGTGTAGCGGCGATGTAGCGTGTTCATCATCAGCGGCCACGAAAGGGAAGACTCATTTCAACTTCTTACAGATTCCCTCGCCCTTTGCTTCTTTTGTGCAGTTTCCCTTCAAAAGTCGGATATGCTCTGCGAGAATTTACATCTCCCTTTTCGTGGAGGGTTGGCGTGTTATCAGACGAGAGGGTTGGGTTGAGAAATTTCTCGACGAGAGGGAGGGATGAATGAGAAATGGAAAAGGTGGATCTTTGGCGGGATTCCCCTCCGCAGAAGCGACAGCTGTCTGTTAACAGGGTTGCCAACTTTGACATGTGCCGTGCTGGGGACGATGATCGTGAATTGTTTCGACGATGGGGAAAACGTGAAGGAAATGCATTGTAGTCGGAGAGGTGAAGAAAAAAAAATGGTTTATACAATTGAGAGTTTAACAGAATAAAGTTCATTTCCGAAAAAAATTAAATTATATATAATTCCTTCTTGGGAATGATCTCCTCGATCATGAGGAGACAAAATTCTGATCCTATGTGAAAAAATGAAGAAAATGGAGTTGTTAATAGATTGAGAAATTTAAAAACGTGCACCCCTTACATTAGAATTTCAAAAAATACCACAGCAGGTGCGTCAACAAGTAAATAATACGCTAAATTTGAAACATGAATGAATTTAACCCATCCATTTAGTCATTATACTTGCGTACAGACGAACGTGCTTTTTTTTTACAGATACTAAAGGACAATAATGTTAATGGTTATACTTACAATATTTTGGCAAATTATTTTGAAAATAGAACATCTTACTTACAGATTGGGGATGAAATAATAATTTGGGAGGGATGAGGGCTGCCCGCAGTGGTCCCATGGAGGACCAATATTTTGGAATCTTGTTATTGATGGTGTGATAAGAACAGTACGAAAAGCAGGAAACAGTGTATTAGCTTATGCGGATGATGTGGTGGTATTCGTACAAGGAACAGGGAGGCGAGCATTAGAAGCACATGGGAATAGAGTTCTAGAGATGTGCAATCAATGAACGAGAAATAGAGACAAAAAACTTGTGCAAAGGTATTTGGAAAATTGAATACGCTTAAGAGAGATCTGACTTTAAAGTTGAAGGGAAATAAAATACGGTTAGTCCAGGACCACATTTATTTGGGAATTAAATTGAATAAAGATTTGAATTTCAGGAAACATCGAATACATACAAAATAAAGAAAACCTTGTGTGCTTTGTTAAGGGTGGGGTTAAAATAATTAATGTGCAAAGAAAGAAATTGCTAACTTAAAGGAGCAATGGTGCCTATGATTACCTATGGATGTGAAATATGGCGAAAAGTATTACGAAATACACATCAGAGGCGAGAATGCACGTAATTGAGTGGAGCGTATTGCACGTTATCTACACATGCGCTGAACGTACTAGTTGGAGTGATACCCGCAGTGAAGTTGATTCAGAAACTTGTATTGAGTGCGACAAGAAGAACAGATTGTGTTGGGTGGGAAAGTAGTGAAATACGACGAAAGGGGATGGAAGCGGCAGATAACACAGAGATTAAGACAAGCATGGGGCAAATAGAATGGAATAGATCACCAAAAAGGGAGACAATTATATGTGTTTATATCTGACGTTATGGTGAAAACTACTTTTTCGGTATCGGAGACAACCAAAAGGAATATTTCTGACAAAATCTCTTTTTCTCTACACTTTTTTCGCCAGTACAACAATTTTCGTTTGTTTGACCCAGCGTGCTAATTTCAGAGCGTGTGTGAAAAGAGCACAAACACCGGAGTGTAAGAGCGGGAATGGAGATGAGAGAGCAGGACTCCTTTTCCGGAATCACACTTTTAGGGGAAAGACAGAGCAGAGTATGTGAGATATTTGATAGAAAGAGGAATCTGGAATATTACATGTAAAATGAATGAATAAAAAGCCAGGAAGGATATGAGAAATACACATAATATGTCACTCAAATAGCACTTATTAAAGATATTTTGAACAAGGAGGATTTATAATAGAAAAAAGGGAAGATTAAGGACAAATGACATAATAAAATTAAACCTTGCAATGACAATGTTGGAGGTAAAGTGCCCAAAGTTAAATAGACAAGAAAACGAAAATGAAAACAGAAGAACATTTTCTCTATTTTACGTATTTGAGAAAGTAAAATGTGGTGGTATATTTGTAGCAATCGTGTGGAAATTTTTAATGTGATGAATTCTAGTGACTACTTCTCACACATGCACGTGACCTTCTCCATCCAGGGATGAAGCAAAGGCGGGAAGCAACATAGCTGGATACGAAGCCTGTCGAAGCCGACCAAATGTAATTAACTCATTACGGAGACCGGATTCCGCTAAATGTGTGCGGAGGGCAATTTAATTCCTGTTCCATCATAGCCTCTCTTCTCTCATTAGGGCAGCAGGTGAGGCGGTCGCTTTGCAGTGCCCCTGGCGGCGGTCATGTGCAACACTCACATCATCTCCCTTGCTTCGGTCTGGACGTGTTTCCTTGTCTGCTTCTTATTACTGCTACTTGTGTTGCTTTTCATCTACTCACGATTCTTCACTTATAATTCATACATTATTTTATCACTTTTCACTTGCTGTTGACTTTCTTTATCTTCATAATGTCAGTACCATTTTGCTGTTTCACATGGTTTGTTAAATTATCCGATTCTCGTTCGGACTTTCTATGTATTTTTTTTTTAGTGGCTGAGGTTTGTAAATACATAAAATATTCTTAAAACGCATTACGCAAAACATTGTTCAATGCAATCGATACGGATCTGCAAAGAAAAGAAAAAAAATTATAAACAATCAAAGGAATATTGATATAACATGGGGATGGTTAATGCAAGAAACGGGAAATTTAAAATTTAGTAAACTTTATAGCGCTTTGTATTATACGATGGATGTAAAATTATTCTTGTGGAATAAAATGGTTGTGTCATTAATATTGTCACATGAGAATGTCAAAGCCTTCAAAGAGACATCTTTATGCGAATCACGAGTGAGACCTAAATCCGCTCTGCAGAACGCGTCAACTGTATCCACACACGGCATCCGTCTCCAAAGCGACAGGCAGCATTTGATCTCGCATCTCTACGTGTGAAATCCCCGACCATCATCTGGCTTTCTCTCCACCTCCACTGTTCCCTTTCACGCGTTGCGCGCGCGCGGTGGCGCCGAGCTGTGCCTGGGCTTTCTAAGCCCTTCATAGGCCGGATTAAACCCTCGGCACCTCACCCTCCAGCGTGAAGTCAACCGTCCCGCCTGAAACACGGACGTCGCTGCAGTTTAGGTGTCTACCACCAGCGTGATTTCCAGCTGTAATCAGCGTGTCACCAGCGCTGATATCAATCAATAGTTCTTCCACCTCCATGTTCCATTCCTCCTCTTTCACAATCATTATCCATCTCCATCACTGTCATTGCATCTTTTACAACCACTTTCATTTCCAGTGCTGAAGGCTTAATCAGCACGTCACCACCGCTGGTATCAATCATTAGTTCTTCTCCTCCATCTGCCATTCCTCCTCTTCCTCCAAGACAACCTTCTCTATCACAATCCCTAGCAACGACACCATCATCATCTGTCTCCATCACTGTCACTTTTTGATGTGCCACTATCGTCATTTCCAGTTACTAAGGTTTAATCAGCACTCACCTGTGTTGGTATCAATCAATAGCCATCTCCCGTTCGTCCTCTTGCACCACCTGCATCACCCAGGTATCCCTTCCACCATCCACAGCACAGGTTTGCATCACCATTCCCCGTCAACATCATCCATCTTCATCGCTGCCGCAACCTTCCACCGCTTTCATCCCATCAGTTTTTCGTGCTGCGTTTCCATTGGAGCGAATACGGGCGTTTCATAGGCGACGCGATTAGTGGGCGGCCGCTGTAGCAGCGTTGGGAGGCTTTGACCACTGGACGAATATGTGGGGCATGTGAGTGACCGGGACACAGCTCAACGTGCTGCTCAAGTTTTATTCTGCCTATGGAATACGATGGAAACACAGGGAAAACCATCGTCGTTTATAATAACTTTTCCTTACGAATGTTAATAAGTTAACATCTAAATGAATTGGTCACTATAAAGACATTTTAGTTTAGTTGTACGATAGCGATGAAAGACAACCTGACATAAGGGTCATCCCTTATGAACCTATCTGGATATTTAATTAATTATATACAAAATATTATTGCTTGTGATGTGTAATATTACTAGGGCGTCCGAAATTTAATCAAATTTTACTGTGCTCAGTCGACGATTTATTTCCGTTGTATTTCACACGCAAATCCATCAAGAGCTCTTCTTGAACATGATGAGAAAATGATAAAGGGGAAGAAAGATAATAAAGAACGTATTTAAGAGAAGATATACACGTGAAGAATGTGCTGATTGTTTACTCAAGGTAATTTCTCTTCATGAGAGAAACTGTCACTGTCCTGTGTTGAAGTCGGGATTTCTCGTTCTAGTCGCAGGATGTAATTAATAACCAGACGGTGATTTATTATAATCGATCTCATGCTACTAACCTCATGTTCTTTGAGGAGCGACAAAATGTTTTGAAAAGACCTCCTGGAGAGCAATTTACTTTCCGGATCGAAGTGATTAGTCTAACAAAGAGCTGACACCGCAACAAATTAGGAAATGAAGGACGCTCTTTGCTCAAGACTTTTTTCTTCTCTCTACCTTTTCATAACGACACGATCTCGATGTAGTTGATTTTGTAGGACTCCTTACTTAACTTCCTTTGTGTACATTTGTTTATTAAAATTGTTGATATAATTTTTATATCTAACGTCGTATATTTTAAAATTTGTTTGTGGATGGAATTGTTTAGAATATTACACAGATCGAATATTACATAAGCACTTAATGAAATATGGTATGGTATTTAATGATACATGTATCAAAACAATGAAGGATGCAGGACCTAATTAAAGTCCATTTTCCTTTTAATCCCGGGAGTCATTTCCTCCTCGGGGGAAAATACAATGAATTTGTGTCTGGAAAATATACATTTAATGAAATAATTGATCGATACGTGTTTTAACCCAAGTGAAATAGTGGTGTGTCACCTACGGACCGTGAATCGAACCCTGAATCTTCTACTGTACATTATCCATTTCGTCCCCCGAAACCTTTACATCACCTCCACCCTGTCTGTTCCTGTAACCTGAGACATAGCAGTATGCAGAAGTTGACGTATAACCGTCCCCCGAATAGAAGGTGCCAGTTTCGAATCCAGGAAGGTGTTGCTACATTTCCACTGCAAGGAGGCACTGAACTTTCGAGAATTAAGCCCTTACATTAAGCCATTGAACATTTTGAGTCGGTGACTCCATTCCCGTGTAGTACGCAACAGTACTTTTATGACACGCGTACTGCCTCGCAATTCATAACCCCTCCGCAATTCATTTCGCAACCCTCCACGAAATTAGCAATCACAATACATTCACTCATTCACGTTGACATGATGCAGATAAAATGTTGTTTTTTTTGTGGCCCTATTCTCAAATTAGAGCGGTATTTGTTCGGAATCATAAATAACTCCCGCAGCCTTTTTGACTTTCATAACCAACAGCGTGTTTCCTCGTTAATCATTTTCATTTTCACGCAATCGGACGTGACGCGCCCGCTTTTTTTGTCCTTCTTTCGTTTCCATATTTCATTCGATATAGTTTGTTCATTTAGTTAATAAATTTGGTTTGGAAGTAATTCATAAAATGTATGGGCGGAATATTGAAGAGCTCTTTATTAGATGGGCATTATTTCGGGCATTAATCCAATCGGAACAGTGGCGTGGGGGTGGTGACGGCGTTTTGATAATTTGGAACCGGTTGCATATATCGTTCCGTGTAGCGTTAAGATATTCACTCGCTCTCAGGGACAGATGATATCGTGAATGTATTAGGTTTAATGAAAGCGTTGTGTGTTTCAATCCCAAAGTGCTCCTGATGATTATCCGAAAAAAGAATATGGAAATTAGTGCGAAATACCGAAATTCGGAATTTTAAATCGGACACATCATTTCCGTGTAAACGAGCGCGAGTGTGGTTGCAGCTGTTCGCTGTGTTGTATATTAAGTACACACTTTGTAATCTACTATTTCTTTTTTGCGTTTTATAGCCGTACATTTTGAAGCTATTACCTTAGAATAGAAGGAAGTGACAATACCTCATGTATGTGTGGAGAGGATGATGACACACTCATGCATATCATTTATTTATTTTCATTTGAACCCGGTACCAGATCAAAATGACAATACCTGGGTTATTAACTTCTTGTTTTCTATATTCCGTTTCATATTTTATGCTCTGTTTCTTCGTATTGTGCCTCTGCCTTGATTCTCTCATTCCCGTATCTGCTGCGGGGAGGCGGGCGCTATGGACAACGTATGAAGATTCTGTCCACTGTATTTATTTCCTGATATGAAGAAGCATTTGTGTTACACTTGTTTGAAATTCGTAATATGTTTCTTAAGTTGTGAATAGTTCGTTCCATGTTCCTTGTATGTCACGTGGGACTGTGATTTATAGGGCAAAGAGTGTGAAGAGAACATTAAATACAAGAAGGCAACAGGGAATGTCACTGTCGAGAATATGGCGGAGCATACACAGAACGAAACAGTTTTTGAGAAATTTCGAGAATTCGTGGCGTTGTTGGGGATTATAGAATAAGGACTAATGAGATTGAAGCGACATAGACCGTGAGGAAGCAGAACAGGCCTCAAAGTATGAAAAGACTTAAACATAAGAGGTTAGATGGTGAATCTCCGTCTGGTTCCCCGAGCAGGGACTAGAACGCCATAGGGACCTCAGGCGATCACGCACAGAGCAGAAAATTGAATGCACTGCATAATCGGTAATTGTAAATGAGCCTTGTAATACTAATATAGAAGGATAATGAAGAAAATTTTATGTACTTTGCTATTTTATCTCTTTTAATTGCATTAAATTTGCGTTCTATTCATTCTCGGGAAATATTTTCGTGTCATTCATGTCCGAATTGTTACGTAGTTCTGATAAACACACATGACGATTGATTGTTGGCCAGCTTCTTTCTATCGTCAAGTTCCTTGTCGTCTTAATCACACATGGTGTGATTCACCATTCTTTTGTCCGTTTAACACGGCAGACATACTGAATAGATATAGTATTGATGCAAGTTATCATAGTCAATAATTAGAACAGTTTTCGGGTTGTTAACCCGCGTCATCATATTTAAATATCATGTTTATGATGACGCGGATTAACAACCCGAAAAAAGTTTAAATATTGTCAATAGATATTAGTTGGAATACAAGAACACTTATCTGCTGTGTGGGGTTCAATGTGTCTCAGGTCTTCCGAGATTTAGGTCTGGGCGGAAATGGTGTAGTGGTTATCACCCCTGCTATCGAGCCAGGATTCCCGTGTTCGATTCCCGGCTCGTCGCCATTTTCATCTGACCGAAAGTTATCACATATCTTCTCCACGTGTCGGGTGCACGGAAAAAGTATATGCATACAAGAACAATCGTCTGCACAGAATATTCAAACCATGACGTGAGTTTAACAGCGGCAACGCAGCTAGTTGATATAAAGTTACCTTCCTATTTCTCTGTTGTTGTATTTGTAAATGGGAGGAAATGTAGCGTGCTATTGAAGCTTATCTACAAGGAGCGATCGGAGTTAGGAGTTGGGTGGTAGGTCATTGTTAGTAGGTGGGTTTACTAACAACTTGGCCCACATGGAGAGGTTAGTAGAAGTAGTTAGTAATAGAGTTATTGATACTAGGAGGAGCTGAATAGGGGAAGGAAGGTTTGCTTTTCAGTAGTCACAGCTATATGAAGTGGGGCATTAATGTGAAAAGCTACAAATTTTCTGCCCCATCGGGAATGACTCGGTAATGAGCGACAACACAACCACCTGAGCCATTGGTGGGGGTACCATCCTATTTGGATGTTATTCCATTGTTCTGACTTAAACTAATAACGCTTCCATCAAAGACTGAATGGTACATAGCATTTACTATCGTGGTGATAGAAAGAGTTTTATTGGAAAGTTGGAGGTGTTAATGGGAATTGGAAGAGACCGTGTCAATGGTAGTCGGAAATTCGAAGCAACGCGCACACAAAGTGATTGCGGATCCCGCCACTCTGCTGTTTCAGCGCTCTGTTTTTGTGCGTTGTGTTGTAATCCTGGAGATTTCCGCTTTCACAGTATCTCTTTTTGCATTTGAGCTTCGTATGAGGGTGATGTTTCCGCACAAACCCTCGTGGGCATTAGTGATTTGTTTTTGTTTTGTGTTGTGCTAATCCACGGCTTTCCCGATGTGTCAGTCGATTTATTTTTGTCGGCCGGAGTGTCAACAACGCTGAAATATGGGAGAAGGCCGACAAATCGTATTTTTGTGTCTTCTGTGATTTTTTAAAAGAATTTTTTGAGAATGATTTTTTGTGATTTTCTCGATTGATTATTGATTTTGTATTTAAAGTGCTCATTCTTTATTCTTTTTCCAAATAGTGGATGAAATATTCTCTTCTGTTCCTGAGATAAATATAGTCTTTTTTTACAATTTTTCCTCGTGACATTTCTCGTGTGTTAGTGATCCCTTTCGTATGTGTAGATACATTCTCCCTTTTGCCATTGCATCCAACCGTTTGATCGCCGCATCAGCCGCAGTGTGACCAACATTTCCACGCGTAGGTGTCAAGCCCCAGCCCCGACCTGTTTGTTGGTGACTGGTCATTACAACTGAGCTCGTGTTGACACTAGTCCTTCCATTTTACATGGGATATGTCCCCTCTCCGCCGACCACCCGTCCGTTCACCCGCTCGGCAGACATGAATATATGGCCGGGCCATCATCGCATAAGCTGATTGCGTGTATTTTCCATTTGGTTGGAATAATATTGGCTTTCCTGCCGGCCCCGGGTCGGCGTTAGGGGTTTGGGGGAGGGTGGAAAGTGTGCTTTCTCGCAGTGGACGCACTGCTGCCAACGTTTGAAAAATACACAGCAACCGACATACGTGCAAATAGGAGTGTATTCAAAGTTTCCGTGACTAGGCGTGTTTAACACCTGAACCTCTTTGGTGGATACAGAATTGGGTCTGAGAATTGGGTATCGGACCCGGACCTGTCTATAATAGGGGATTGTTTAAATATGCCTCGCCTTTCTTGTGAAATAAGTTGGCATTATTCCCATATAGCGTATGAGTGTGTGTATCTGTTTGTGAGCAAAGATTTGTGTACGTACGTGAATATACACAGTCACACATATTGGTCTTATGTAGATTATTGATTTGTTTCTCGTTGTTTCCCCATGCACTAATTTTCTAACCGTTTTATAAACTGTGTGTATTTGATGAATATTTGGTCGATGATTTGTTATTTAATCTCTTATTATTTGTATTGTGTATACTTTTATTATGTCTTCTTGTCTATGTGCCACCGAGCATTGCTCACTAGCAGAGCAATATTATTATTATTATTAATGTTGAATGTGCGGAGGAAAGTGATATAAAATATCTCGTACAATTCCGACGAGATTTATAATTCAACATATTAATTTTTTTATTCCTCTTATTGCCGACATTGATCAGCTTCATCCATGAAACGTAATAATAGTTTTCATAATCAGTGAGTTCGTAAATAAATAAGCAAATAAACAAACAAACAAACAGTAATGCGAGCTTCAATTATAGTAAGCATTTAAATCAACATGCATGAAACAAAATCACAAATATTTATTATCATTTCTCATATTTGATTTTCTCTTTATTTTGACGATACGTAAATATAGGTAGAGGGAACAAACTCATGCGTATACTGTGACTTTGCAAGATGATCGCGCAATATTTATATTTACATTGAACCGAATGTTTGTTTATCCCCAAAACAATTTTATCTTAAACTTCAGAGGAAAATTGTAAATACAGTAGAAAATCTCTTAACCGACCTCGGATCAACCGGTCCTCGGTTTAGCCGTCCTGTCCCGTCGAAGTTTCGGCATATAATAGCTGAACAGAGGTAGTCAACAAGGATTGTTTGTCAACGTTGACCTTTTGCTGGAAAGTAAAATGGGGGTGACGAGCGACGTGAGGTGCGCTGTGTGTCTGGGCAGAACGGGAGGAAGAGTTGGCGAGTTTTGATTCTCCTCTTTGCTTCCGAGTTTATTTGTCTATGAATCAATTTGAACATACGTCTATTTGTCTACGAATCAATTATTTCGTTTTCACGTATATGTATGTACATACACTACAAAATAATGTGTTACATGACGTATCATTTTGTTTGTTTATTGATGCTAACATGATGAAATTGTAGGCTCTTAAAAAAAAGAGAAATCTTTCGATTTTTTGCGGGTACCTCGGATGAACCGGCCAAACGGGTAACCGGCCAGGGTCTTGGTCCCGACCAGACCGGTTAAGAGGGGTTCTAGTATAGATAAAAATTAAGCCTAAAGTTAGCACCGCCCTTTAAAAATCTCCTGTCCAGCGTAGGGCCTTACTCATACTCCACCCGCTGAAAGAGGGGTTAATAACCCATCCTCCTCGTCTATAAGCTCAATTACTGATTCAGTATACAAAGAGGTTTGTTTGAAGTGGCGACCTCAATGCGTTGGCCATTGGCCCTTCCCCTTCCCTCGCTTTTGGGCGCTGAATTCGTTTGGGGGATATTTCATTGCTTGTTTGGCTTCCTCTTCCAGCGACTGCTCATGAATTTTATTTCTCTCGTCCGAATTTACATGTGGATCGTATGCAGAATATTAGAGCTCTTTTCCAGGCATATGACGCGCCACTGAATGTGGAGGATATAGAATGTGCCGAAATCTTGTTACTTTTGAAAATCTGGTATAAAATCCTGATGTTCGACCCTATGAATTTTTTTTAATTCTGAAGGAGTTGTGTAGAACTGTTTGGCTTAATACCCATTTTCATTATTATTACTATTTGTAATAGAAGTGAATGGTTGTGAAGGTGTGGAAATGGTAATATTTAAAGTCTGAAAATGCGCTGTACATTATTTTGTCGCTTCAATCAAATAAAATCCTGGCATATTTGGTTGCGCAGTTTCGAGAAACGCTGTATTGCACTCGCAGAGGATTTCGCGCTCTTTGCGTATTTGTCCGTCGATCGATCTGCTTATGACGTCACATAAACAGAGCAAACGCGTTACTTGCTGTCTAGGCAACTCCCATGACTGCGTGCACGAGCGCGCGCGCGTGTGTGTGCATATTTGATAGTACAACAGCAGCGTACGGACGATGCGCCAAACTTCTACCGCGCTTTTGGCAACACCGCGCGCCCTCCAGCGCTGTCTGACGGCAATGACTGCAAACAGCATCGTTGTTGGTCGTTCCGGAACGGACTGTAGAATATGTGCGTGTTAGGGATATCAATATGCGGTTTCGACGAACGAAAAGTGTTCTCGTGATATCTAAAGCCCCGCGCCAATTTGCCTTCGAATGTTTACCTGTCCTATGTCGCGTAGTAGATGATAATTCAATTCTACCCACAATTTAGTATTATGTTCTCGCGTTTCTTTCGAATCCGTACGTTAGACTTATTCACTACATTTAAGTTATTATTCAATACTTTTTATATTGTTATATTTGTAAACGGGAAATGTAGCGTGCTATTGAAGCTTATCTACATGGAACGATAGGAGTTACGAGTTGGGTTGTTAGTAGGTGGACCGGTTACCTGGGTTTATCGACAACTTGGCTCACGTGGAGCGGTTAGTAGAAGTAGTTACTTATTGATACTAGGAGAAGCTGGATAGAGGAACAAGGGTTTGCATATAGCGGTAGTCACAGCTATATGATCTGAGACATTAATGTGAAAAACTACAATTCGATCCCGGGATGACTTGGTGATGAGCGACAGCACTACCACCTGCGCCAAGGGTGGGGAATTCATTACTTGATTTTAAAGAGAAGGAAATAGTTGGTTTACTTTAAGCTGACTTCTTAATAGTAATATTGTTGGTAGATTACGTACAGGGTTATTAAGTGTAATAGAAAAATTCTTATACTGCATATTGGTCTGTAGTATAAGTTAAACTAAGAATAAACTAACTAAATAAATAAATAAATAAACATTGTCAAAAAGACTGTTGCAACCTGCGTATGACCACGTGTAGGACAATAAACAAAGTTACTCTCCGGAAAAAAGCAAGGGACCATCCCATCAATTCCGATCAAGAGCCCTAAGGCAGAGGCGGATATAATATTTATAAAGAAATAATTTAATTAATACGTAGTGTTATCCAATTATTATTTCAAAATGAATTCTAGATATTTTTGCATTAAAAACTCCAGGTTAATAATAATATTATTAAATGACATTCTCGCCTATGGAAAATCCACTTCTACTCGAAGGAAAACTGGAGAAAAATCCCGGGTCGCGATCAGAAACTAGAATCTTTTCGCTTCTGAACTCGAACGATCTTTTTCCCAAAATGGTAGCAATGTCACTATCTTGTTTCCTCGTCGCAGTTGCCGTTTTTGAAAAGCCCTTTTTATAGAGGGAGACGTGAAATGTGGATGGATTGTAGTTGTACAGTCGGATGGACAGTCTCACTGCGGCGTAATGTGTTCGCTCGGTTGATTCACAACCTCAGGGCTTTTGTAGCTCCACGACGTGGGATTGGCGTTCACGGATGTCCGTCCGTCCGTCCAACTGACAGTAGGCAACTGTTGTTCTTCTGTCTGTTTTCGAAATAAACATCCATTATCGCTTTTAGAGTTTAGTATTCGCATTAAAAATAATTCATTACTTCCCCTCTTTACCAGTTGCGCTTTTTTACATTTAATAATAAATAATGATAAACATTATTGTCGAAAAAGCAGAAGTTACAAACTGCGTATGACCACGTGGAGGGTATTAAACCGATTTACTCTCCGTATTCGAGCAAGGGACCATCCCATCAATTCCGATCCTGAGGACCCAAAGGGCAGAAGGCGGATAAGAATAAAAGTAGTTCAGTACGTGTTATAACATTATGTTTGATTGCAATCGTGACAATAACGTTTTTCGCTGTTTTTAAAACTTCTTTTTATTCATTATATTGTTTTTCATGTGATGTAATAAATTTTCATTTCATTTTTCCCCGTTTGCAATCTCCTGCCCAAGAATATTAAATATATTATGAAATTGAATATCTTCAAATCCGCGGTTAAAAACTACCTCCTGCACCAGTGCTTCTACACTGTAAAAGAATTTATGGATTTTATTAAAAGTTAAATCCGTCTTGCACTTTATCACGCCATTGCTGTAGCACTTTTTTAAATAACTTATAACAATTTCAAAAACTATTTTCTTGCATGATTGTGTTGCCTTATGGCTCATATTAATTTAGTTTTATGTGTACTCAACCTTTTCTCGGGTTTTTCTCCGTTTTTCCTTCGGGTAGAGGCGGATTTATCATACAGGTTCTCTAGGCTTTGTCTAGGGGCGTGTTTATTGTAACAATACATCGTGAATTTAGTGTTTTTCAACTCTTATGATTTTTTAAACACTATACTCAGAATAATCTATAGTTCGATAATAACTTGTACATGTAAATTTACAAAAATATTTGCGTTAAATTACAAACATATTGACATTATATATGTATTATAACTCGCAGCTAACTTCTTATCTTATCTACGAACTTTTGCTGAAATTTTTGAATCCGCCTCTGCCTTAGGACCCTTGATCGGAATTGATGGAATACGTCCCTTGCTTGCTTCCGGAGGTAAATTNGGTAGATTAGTTTACTTTCCTCCATGTGGTTATACGCAGTTTGTACTGTTTTTTGACAATAAATTTATTATTATTATGAGTCGTGAACATAAATCAACTACGTTAACAGCCTTTAGGTGAAGATTGCGGCGGACCGGGACCCCAACCCGGGACCTCCTGCTCTGGGCGAAGGTGTGCTATCCACTGCACCACCCGCCTGGACTTCCAAGTCCGTACGCAACTTCCACTTGGCCTGATCCGGTTGAACTGGGTCACACACCCTCTTCAGGGGATAAGCGACCACAGGCGACTCCGATGCCGGTAGCTCGGTGTTCGTGGAGGAGACTAGGTACTCGGAAGTTGAGAGTAACGAATTACATTTTGATTTCCGCTTAAATATATTCAAAAGGGTCCTACTGTGTAGTTACCAACCGGCCTGGGACAGAATCCTCGGGTTCTTTGAGTAAAATATTATTTTCAATCTTTACCGAGAGAAGTCTATATACCGGCAGCGGGGGCTTCACGCATGTGAGTTTTCATGGTCTTTTTTTTTTTTAAGTGAGTGGTTTTGTCACAATAATTAACTCGTCATACGGTGATTGTGGCTGTCAAGACCAATACTCACCCCCCGACTCGTTACTTCTCCCACCGCGTTCTCTGTCGCAGAATATTGCTATAACGGTCACAGCTACTGTCGAAATTAACAATAACATTCGATTATCACACTATTGTCATTTTCACTATTCTCCATGAACATTTATCACCCACGCTCGTTTTTATTAGTTGTCCTATTATTTTTTATTCTATATCTCTTCTTCCCTCCGTTATATAAACCAAATTTCTCCTGACTGGCATCATAATGAAATGATGTACTCTTTAGAAATTGAAAGTTATCTAGTAAAGGACCATCAAACCTAACCTATAAATCTTCGAACCCATTATTAATTTCGTTTTATATGTAGAATGCCCGTTTACTGAACGCACATTTCATTCTGGATGATTACATTCCGCGTGATTTTATTTGTGCCTTTGTATATTCAGTTTGAGATGTATTTATTGTAAATGTTTAATGTATTCTGCCGTTATTCCTATTATTTGCGAAGCCTTTGTCCCGGATTTAATATTTAACGCCGACGGAAACAAATACTTTCAGCTGTTTAATAATGTATTCAAACATTCATTTGCGGGTTTAGTTCGAAAAGTGCTTCATTTAAATTTTAAATCTCACAAACACAAAGGCAACAACAGTATGTTAAATACACAATATTGCGCATAAAGTAAATTTAATTAAAATTTTTGCTTTTTTTTCTCTGTACTGATTGAAATACTTGTATAAAGTTTGGTTTCTCTCATTCCACAACAATCCGCTTCGAGCAAAACGGTTTTGTTATTTGACAACCATTGTCGGAATCACAATAGAATGGATTATAAAGAGCGTATAGTTGAAATATAGTGGGAAAATAAACGCAGAAACAATATTCTTCGGAGGTTTGATGACTTTTGCTAAAGCGATGATATATCACCGAAATCCCATGAAAAAAAAATTATTATATCAAATGAGCAGTGGCGGATCCAGACCGTAATCAGGGGGGGAGGACTAACCGGGGAGCATTTTTGTTTAGAAATTGTGTTTTTACAACAAAAATTGTATAAATATTACCTTTAAATAAAATGTTTCAATTAATTAACAATTAACTATTGGTATTATTAATAACAATTAGTTATTAAAGTTATTAATGTAATATTATTAATTTTATTAATATGGTTTTATTAATAAGAATTATATTATTAATAACAATAATAATTGTAGCTATTAACAATCATTAATCTGGTATCACTTTAACAAAGTATGCCATTTATCAACTTTCATTTTCAGGTCCAATGGGAGAGGATATAGCCTCCCCCCATAGATCCGCCGTAGCAAGTGAGCATTAATCACGAAGACAAAGATTTATTATTATTACTATAACGTTTTTATAAAATATTGGCGATGATTCATCTCCACTGAAAATTGTAGTATAGACCAATGATTATGAAAAGAAATTGGTAGCAGCGTTTTGCCAACAGGCAATTTCGTCATTCATTGGCTGCTAAAGAACCTTTCCTTGCGGTCACCTTTTAGTTTTGATGTTATATCGCGCATTTTCTGTTCCCTTATTGGATATGGGAGTCTTATAGGGTGAAGGGATTTTGTTGCATTCTTGTGCCAAAACAGACTTTTCCTTTTTTACATTCTTACTTTTTATACGAACCTTCAACGCGAAATTTTTATATAAAATATGTTTATTATTTTTTTAATTGTGTTAATATTAATAATAATAGTCCGTTACTCCGTTAGGATAGGTCGTGCACAGATCTCTGTCGTTAGTGAGTTATGTCAAATCGCAGTTATTTCGACCAGCGATGTTCCGTTCCTGTTTTCTGTTGCCGGGTTTTTTGTTGTGCCAGCCAATGAACATTTTTTCTCTGCTTCGAAAGACTTGCTATGGAGGTGATTTCGATGCTACAGAGGTATCTGTACCAATAATTGCTATTGAAACCGATAGGAAAATAATTCTTTCTTTCAATCTCTCGTTTTTTATTAAAACGGTTTGTCGAGTGGCAGTACATAATCATTCAATTTATTGTAATAATAGTGATTCATCAATGAAGATAAGATTATTTTTCACTGATATATAACATGTTCATGTGCCCTCTGCAATAATGCCTTGCGTTTGATTGACTTGCACTTCGTATCCGTGGGATCGCATCACCTATCTTCTTACACCGTGGGTGTCACTATTCAATCAAAGGGAAGAGTGCAGTAGCGTGAGGGAGTTCTTTGTCGGAAGCGGTGTCTTCAATCGAATTAGAAACCACTTGCAGAGGTTGATTCTATTGCAGGAACGCTTTCGCAGTGCACCAACAGCGGCAGAAGACTCGATCTGTTAGTGAAGTCGCATCACTACGATAAAACTTTTTTCTCCCTTCCTACGTGTTGCGTGGAAGAATCTACAGTACAGGAAGTTGGTTCTGTTATTTGAGATTAACTTTTAAATTTGATTTATTAATTTTTGATTGGATATTTTATGCAAGTATTGAGTACATGAGTTCTACATTTTTTTTCCTGAGGTGTTTATTCACTCGTCAAAGAGTATCTTTTCAATCGAGGCAATTTACATAGAGGGAATTTAAAGCAAATAACTTAGCAGACGTCAGACTGTTATTTATATATATACCATTTTCTATGGTCACCTTAAATTCTAGTTCAGTTTGAATGCTTGTCTGTACTAGTTGTTTAAGTTTGACTTGGAATATTATGCTGGTTATTAGACAAGGTTTTTTAGATTGTAGATTGTACAAAAAGGACGTAAACCCCGACACGATAGACTGATTTTGAGATCACAAGAAGCGAGTCATACCTTGGGAATTTTTTAAATTTATTTAAGCGTTTCTAACGATTTTCCGTCCATTAAAAGACCGTTTTCGTTTCGTTCTAACATTACTCCGTTGTCTTATTTTTCTCCATTAATTTCCTTTCTCATCCTAAGACATTCCACGACATATCCAGTAGAGATGTTTATTTCCGCATATATTTTTTCCGTGTATCCTACACGTGGAGAAGATATGTGGTAACTTTCGCTCAAGTGAAAAAGGCGACGAGCCGGGAATCGAACCCGGGACTCCTGCTTTGATCGCAGGGGTGTTAACCACTACACCGCCCGTTCGCCTCCTTTCCACAACTGTGCACCATTTCCACCTAGATCTATGTTCATTCCCTTTTGTCCTGTTTCATCTTGAACCACTTTGCCACCAACTGGTGGTCGTCCCCTCCACGGGGAGGTGGGCGTATTCTCTACCTCTACCTTCTTATCCTTCTCTTGGGCGAAATTCCCTCTTCATCTCCACTGCTCCTTCCCTCTCTTTCATCTTGTTCGTCGCATCGCCCTCTATCCGTCTCCGCACCAAGCGATTTGGGTCTGAAACGCGTCCTAATGATACACGTGCTGTATTCGCCGTTTGAAATTTCTCCGATGCGGAAGGGTGACCGCGTGAGAGACACCCTAATCAAACACTGCCTCTACCCGGCCACACACCAACTAGTTTTCCAGTCGCCAAACACAATAGAAACATTCATAATGGCGAGGATGTTGATTAGGATGCAAAGCGTGGGCGCTGGGCCGGAAGCAGGGATTGTGGTCGGCGAGAGAGGCTTTGTCACAGACTGAGAGTAAAGGTCTTGAAAGTGAAAGGGAGTCAAATTATTACGAATGTATTGTTTCAGAAATGTTACACATCACATTTACAAACTGACACAAAATTTATAATTGTTTAATAAATAAATAATAAATTTTTATTGTCGAAAAACAGTACAAAATTGCGTATGACCACGTGGAGGACAATAAACTAATTTACTCTCCGGAAGCAAGCAAGGGATGTATTCCATCAATTCCGATCAAGGGCCCTAAGGCAGAGGCGAGTTCAAAAAAATTCAGCATAAGTTCCTAGATAAGGCAAAAAGTTAGCTGCGAGTTATAAAACTATTATGGCGAGTTTCTTTTTTGGTTTGATGGTTTGTTTTTCATATGCTTTTCTTCATGGGATTGTTGATGATAACACCTTTTATGTTTCTCTCCGAAACAAAATTACCATAAACGTGGTTAAGAGGAGTCTTTCACTTTCCAACCACAAGAAACCGGCGGAAAGTCCGGAACTAGATGGAAAATTCAAAATAAATTTATTGCCGAATAAGCAATTGCTACCTAACATTTGTAAATACGATGAGAAAATGAAAGGAAAATCGTGGTTTCTGAGATAAGTTGAGTTCATTTCAGTGGCGGATCTACACCGTAATCAAGGGGGAGCATTTATGTTTAAAAATTATGGTTTTACAACACGATTTTTATAATAATAACTTTAAATCAAATGCATCGAATAAATTATTAACAATTAACAATCAGGTATTATTAGTAACAAAAATTATTTATTAAAATTATTATTAATTTCATTAATCTGGTGTTATTATTTTTATTAATCTAGTACTATTAACAATAATTATTATATTATTAAGAACAATAACAATTATTTATCTGGTAACACTTTAACAAAGTATGCCATTTATACACTTCTATTTTATCTGTATAGTGTTCAGGTCCATTGGGGCGGGGACTATAGCCTCCTTCGCCCCCCAACCACCCTTAGATCCGCTAGTGGTTCGTTTGGACGTGGATGTAGTATTGAGGTGGCGCAGAAGATAAAATCCCCCTGACTGTATTATATGTCGCATTAGCATAGTGCGGAGAGAGAGTCCTGCGGTGTTCAGCGGTAGCAGCTACTCGCCGTGGTGCGTGAAAGACCTCGTGCTTCCTGTCAGCCAATGAGGGAACGCGTACGGTGACTGAGCTGAGGTTGACTCGAGTAGAGTAGCAACGGCGGGCGGCAGAGCGCGGTGGTCGTGTCTGGAAAACTGCGTTAGCGCTTGCGGTGTGGCGGGCAGATTATGCTCATTATTGCAAATTACACCTGCGGATGCAGCCTGCTCTCGGCTTTGCTCGCCCCGCCCCGCCCCGCCTCGATCAACCCTTTAGTACACAACACGTGTGGAGCTTCCCTTTGTTACTCTAAAAGCAGAGCTTGTAGAATTATGTATTGTTTGTGTATTAAAGCGTGCTTATACGTATGAGTGTGTGTCTGTAAGTGTTTGTAAGTGCAGTATACACACATATGGACCTAATTTACTTTTTTTAATTTCTTAGGTGTATTATCCTTCTCGCTTATTGTGTACTAATTTTCTGAGCATTTTATTCCGTGTGTGAGTTTTCTCCATAAGACGCAGGTTTTTTTTTTATTTCACATTATTGTATTATGTATATTCTTATGTCTATTATATTTTTCATCTGCCACCAAGCATTGCTCACTTGCAGATTAATAAAGTATTATTATTATAAAAATCTCCATCGGATGATTATGGAAGCTGTAAAGCCATATAGATTTCATGTTTCCATCAACTTCCCATTGTTGACTACTGTTCAGACTTTATTTTTTGTTGTTATCAAACAAGTGAATCATCTATGAATCATATACTCTTTGTGCACAATGAGTGACATATCTCAATTGTTGGACTTCTGTGGAAAATTTCTTCCAACCTCATAGATCCATTCAAATTTTGCAACTTTGAGTTTTTAAAAAAATTGATGAAATGATTGGACTTAATATAACTGGCTCTAACAAATGCATTTATTAATTGTATTTGTAACACACGAAGCTGCACTCTTCGCTGGAATAATGTCCAAGAACCTCCGTCGCAACACGTAATATTTACGACATCGACCCGGATAAACATCGATCCACGGTTAAGCCGTGACGTCACGCAACCGATCGACCGATCGACTTGGCAGCTCGGAGCGGACAAAGTGATGGATTTGAACAATGTGAGCATTCATTCGCTCTTTACAACCTCTCGTCTGGACAGTGAACTTCACTTCGCGAACAAGCCGACCTTTGTTTCCCCCTTCCTTCATCCAGCACCAGGACACATCTGAAGGGAAGATCTTCTCTTCAATTCAACTCAAAGTCACTCAACTCAAAGTCATTCGACTCCACGCCATCCAAACCGAATTTTAAGGAACGGATCATCTCATCTCACCAGAGTATCACGGAAATTCAGCTTTGTATCTTCATTCTTTTTCTCCATTCTCATATTGCTTGTCATATTAAATTGTTTTGTTGGCAACCAGTGCTAATTCACACCTCATCCACCTTCCTCATTCTCTAATTCATCGAAGCATTTGGTCCTTCAAACCTTATCACCGTTGTGTAGGTATTTTCCGCAAAGTAATCTGCACAACCACTTTCTATCAGAATAAAAATAAGAGAGAAAATATGATAATCGTTCTCCCTTTTGACTTCTTGTTAATTTTATTGGGACCAGGTCTCAAAGAGCTTGCTAACGTTTCGAAATATACGAATCATCATTAGGACTCATTCAGAATAACTAATTTTTAAATTAGTCGTATAAATATGCATATATAATTAATACAGAATTGAACGATACTATTTTTTATGAACAGACATATATTTTCTCTAAAACACAAATAAATAAAATAAAAGAACAAACACAACCTTTGTTTCAAAATCCTTTGTGTGGATCATCTTGAGACAAATTGATAACTTCAGGCAAATATATGTCTGTTCATAAAAAGTAGGGTCGTTTTGGTTTGTTATTAATAATTTTTATTGATGTGGGAGACCCTACATTTGATAATGAAAGATTGGTATTGAAAATACAAATAGTAAAGCCACGTAACATTCATAATTGATTGATATCAACAATAACAATGATGATAGAAATGGTTGGTAACTGAGGGACCGTTGTCAGGAGGCACACTGGCAGAACGTAGAATGGAATCATAGAGAGTCCTCTTCGCTTTGGACTTACCAACACATCTTCTCTATATTCAGTTTACCAACCTATAGATCTCAACTAGACCTCTTACACGTAAAACATCGGTGATAAGTTTGATAACATGAAGTGAATGCAGTCGCTACATAATTGATAGGTTTGTAAACTCCTTCGTTCTACTGGCACAACCCTTTACGACTCTGCGTGATCCCTTAAGATATGTTCTTGGTTTTTTTTTAAATTGAAAATGAGGTCGGTAATTTTGTGTATATTGTATTGTATAGTGAAGCGGGCATGATTGTTCTCAACAACCCTGATTTGGTTTTATTTTTTATTGTTATTATTATTTTTTTATATTATAGCAAGTATTTTTATGTTCAGGGTAGAGGAGGAGCAATGGTATATGTGTGAATAATAAAGCATGTTTGTACGTGTGTGTGTCTGTATCTGTTTGTAAGCAAAAATGTGTTTGTGTACGTATGTGAATATACACATATATGGGCATCATATAGATAATTAATTTCTTTTTAATCTAATTTATTTCTCGTTGTTACCTTGTGTACTGATATTCTAACCATCTGATATCCGTATGTATACATTTTATAGTTATTTGGGCGATGATTTCTCATTTACCCTCTTGTTATTGAATTACGTCTTTCTTTCTATCTGCATTGCTCACTTGCAGATTAATAAATTATTGTTATTGCAAAAATATATAACTTCTTTGAGTTTCTCATTTTAGTTAAGCCCCATATTCTTTGCAGTGTGCCTAATCCTCTAATTCTGTTATCTCACAGTCGACCGTCCAATCGCGTTTCACTTGTCAATCACCCCCGCAACACGTCGACCTCGTGAAAGGTCGATCGATATATCTCGATATATCCCGTTCATACTCGTGAAGTCGATCGCGTCGAAATATCAATTAATGCATGTCATTTGGAAATCCTCACAGGGTGGTCGTGACAGGCGGAAGAGGGGTTTTCGTAATCAAGGGATTTTTTGTTGTTGTTGTTCATAGAAACACAGACCTGGAAGCCTATATCGTATTGCATGCACCGCCAAATGTGTTTGACATTAAAAATTAATTTGTTCGTGACGTCCTGATCCCCGTGAAGAATACTGACGCGGGTTGACGTTGAAATTTAATTAATGTTCCAAAGCTTAAACGCAGATTTTATTCTCGCTTTTAATGTGATTTATTTTCCGTGCAAAAGAAGCCCGGGGTAGAAATTAGTGACGCTTTGCATGGAACTTCCTTTGAAGACCAAAGTCCGAAGATTCAATATCTGTTTTAATTTCATTTCTGATTGTGCATGCAAACAATCGGAAGAAAGAAATTCTGTTATTGTGAAAGACTTGTAATGAGTGCTGAAATGTTTTATGAATTAATTATATCGCGTATCTGACAGTTGAACATATTTCCAGAATTATTAGTTTGCTTTGAACGTAAAATGAAATTTCCTCCGGCAATAAATTCTCTCAGAGATCTTTTTTTTATATTATTTTGGCTCATTATGGGAACGGTTTTGTCTCTTTATTACTCTGTGAGCTTATTACAGAGAGAATAGAATTTACCATATGTTATTAAATAATAATAATATTAAATTTATTGTCAAAAACAGTACAAATCGCGTGTGACCACGTGGAGGACAATAAACTAATTTACTCTCCGGAAGCAAGCAAGGGACCATCCCATCAATTCCGATCAAGGGCCCTAAGGCAGAGGCGGATTCAATTTTGTTTTGCATAAGTTCCGAGATAAGATAAAAAGTTAGATGCGAGTTACAATACATATATAATGTCAATATGTTTGTAATTTAACGCAAATTTGTTTGTAAATTTACATGTACAAGTTATTATTCTGAGTATAGTGATTAAAAATCATAAGAGTTGAAAAAACACTAAATTCACGATTTATTGTTACAATAAACACGCCCCTAGACAACCTGTATAAGAAATCCGCCTCTACCCGAAGGAAAAACCCGGGCCAGGATGGGGATATTCT
>NNCF01129041.1:274356-290718 GCA_002313205.1 Laupala kohalensis
TTTTTTTTTCTTTTTGTGCTTTTGCCCGCGGCCGACGACCGCAGCACAGTCGCTTCAGCGACGATGTAATTATACGAAGTACGTCAGTGAATTAACAACGGGGAAAATAATTAGTCATAAATAATATCGCGCGATTTATCTCGATGAAAAACGTCGACGGCTCGTGACACAACTATCGGGCTTTATCTCCGCCGCCGCCGCAGCATCAGCAGCAGCAGCGCTGAGGGAGAAATTAAATAAATGCGGGTCACGCCCGTTGCTCACTGGATAAACAATGATAACCCCATAGCGGCGGCGGCGCTGCTGTTTATTAAAACGAGGACTGGCGCTTTTGACAGATCGGCGGTCGCGGTATATTATGATCAATGAATTATGTACGGTTTCATAACGAGAGGTTGTGCAATTACATAAAATATCACCAATAACATACTATATAACGATGTATTTGACTGTATGTGGCACGAGAATGATACCTTGAATAGGTATAGTGAATTATGAAGTATCATTAGCTTTCCTACCTTTGCAAATTGTATCATTGCAAACATTGAGTTATGGTACTTCAAAAGATCTTCTTTTTCTGTCTGGATACAAAAAAGAAAGTGCTTCTAACATGATTCCACTCAATAATAACAGTTTTTCATTTCTTTTCTTTCTTTCTTTTTTTTTTTTTTTTTTAAATTAATATTTAGATATCCGATTGTTTTAGCGCGAAATATAATACACTGGGGATGAACAATTTAATAATGATTCCTATAATTGTGAATTATTAAATAATATAATTAAGAGAAAATCGATTATTTTTAATTATTATTAATTTACGCTTCGATTACATTTTACAAGTATTTCACCTGGTTATGAAAGTATGTAAATCTATTTTTATTGAAAATCATTTTATTTTATTGATTATTTTATTTAAGAAATGTAATTTTTTGTGTAGAAATATAATCTACCTTAATTTTTAGTAATAGTGTATTACCACGTTTTTTCTTCAAATTGATGACAATACAGTAAATGAAATTAGAATTTTTGTAAATCAAGATAAAGAATAATTTAAGAATTTCGACCTTTTCATGGACGAACACCGTTTATTTTGTGAAACGTTAAGGACGCAACGTTTCGTTTCTACGTTTGAGTCGTCGACAGGTGCAACCTATTATAACATAACAAAAGAACAATTGATAATGTTTTTCTTTTTTTGCTTTGTATTTGCGTTTAATATGTTTTTTTTATCAAGAGGTAGTAATGACAGAAATATGTAAATAACGTATCTGTATTGTATATAAAACTCCGTAATTTCAAATATGCTACGTATATAATATTTAACTTCTTTGTCCAAAATTAATGTGTTATCCCAATCCATCAAGTTATCGTTATTAATGCAATGTGAAGTTCCTACACTTGGTTCAACAGTTTTAATGTAGAATTTTCTTTAAAACTCTTAGATATTTTGTTCGAATGAATTATCTTCCTCGTGACCTCGTCCTCTTTCAAACTTCGCATGTCTGCTGCAATGTGTTCGAAACGTCTCGTCATCCGTCTCCTCAACGTGCCCCGACGTGAATTTCGTATCGAAACGTCTGTCGCTGTGATTCGTTGACAAACAAGTGACCCGAGGCAGATCAGAGACCTCCAGTCGGAGAGCGAGGGAGCAGTCGGCTCCGCGCCGGAGCGAACTGGTTCCTCCGATCGACACGCCGTCATCGTCTGCTCGCTGTGTATCAGACGTGAAAAAACCGGATTTCTCTCTCTCTCTCTCTCTCTTGCCATTTGAGCTCTGCACTTGTACATTGATACGCTCTTAACAGTAGTAAACACTGGAAGTACAAAATAGCATTCAGATATATTTGGATATTAAATGACAGGTTGAAATGAACGTTGAGTGCCACAATATGAATGTTTGCTTCAATTTATCAAGAATATTTTATTTACTTTCCGCCATATCTTTCAGTTCTAGACACGTTTTACTCGGTTTCATGTTTAGCATGGAACAATGTAATGTTTAGCATGGAACATGGAACAATGTTTAGCAGAACTATTAAGAATAGTGTACCGTAATGCACTATTCCCTAAGAATATTGGTTGTAACAGCACGGTCAGGCGCTTCAGAGCTGTGTGTTACTAGGACTCAAGTACCCAAACCCTTTCCAAATAAAGTAGCTTCTTTTCTCGATGTAAGTTTTAAATGCCGTTATTTTGGAAAGGGAAAGTTAAACATGAAATAGGAGGAAGTCGCTGACACATATCTTAGTGCTCTAAATTACTTTGATAATTCATTTGTGTGATTTGCTCTGTCCAGTTACGCAAAACAAAACAAAAATAAAAAGAACCCAAATATTCTGGTACATTTTCGAATGAATGTATATGATGATAGTAACCAACAAAAAGGAGATCCTTACACGCGTTGTAACTGCGGCCAGATGAGAATGGTGTCAAGTTGAGAATCTCGAACTGTACACCATTCTGTAGATCTGGGTGGAAATGATGTACAGTTTTAGAACGCGAACGAATGGTGTAGTGGTTAACACCCCTGTGATCAAAGCAGGAGTCATGGGTTNGAGTCCCGGGTTCGATTTTATATATATATAGGTTTTTACGTACTATCTGTTCTGTCCTTCCACAACTCCAAGTAACAAAAACAAACCCAAAGCATGCACAAAATTACCATAATAAAAATATGTACAAGAATTGCCATTTATTTCCCCAGCTATGTTATAAGAGTTTTGCAGCCAGCAAAGTAACACGAATACACTAATGAAATTAATAACACTCACAATTGTATTTAAAATTATTTTCCATAAACATTACTGGGTTATACTACTACTATTAACGACCATTATGTTTTATCTAATTAAATAAATAATTAATAACTTACGACGTTTTATGGACTTTGAATATTATTTTTATTTTGTGAAGAGCTTGCAACGTTTCGACGTGGATTTACGCCGTCGTCAGGTGATCAAGTAACAACAAATTATAACAATATAGATCGTAAGTTTTTATTTAATTAGATTACTGAATTATGTTGGTTCCTTGCCTCGAATCGTCGGTTCTTATTATCTGTTGGATTCTCGGGGATAATGGTGCTTCAAGTTGTTCGTACGTAATTGGACAGTATGAACTCTTGTTCCAAATGTTATCCGTAAACAAAGGGCAGTGTTTTTGCATTACATATTCGAATGAATTATTAATTAGCCTCGTATCAAATATCCCACTAGAAATTCAAAACAACTTTGTTCTTCAATTCAATTCCTTCTCCGAAAACGATTTAAATAAATTCCCCTTTTTCCCGTGGCGGCGTTGGGAGTGGCTGGTTGCGCCGCCGCTCGATACACTGCGGAGCCTCATGCATTATTTAAACTGCGCATAATTTTAATTAAAGGGGCTTGGATGGATTTGGAAAACTGTGAAACAAATACGCCACTTTCCACTTGCTGCGATTCCGGGACTGTCTCTTCCCCGGGCAAACAGACCAGGGATGCTCTCTGTTAAATCGGACGGGAGCTCGCGTCGGATTTGAGACGAGAATATATTCTGTTCATTCCGGGGAATACCCCGGAGCTTTGTGTCTGCAGTTCTCTATGTTGGACGATAGAGTAAGGGAATATTGCGGTAAATAGTTTTGTATATTTTATTTGATGCGCTGACTACTTTACAGTATTGCAATAACAGTCGTGCAGTAAAGATTTAACCGCCATTTTAATTTATTTTTTAAAATAATACTAACCTTAATTCAGAATTTTTCGGAATCATTGATAAAAAATTAACAAATAATTTTGGTTTTGAAAACACAATTTGCCGAAAGAACATGTATTAGTTCTTCATGATTTTATATTTTATTGTTGATTTCTTTTGTATTTAATTTTTCAAGTCAATTGTCTTAGCACGCTGTATGTTTTACCCCCAGACACCAACAACAAAATGTTGTGTTCATTCGTAATTCAATCCTTTTCTTGTTGAGAAAATTCTGAAGGATTTGCCTTCACACGAAAATGAGTCACAAAATATGATGCTTCCCGTTTTATTATATTGGAGTTTGTATATTATTACATTATTATTGTAGACAATTCTAGACGGTCGAAGATATTGTTTTTAAATATTACTCATTTCTGTTAGATAAACCCGCTAGTTAAACTCTTGTTTCACTACAAAAAAAACTTGGAATGAAGCGCTAAAATGATAGTTCTATAAATTGTTTCCGAGAACTTATTGAGATAAAGAAAATGAAAATGGAAGATATTTTATAGTAATACAATTAAAATAAACTGGAAACCTGAATCTAACCTATATTCTGCATGAAAATACGAAGGCTTACTTTATGTTACAAGTCGATTTTATTTACCTGTGTAATTGTGGCAGGTACTACTACCTCAATATCTCACAGTTACAGGCAAGCTTCACTCTTTTTATATTTAGCATTAACAATGTAAACAGGGCAATAGTACATGATATTGTACATTGGAGTATGACATAACTCACGAACCATTCCTTACGAATATTGTTTATTGTGAGCCCTGATGCCCCAATTTAAAAAAAAAATGTATTGTTTACTCGACGCGTCAGTGATTTCATTTGTCACGAATCAAAAAAAAAATCAAGTTACATCGTTTTAAAATAAACGAGTCAAGTTTATCTCGTCTTTTCTGGGTGTAATTTTTAAATGCTGTTTTCTGAAAAAAAAAGAAAAAAAAGTCTAAGATGAAATAATAGGAACTCGTAGATACATCTTATATTGCCATAAAGAACAATGCTACACTTGTGTGATTTGCTGAAAAGGAAAGGAACAGAAAATCTAGGGGACATTTGCGTTATAATATACAATTAATGTCCCAGTTAATTTAGCTGTCACTGTTCTGTACTAAAAAGCGAACCCTCCTTCTATCCACCTTCTGTTGCTCTGACTAACTACTTCTACTAACCCCTCCACGTCGGCCAAGTTGTTAGTAAACCCAGCTACTAACAATAGCACCTACCACGCAACTCTTATCGCTCCATGTAGATAAGCTTCAATAGCACTAAGCTACATTCCCCTTCTACAAATACAACAATATAAAAATCTGTAGAGCTTTGATTGTTTCGATCTTTCTGTCGCACTAGTGAACGAATCGACCCGAGCGAAGTTCTGTTGAATCAGAGTCATGTTTTTAATTCGTTACTGCTTCTCGGAATTTATTTCAGGGCTTTGCTCACAAGAATTCCCACCGGGGCTCCGACAACATTGTAGCGTTTCACACAAATGTCTCAGTTCATATAGGAGTGACTACCGAAAAGCGAAACCTTCCTTCCTCTATTCACCTCCAGCTACAATCAATGACTCTAACTATTACTAACTACTTCTACTAACCCCTCCACGTGGACCGAGATGTTGGCAAACGCACCTATCACGCAACTCTTATCGCTCCATGTAGATAAGCTTCAATAGCACTAAGCTACATTTCCTCCCATTTATAAATACCACTAAAGAGAATAATTCGTTAGAATACTCTCTTAACCCCTGTTAACCGGTCGAGACCGAAACCCTGGACGCTTAGCCGTTTGGCCGCTTAATCCGAAGTTCCCGAGAAGAAAAAAAAATCGATTTCGCCAAGCGATCACCAACGAAGAAGTTAATGAAACGTCATTGCGACTTCGATACGACGAACTCGAGACATTAAACCGTTAAACGCAGCGTCACCCCGTNTTGGCAAACCCACCTACCACGCAACTCGTATCGCTCCATGTAGATAAGCTTCAATAGCACTAAGCTACATTTCCTCCCATTTACAAATACACTAGAATATATAATTAAAAAATAATCAATCTGATGGATATTCGTTTACTCTTTTTCCTTTCTACAGAAATGAGGAGAAACGACTACTTCTCTGTACATCCGATACCCGAGCGCAGTGTAATCTGCTTTTTGGCCGCGTCCCGTGCGTTTCGCTGTCAATTGAGTCAATACGTTGAGGGATGCAGAGGTGGATGACGTCGTGTTCCACGTTAATGCGGCTCAATTGTGTCCCATCGATTAGTGGCTGAAGAGAGTTAATTGAAGCGAGTGAGTGAGATGAGTAGGGTTCTGGGGGTGAGGGTTAGGGGGGNGGGGGGGGGGTAGGTTTTGGCGGATAAGGGTCTCCCCTTCCTTTTACAGCAGTCAGTTGGCAAGTGATGAATTGAGCCCCCTGGCACTTTAGGTTATTATGTGCGCGTTGACTCAACTCAAGTTGCCAACTATATTCACGAAACTTTGAAATAATATTCATAAAAGTAGTTCTAATTAATTAATAATTTATTCTACTGATTTTTTTATATCGAATAAGAATAATGTTTTTTTAAATTTTAAAACTTTATAGTTAATTTAGACTGTCGTTTGACTCTTTCTTTGACAATGGTCGCATTGTCTTTAGCTACGTGATGCGTCCTACCATTTCCGTCGGAACAGTATTTTCCACAGTTTTTGTGTGAATTATTCTTGTAAATGTCCCGTAAGATCTTAACGTCATCGCGTTCCTATTTCCATGTGCTATGTTTTTGTAGGTTTTTTTTCCCCCCGGTAAGTTAAACCGGTACTTTTGCCAGAATAAAAGGAAAACATGGGCACGCGAAAGCTTCTCCGTATAAGCCCATAGTAATTTAATGTGAGATAATTCAAAATTTTGCCCCGTAAGGCTACGAAAACTCATCTCCTCTGGATAGAAAAAGGTTCAAACTATATTAAAATCAATTTTGGGGCGCACTTCAGTGTCGTCGCTCTGACACACGTGATACCTTAATGGAGAGGAAGGGAGATGGTTGAAAGCGGTGATGATATCCATGAAATGCTGTGTGGTTAGTCTGGAATAAATTTGCTATTGATTGATGATGGGATCGTATTACGTTTCGTTCGACGAGATTCTAGTGCTCGGTCCAAGGGGAGTGGAGGAGGGGGTGTTGCGTTGTTTTGATATGGGCTTTTTTTTCGAGTGGATTCCACGTCGGAAAACGGTTTTGATTCGTTGTTATCTTGATTGTTGTAATTAGGAAGTTTGGTCATGCATAAATTTTTTTTTTTTTTTTTGAGGCAGGGTTGGGGGAAATATTGAACATGAAATGCACGCGATTGGTTGAACAACGTTCTCGCTCTCTGAAGGCATGTGGAAATATTGATATTGAGTGTTTTCCTGAATCAATTTACATCTTCGTGATGAGTTGTATTTACTTAAACGTGGATGGCTCAAATTTATTAAAACGTCCTCTGGACCGTCCAAGAGTTCTTTTCCCTTCCAGAATTTGTTTCGGCTTTCTATCTTCTTCCATTCTTTACACACGTCCCAACCATTTCAGTGCATTATTTTCTGTTTTTTTTAGTGGTACAGTTTTGAGTTCATCTCTGATGGTAGAATTTCTTATTGTATCTCTTCTTGTTTTGCCCACTATTTTACGGAGAAAATTCATTTCTGTTCCTGTTATTCTGCTTTGTATCTTGGTGTTAATGGGCATGCTTTCCATTCCGTATATACATGTTGGCATATAATAATAAATTTGTCAAAAAAAGCAGTTACAAACTGCGTATGACCACGTGGAAGACAATAAACTAATTTACTCTCCGGAAGCAAGCAAGGAACCATCCCGTCAATTCCGATCATGGGCCCTAAGGCAGAGGCGGATTCAAAAATTTCAGTAAAAGTTCCTAGATAAGATAAAAAGTTAGCTGCGAGTTATAATACATATATAATGTCAATATGTTTGTAATTTAACGCAAGTATGTTTGTAAATTTACATGTACAAGTTATTATTAATTTAATGTTCTTTCTGTCTACCCTATTGGCACATTCTTATTCCACTATTTCTGTCCAATAGGGACTGGTGTCGTCCACCAACCACACTGGCGGCACGGTTGGCGCGGGCAGTGGCGCCAACTTGACCGCTGGAGGTGGCGCTGTGCCTGGCGTGGGCGCCGACGCGGGCACCAGCGATGACAGCGGGCGCGCGTCGGAGCGTCTTAACGGACGCGCGGGCGCCGCTCGCGACCGAGACAGTTCGCACGACCGACTCAGTGATGTAAGTATTTGTTTGCTCTTCTTAATTCAAACTCACTCACTTATTTATACTACGCTTATTATATTCTTTTTTTAAATCAAATTTTGAAGCTGAGATGGGATATCCTACTATTTCATTTTGTCTTAAAAGAGACTTTCATAAAAATGTTCAATTTTAAAAATATATTGTATTGATCTTTAAAATTTTGAACTTTGGTAGCGACCCCTAAAATATTTTTTAAATCATAAATTTTTATGGAAGTCATCTTGGGAAAGTGTCGTTTTATTTTATGCCTTTACATGAGACTTCCAGTAATAATTTTGAGATTTGAAGTTTTCTAACAATTTAAAGCTTTGCATAGACCCCTAAAGATTGTTTCAAAAATCTCAGAGCAGAAATATGAAAGTCGCATGGTGAAAGATCCGGGGGATAGATTCCAAATCTTGTCACCGAAATGTCACGAACGTTTGATGGAAGATCGGCCGTATGTGGCCTTTGAAAATCGGTATAGAGATATCCTCTCTTGCAACGTCTGGTTTTCAGCTAAAATTCCAATCACCAAGTGGATATCACCAAGTCTCTTAGATTCCGATGTTTCCGGCTCCTGGTGAGAGGTGAACCATCTGGTGATGTCGTTTTGACGAGAAAACAAAGAGAGCGTTTCTCGACTGTTGTTTTTAGGTTTTTAGATGAGATAATGGCGTCGACGAGAAACATAATAATTCAAATTCTTTTCCTCCAGAGACGATTATTTTTCTTGCACGCGTTCGCTGTCATTGCTGCATTAATTTTGTTTAATCCCTTACTCCCATCACGTCTCAAACAGAGGAAGGGTGACCGTTGCGTTGGCTTGGTGTGGGGCTGTNGGTGTGGGGGGGGGGGAGGTGTGAGCGGTGAGTGATACTTTCCGGTTGCTGAGGGCGAATTCCTCCGTCATTCCAGCTAATGGCTACAGTCGACTGCTTTTCTTGTATGCCGTGCGTTGGTCATTAGATACGAAGCAATTTTCGTAAGTTTGGTGCGCCATAATATATCCCTAAGCAGACTGGAGTTATTACAAGCTTAGTAACCCTACGCTGAAACCAAGGGATAAAAAGTGAAATAATATTTAAAGGTGGTTAAAGGTTAAGAAGTATCTTTAACAAAATTACTTGAAGATTATTTATAATCGTGGTTTTAAATTACATGAAAATACGTGAGTTAATTAGGTAATATCCCGAACATGTACAGTGGATTTTGAGAATTAAGAGTCAGAATAGAAATGTGATATAAATATTCGTGTACATTAATCCGCAAGAAATGCTATGGTCGCCTTAAGGGGGTGAATACAATCAGAACGTCGTATTTAATTAAGTAAATGCTTAATCATAATTCTCAAATTGTGTGGTGTCTTATGATGTGTGCCCGTCGTAGTGTGTCTCACAAGTGTCAAGGACAAAAAATTCCAGTGATTGTTGTAGCTTGGTGAAAACGTTGATAAACCGGGTATGGTACAGTCCTGGAATAATAAAAGAACCCACAGCATTATTGTAAGTCCTGCGCTCTTAGCCGTTTGGATTTATTACGTTTGCAACACCACTCCTGTGCGACGGGGAAAAAGCTCCTCTCCTTCGTTCGACCAATCGTAGCCAAACTTGAAAATGATTCCACATTTGACAGACCGATAGAAGACTAGTACTGGTGAATATACCCCTATTAAATCGTAACGAGAGAATATTTTCCCGAGCCCTTTTATATTTCCAGGAATATACGTAGGACCTGCATTCATTCCCGGAAATGGCGTCTACGCCATCCGTTCAGCTTCCAATCTAGGACAAACGAATTGTGTGCAGTCGTGGAAAGTGAATAAATGGCGTAGTGGTAACGCCTCTGTGATCAGTGACAGAGATCCCGGGTTCGGTTCCCGACTCGTCTACCTTCCCACCTCTCTGTCGCTAGTTTCCACGAGTGTATTTACACGAAAGATTGAATTTTGTATTAAGTACAATTGCAGATAAAAAAACGTTTACACTATTGTCGTCTTTATTCGCAGTTAAATTATTCCCTGGAGTCATAGTTTTCTCTGTCAACTATTTTTGCACCCGTAATTAAAAATGCCTCGTGGTAAAACAAATACATCCAGTAATCCGCACAGATCTCTTGTCCGCTTGCTACCCTTTGTTCGTGGAATGAAACCAGAACGACGAACCCTTTTCACAATCTCTAGTCCATGTGGGCTCGATGCATTAACGCTAATTAGCAATTCACCGGCCGCGTCCTCGCGCATCGCTGACTGTCGGCGGGCGTCGGAAACTCCCCCGGTGACGTCACGCGTCGTCGCTCGTTTGTTTTGTCCCGGCGACAATGAAGAACAAGTGACGCGCGCCTTGCAGCACGTTGTGAGGGTGGAGAAGGGGGTAAAGACGGGGGTGCACTCGCTAATTAAAGCGGCGTGTGGAGAAGTGGGGCAAGGGATGTTAGGAGAGATCTTGTCTCGGGAGTGAAGGCTTGAGTACATAGGGGAAGGAGTATGTGGGGGTGAGGGTGTGAGCAAGTAGATTATTGTTAGATTAATGGTAGAGATAATTGTGAGTGGTGTGAGGGTGGAAACGGTTCAGTTAACACTGATGACAGGTCGTTGGATGGTAATGAGGTAGGATTTGGAGCGATCTTAGGGGATTAGGTATTTAAGCTAAGTATTTTTTTGACTGTTGAATTGAATTATGACGTGAAATGAATATGTTCCCTTTTAACATTCCTTCGTTTCGTCTTTGTCGGTAACTACGAAGTAAAAATAAATGAATAATGGAAGGTTTGAAGCATTAACTTGGAAGGGTTCCAATGACCTTGCCGTTGACGAGCCCTAAAGCCCAGCCCCCACCCCCAATAAAAAAGAAAAACAAAAAAACATTAATTGAACTCCCTTCATGCAATTTTCCGATNAGAAAAGTTTTATTTTATTTATTTTTGTGAGCTGATTGTGAGCGATAAGTTCTTGAGGGTCGTAAATGGCACAAAACTCGGTTTAGGACGAAACAATATCCATAAATTTTTGTTGAAGCGTGAATGTGTCAAATGCATTGACCTGTAGAAAGCGGAACGTGTATAATTAATTATTCAATAAATTTACTGTCAAAACGGTAACAAACTGAGTATAACCACGCGGAAGTTAATAACCTAATTTACTCTCCGGAAGCAAGTAAGGATCTATCCAATCAATTGTGAGCCCTAACGCAAAGCTTGACACTTCTGAAATAATAATAATAATAATAATAATTCTTTGCCACGTATTATAGTATCAACAGAAAATTAACAAATTTGTATGCGCTGGAATACAAAAACGTTACTTCAAAAGTACGTATTATTATCAAACTATAGATTATTAGGAAAATATTGTTTATAATATTAACCGGTACAGCGCAGCTGGTCGCCAAATGAAAACATAGTTCTGTTTATTAATAATTTGTGATTACATACTAAGTTTTAAACGTTTAAATTCATTGATCATGTGATCACGACATTTTGCTGAAGGCGACAGTATAAATTTATTCCTTAAAAATGTGCCCGGTCGTTTTTAGCAATGTTTTTGAAAAAGGTTAATAACTCATTACATTTCGCATGACGAAGCTCGAAATTTCGAAATGTTGTCACAAACATAATAGTTAACATTTGCTGAATAAGAATTATTTTTGACACTTTTAGTTTACTGTATAAAAATTAGTAGAGACGACGTATCGAAAAAAAAGCGGTAAAAATTTCTTTGTTCTTTGAAACATTTCTGTTATTAAAACAGTATTATTCATTCTTAGAACCATTTCTTTACTTGAGTATAAGCAGAATAACAAGACAAATTTAATGGTGTTAGTTAGTTTTTCCTTCAATTTTTTGTGGCACCCACAGCAGTTCAAAGTGAGGTGTGTTTAATAAAAGAAATTCGATAGTAGTCAGGGGTCTAGAGAATTTGAAAATATCACTCGCATCTACCCGAAGGAAAATCGGAGAAAAACCCGGTCCAGAATGGAACTACAGAATTAATATACACAGCAGTCATGTATAAAATCTTTATTTGAGAAACCCGTGTCATATAATCACGATTTTATTCCGAGTATCCAGGTGTGGATGAAGCACGAAAGGCGCGGCCACAATTACTTCACGGGGAGACATGATGACAGTGTTCTAACGTCACACCGCCAGCGAGATTTCGACAACTTTTGGAGAAAACGGGACCCCACGCACCCTTTGTCCTTCAACATTTAGCGTCGCTTTCTTCTCTGCATCATAGTCATTAGTCGTGTGACCTTTGAGAGAATGTTACTTACGGCGAGCCGCCTTCAACTTACGGAAGACATGTTTCCCGGATTCTAATGAGGTGCGATAGTAATTTTTATGTGTTTTACCAAGACCTTTCAGAACACGATTACAGAGGCTTTCGTCGACTATATCATCCGCCTTGTGATTATCCCGACCCGAAAATGTGAAAACTGGTTCACATTTTAAAACTTGCATAATTTATTCTCTTCTCGAACCAAATGCGATAGGAAGTTAGTTATTTGTGTATTGTATTAAATTGTATGTCAAACAGCCGTCCGGAGTGGTTTATTTTTCCTCTACAACGCTCGTGTTTTTGAACTGCATCCTGTCTGCAACAGATGTTTTTGTTTTTAAGTGACGTATGTTCACATTTCAAAACATGATAAATTTCAATCTGTTATTCTTTCGACGTTTAATTATGAAATATATTTCATGAACTTCATTTTGTTCTGAGAGAGAAGTCGATATAGTGGTAATTATGTGACAACAATAAACTCAAGAGTCTGTGAGAGTGAGCATTGATTTTGATAATTTCATCGTATTGTTTTAAAATTAATTGAACTGAAGATTTCTTTTGGCCTCTAAAACTCATGTGGATAAAAATCGTAGAGTTAGGGGAAGAGAAAACATTCTAGCGCGGGGATATTACTGAAAAAAAAAGAAGTTATTGTAAGGGATGATATTATTCTCGGGCAGGGGGAGCCGAGACTTGGTCCTGAGGGGTAACACCAAATTTTTTTTTCTAAATGATTATGTAAAAACGTAAGCTGCTTAAGATTTATTTTTTTTGTGGGGCTTTAAGGGCTCGTCAACATCGAAGGTCATTAGAGCCCATGTTTCTGACATCAAAGAACAATCTGGTAAATTCCCCAATACCATAAAAGATAATTTTGTATCATCGAATTCATTAGTCTTTTATCATAGTGTAATTAATTAAAGATACTGTTTCACCTTTTTTTATTATTTTAGAACAGTATAGAGACGAATACCCAAAGAAGTTGGTAATGGAATTGTTGATACAATTCAATTTTGGAACTAATGAGTTTTATTTGACTTTAAAATTATCTCATTGTCCACTTCACAGTCATTCAGGTACATGCCTAGGGCTGGCATCTATTGAAATTATTAATTTCGAATTTAGTGTTATTTTAATAATTACGATTTATAAACAATACTTTCCGAATAATCTATAGTTTGATAATAATACGTACTTCTGAAATATATTTTTTTGTATTTTATTAAATACAATATTTGTTGGTAACACTATAACACGTGTCAAACTATTTTTATCGTTAGGAGTAAAGCGCTGAATTTTTTTCAACCCTCTTCTACCTTACTGCCCTTGATCGGAATTGGTGGGATGGTCCCTTGCTTGCTTCCGGAGAGTAAATTAGCTTATTGTCCTCCTCGTGGTCAACAGTTTGTAACTTTTGCTTTTTAAACAATAAAGTTTATTTATTTATGCACTTTTTAACTACACTTCTTTATTTGCGAATATGTTGGGAATGAACATGAAGTTCGTGTAGCGTATTTGAGCAGCACGTCACGGGACTCTTCGTCTCTTCTTTTACCCGAAGTTTACCTGAACAAGAGACTTTGCGAGCTGTGGTATCTTCTAGCGACGACATTGAGAAAACGTACAATTATTCATGAAGACCAGAAAAGAAAGAAAGAAAGAAAGAAAGAAAGAAAGAAAGGGGCTGTTTACTCAACTCACAGCGAAAGAAACATTGTTAAACGTGGAACCTAATGACAACGTGAAAGTCGTTATTGCGAGGTCCCCGATTCTTCCTCTCTCTGTAGAGACACGTAGGTATTTAATCGTCTCAGCAGAATCTTAATCTGGATGCTAACGCGTACATCAGCCAATTCGTAGAACCGTCAGTAATTGATATGCCAACTATTGCGGAAAGAGGGCTTGATCTCTAACCTTTTGCTGAAAGAAAGGTGCCCGAATTTAACTTTTGTTCGGGTGCCGTGGCGTGCCGTCTACAATGGCAGCAGCCAGAGGCGGATGTAGAGCGTAATCAAGGGGGGGGCTAACCAGGGAAGAATTATTGTTTAAAATTTATGGTTTTACAAAACAAATTGTATAAATATTACCTTTAAACAAAATGCATCAAGTAATTAACAATTAACAATCTGGTATTATTAATAACAATTATTTATTAAAGTTATTAATATGGTATTCTTAATTTTATTAATAATTATGTTATTAATAACAATTATTAATCTGGTAACACTTTTACAAAGTATGCCATTTATCAATTTCAATTTTATCCAATTGGGAAGGGTCCAATGTGGAGGGGTTATATCTCCCTTAGTTCCCCGTAAATCCCCCACTGGCTGCAGCTACGCTAGAAACATTTGGTAACACCGCACCTTTGCTCCTTCCTTACTTTTCTTTCGTCGCTAGGACTATAGGTACACAACGATACTCATTTTCGCTTCAGGTATTCGATATAATTCCATCCCCTACTTCACTTAATCCTTCTGTCTTTTTTGGTGGAAACCGCATTTTACTGATCCTCGTCCCCAAGTGAACAAAATAATAAAACTGAAACTGTTTGTTTCCTTCTGTTGCAGGCGAGCAGCCGATGCAGCTCAGGGAAAGGCTATATCGTAAGTACATAAAACTCTTTTATAGCACTTGAGTCGAGTTTATGTCCAGACGCTAGCTCAGTGCTTCTATCCTTCCGCTTTCCTTGTTATTTATTTTCACCCTTTTTTCCTCTTCTTCTTCTGCTTCATATTACTGTCATTTCTACTCATAAGCGAATTCTGATGCTGTGATTCGTTGCATGAGAATGTATTGTGAGGATATTTACGGGAACAATATCCTTCGCAGATCTTCATCATATTTCTCCGAAGTTATTCATTTAACTGAATAACACTTAAGGTATTATATCTGTCGGATATTTGATAGTTTGAACCATTCCCTATCCGATGACGATGCATTTTTATACCCTTACGGAGCAAAATTTTGATATTTGACGTTAAATCACTAGGGGTTTATAGGGGGAAACTTTATCGGTGTCACGTAGCGAAAACACGACCTAAAACATAGCGACGATGCAATGACGCAAAGATTTTCATGCCTTGCGCGGAACTTACGAGAGAATAAATCATCGTAAACTGCGGAAAGTACTCTTCTAAAGGAAACGGCAGTGTAACATCAGGACCAGTGCAATCTATCGATTTTTGGAATATTAACATTTTCAAGCATTTTGCTAGCCGGAAATTCCTAAGGAGATTAAGGGTCGGGCCAGTCGTCGCCAAATAAGGAAAAATACCCGCCACTAAGCGTTCGCGTTAATTGTGTAGAGGCTGAACAGTTTCCATCTACTTCTGAAAATTGAGTAGGAATGCCCTCAGAAGAATATTGCAGAAGCGCTTGGCGAGTGTGAATGGAATATTTCCAGCGGATGTAGAGTGCTCAGTGCGTTAGCGAGGGCGTGATCACGTGACCTCCGCTTCTGTATATATTGGGAGGATTGAAGATTTCAATTTGACTTGTATTAAAGGAATATTTTATTGTTATTACACGTGTGTTTGGTTGCTTGGGGAAACCAAGCTGGTGGCAGCGAACTCTACCATAAAGGTTGTGGTTTATGGTTGAATCCCGCTTTTACCCAAAAAATACCCACATCGCATCTGGGCTTGCGGTGTGACGTAACAGGCAGCCATATCACGTGCACGAAGGTGATGTGCTCCTCGTCACAGAAAGTGTCAAACGAAAATGTAAATTTATTAACAAGTTTTAAATGCCTAAAATTATTGTCCGAGTCAAACAGTAAGAATCATTTATATAAATTATTAATTAATTAGAACTCCGTCGGGGAATAACTCGAAGTTTCGTGAATATTCGAACACTTGAGTTCAGTCAAATTTATTGTCAAAAAGCAGTTACAAACTGCGTATGACCACGTGGTGGACGTTAAACTAATTTACTCTCCGGAAGCAAGCAAGGGACGTATTCCATCAATTCCGATCAAGGGCCCTAAGGCAGAGGCGGATTCAAAAATTTCAGCAAAAGTTCCTAGATAAGATAAAAAGTTAGCTGCGAGTTATAATACA
>NNCF01129041.1:305627-322253 GCA_002313205.1 Laupala kohalensis
CCCCCCCCCATCCTTGATTACGGTCTAAATCCGCCACTGGTCACTATCAGTATTGCTAATTATTAATTAATTAGATTAACTCATTCGATGAATAGTCGACAACGTGAGTTCATTCAACGCGGATATATTACTCAAATATTCCCGCGGAGAAACGGGACGGGGAAAAGTCGCGAGAATTAGTCGAGGCAAGTATGGCATCAGCATCTATAACTGTGCGAATTGCATTGTCACATAAAACCGGCTTTGCATACATCGTTCCCCGGTGTGTGTTAAACATTCAAGTCGTAAGATTCTGTAGTTGCGTTGCATTTAGCCGTAGTGTGTTAACAATGCACTAGTCACTCTCTAATTGTCTGCACTAATAAACCTTAACTGAAAGTTGAGAGCTCCAACTACTGCATATTCTCAAGTTACCGAGAGTTTGGACACCGAAAAACAAAAACAAAGATGGTGGACTCGAATGGTGTTTCACGGCAACCACCACCGATATTTTGGAACAAACACCCCACACACGTGAAGACTTGGACTCCCTGTGATTGTCGTTTGATATTGAAATCATTGTTTGGTCGGATTTACACTTACCTTAAGGGTGAACCAACGCTATGAAAACAACAAGGATACTTCTGTAAAATGAATTTCATTGAAAGTAGATTAATAAATTAAGATTTCGTGGATAATTTACGCAGTGTACTTTATAAAAAGAATGTTAATTTTGTGTTACACTACAAAGGATGAAAAATAGTATTTTAAGGACAGGTTCTCCTAGAGTTATTTCGTCAAGTTTGCTGGTAGTGAATACAACGTATAAGATGAAAATATCACCAAGTCGAGTAATATACGACATAGGGGGAATCAATTGAGTAGGTTGGCAGTTCTCCCGAATTTGGTAACATTTCAGATGTCAACTAGACTACACCTCTGTATGATGTAGGTTACGTTCGATGGATGTTATGTGAGGGAGAAGTTGAAGAGTCAATATTTTTGGAAAGAGGATGTTTGAATGAACGGTGTTTGCGCATCTTGCCTTCGCGATATTTGTCAAATACGCGGCTATTGGGTGAGTGTATGTGTGTGAGAGGCGTGTTTGCTGACGTAGAATATGCATGAAGTACTGCTGACGCTTGTTTTTATCACCATCGTTGTAGAGTGAGAAATGTCTACAGGCTGGTATAACCTCAAATCAAAAACGAAAACAACTTCTGCGACGCATTTTGTCGATTTCATTTCGAGGTAAATCCGAGTTTCTCTCCACTTCAAATTTCTTCCATTATTACTCATCTGTTAAAAACGTATTTGAGACGCTATTTTGTGCAAATATGAAAGAAAAATTATTGATTTCTAAAATGATGAGATCATCCTGTGATATTATTACTTGAATTGTGTCGCCTTTGTCAGTATAATTTAATGAAAATTATGTCAGTAAAAATTCATTTATGAATATTGATATATTTCTGATTATGTTATAACAAGAAAGAAACAATTGAACAAATTGACGTCCCCGAAAAAAGAAAAGTATTTTAGTGTTTAATAATTTTTTTAAAAAACAATTTCGGTCAATTTTTAGATATAGCTACATGAAATGTTAAATTATATTCATTTTAAAAATGCATTAACAATTTCTTTAATTTATATGTACTGACGTATTGCTAACCCCTCGTAGGTAACCAAGGGGGAGATCGCGCGCATAATCCGAATTTTTTTAAAACTTTTGTTATGAAATAATTTGTTGCCAAACATAAAAAACTGTCATCGATGAAGTTTTAAAAAGAGAAATAACTCGAAGGTAATCACTAATTAATTTTTAACTCCTTGTCTGCGGTTGAGGATGAGTGTGCTCGGGGGTTGAGCGTGTTCTTCCAAGCGCCGTAAAATACTCAAACAGCACCGTTACATAGTTTCTGTACGCAGTGGAACAGATCATAATTCTGTGAGCGGCGGCGTGTTTGCATGTGTGCGCGGACGCTTCGCGGTCGATGAAACAGAGTCCTCTCCCATCCCCCGTCCTCGTCAGTTCTCATCCTCTGTCCTCCTGCCTCGTCTGCGAAACAAAGTCGCTGCGCCGGCCCGTCCTCGACGTGCTCTCTCGCCCGAGTGGGTATATCGCGGGCGCAGGAGGAATATTGAAACTTTTATGTGTCGTAAATTCTTGATAACTCTGCCGCCGTCGCCGTAGAACGCGTTTCAGATGCTCCGCCATCCTCATCCCTTTTTCTTCTCTCTCTCTCTCTCCTCTCCTACTTTGTTACGTGATTCGCTTTCGATCTTTGGGGCGGATCTACGGGGAGCATTTTTGTCTAAAAATTATGGTTGTTCGACACAAATTTTGTAGATATTATCTTTAAAGAAAATGCATCAAATAAATAATTAACAATCTGGAATTATTAATGACCACAACAATTATTTATTAAAGTTATTAATATGTTATTATTAATCCAGTATTATTGATTAAAACGACAATTATATTATTAATTAATTTGGTAACGCTTTTACAAAGTATGCCAGTTATCAACTTAAATTTTATCTGTTAAGAGATCAGGTCCAATTGGGGGGGGGGGGGNCTGAAGTGTCCTTAGTACCCCTCCCCCAAATAGATCCGCCGCTGCCTACGAGTACTAACGCATCGTGTGAGTAATACGTATCTATTTTATACGTATTCCCTCCCTCTTTTTTCTTCGTCCTTGTTATCCCCACGAATCCTATACTCGCGTCGTCACTCTGCTGTTTTAGCAGATCTGTTCGGGTTTTTTTAACCTCTTTTTTTCCTCCTTTCGCTTCCTACTTTTTATCTCTTTTTTTTCCTTTTATTTCAAGCTGCTCGCGTACAGCGAGTGGTTGCTTCCTACTTTTACGCTCTTCAGGGTTGCCAACGCCGCGGATTCTTTTTGTGTGCGCGCGCCCCCTGTGAAAACAGCGCAGATTTTCGCGTGGCTGTTGGTGCGCCTGTGCAGTGGGGTAGAGCTGCTGGTGGCGAAGCTGCTATGAATATTTATCCGCCGAGAGTCATCTTCGCCAAGGGTTAGTTAATTCGCGCGAGGGATTTGCCATTAAAATGCGCCCGCCCTTAATTAGCTAAGTGCTGAAATGGTGGGTGGAGAGTGAGAGAGAGAGAGAGAGGGTCGGTCGGGGCGGACGTGAATCGACGAAGGAGCGAGAGTCAAAGACGGAAATGTCGGACATTGAAGGAATGAGATTGGAGTCGTTGAATTGCAGATGAAATAATTTCGGTTTCAAAGACTGATTATGAGGTAATTATTAATGTTACGTGAAATTTGAAAATATCCCATGATGTAATACGGGTGGAATTTAAATTTTTCTATTTTGTAAAAAAAAAAGAAATAGTTGATTCATATAGCAGTATTTGGTGAAAAATGAAATCACAAGATGAGCGAGTAATAGTGACAATACGACCGGAAAGCAATGAGCGAAATTCGAAAACGAGGAAACTGAGCCAATTATTTCCGTATGAATCGATGTAATTCCAATTAATTCGCTCTAGACATTCCAAAGAACATCCATTACACTTGTGTTAGAGAATAAAAATTTAGTGTTGAATATTTACAAAATAAATAAATTTAAACTGAAAGTTTATACTTCACATTAGTATTTTACAATCTGGTGTCTTTAGAACCAGCTTCAGAGCTAGTGAACCCACATCGCTCCAAATCTGTCCAAATAGGTCCGCCATCTTTTTTATAACTCACCTAAACTGGAGCGAGACAATATCACGAAACAAGTTTAAAAACGTAGGTTTTTTTTTTACTAAATTGACTGCGAGGTCACTCGGGCACGTCAACGAAATCCGAGGTAAACGACGAAAACCGAAACTTTTTTTCACGGAAGGGTTAAAACGACGACAGTGAAGAAACCGTTGATAACCGACAACTTTCGGTCAGGTGAAAATCGAACCCGAGGCTCTGGCTTTGATCGCAAGAGTGTTTAACCAATACACCACCCATTCGCCTTCGACAACTGTACACCGTTTCCACCCAGACCTAAACCCAGGAAGACCTGAGAATTGGTGTACAGTTGTCGAAGGCGAACGGGTGGTGTAGTGGTTAACACCCCTGCCATCAAGGCAGGAGCCTCGGGTTCGATTCCCGGCTCGTCGCCATAAGTTATCACATATCTTCTCCACGTGTAGGAAATATATGCTCAATGAAAACAGAGGTACCACCGCATTCTGTATTTTCTCTTTGAAAACGATTCTACATCGATGAACGGGTCGCGGGTGTAGGTAGGTCTCCTCCGAGTGAATCGCCCTCTTGGGACGGACGGACGGACGATGTGGGTGGTGGAGGAGGAGGAGCAGGAGGAGGAGGAATCGCAAACGCGAGGACGGCGCTCGGGGAGTGAGGGGGGGGGCGGAGTCAGTGGAAGCAAAGGGTGGTCGGTTACGACCGTAACGCGGTTCTCGTAATGTGGGTAATAGACTGGCTAATGCGTCCTTCTCTATTCCTCCTCTTCTTGTCATCCTTCTTGGGACGCGAAGCAGACATAGCGGAGAACAGCAAAGCTTACGCTGTCGGGAGGCAGCGAACCGAATCGTTGGAGTGTGAATATTCTGTGAATGCGTGCAATAAAGGAATAAAAAATAACACGTTTATTTAATTTCAAACTAAAGGAATTATTTTTAAAATTCACTATTAAACCGAATTATAATGTAAACCTTATATGTATATATGACAAACTACCATTTCTGTTATCCATAATATATCTTCCGCGCACCCTCTACACGTGGAGAAGATATGTGATCACTTTCGGTCAGATGAAAATGGCGACGAGTCGGGAATCGAACCCGGAAATTCCTGCTTTGATCGCAGAGGCGCCAACCAGTACACCACCCGTTCGCCTTCCACAACTGTTCACCGTTTCCACCCAGACCTAAATGTCTACCATTTCTGTTGTTGTAGTAATAAGTACCCCAAAGAAAAGATAAAATTTAATCTCGGAACGTTGGTTGCATAAGCAATATAATAATGAAAGATGTCTTATTTAAAATCTAATGAAGGTGGAGAGATAAGGAATTGGTGAATGTAACTGATTGTCTGAAAATTGTGACACACACTCTCAAGGTTTAATAGTGAATTTTAATAATAATAATAATAATATTAATAAGAAGACAATCAGAAAAAACTTCAACTATATAAAAACATTAATTGTTAGAATTCAATTTTGGGATAAATAATGTTTTTATTAACATATGAACCCACCCATTTTTTGTAATCATTTAAAATTGAAAACTTTTTGAAATAACGTTTTTTCTCTTTAGTTTTATTCTTATACTGAGTCCAATATACAATTACAGACGACTCGAAATGATAGACGACCCAAAGTTTCTACTTTTTTATTTTATGCCTTTTTTGGCAAAAGGAGGTTCAGACCATGAGGCCCTGACGCTGTTTCACCTAGCCGCTCAACTTGGGAATTGGGAAGGAAAGATGTTGGGTTGCCAGGGAACTCCCGACATTTGTCTGAAGAAGGTGAGGGAAACCCCTGCTGAAAACCTCACCTAATTCGATCGAGGAGGGTTTGATTCCACGCTCTACCGCTCAGCGAGATCGTGGAAGCGAATATGCTTCCACTGGGTTCGGTCGGTTTTTTATTGCGTAAAATATGTTTTTTGCGAACTCGATGCCTTTCTAAGGGCTCTAATGACCTTACCGTTACGAGCCCTAATGCCCCACGAAAAAAAATCGATGCCTAGTTAGTTAAAAAAACGTTTATTTGTACTTCAGAACATAATATCCAAAGATGATGAGAAAGAAAGTGTTTTTTTGTCCGCTATTGAATTGTTAATGTTCATTTAAATAGAGAGATTAAGTCGTAGAACAAGATAAATTGAAAATATAAGTCAAAAGTATAAAAATAAAAATATAAACAGATCATATAATCAGATCAAGTATAAAAATAATTTATTTCAAAATATATTGTTCATCGAAAAATAAATAAAAATTGTATAAACTTTAACTGCGCTAACGATTTTATAAAAGTTTCCCACAGAAATCGCATTATTTTCCCGCATTTTCTATCGTTCTCTTCCATCTATGTTTCGTCGTTTGGTTAGCCAACCCCCAAACGCATATCACTCGTAAAACTTTAAAGCCTGTGATTATGCTGTTTGTTAGGAATTTTTATCGTTGTACCCATTTTCATAGTCATGTATATTTCATCTACATAGCGCGTGGCACCCTCCCTCATCTCTGTCCGAACGTGGATCATGGATGTGTGTATATGTGCGTGCATACGGAACTTCGATGAATTCATACGACATGCAAATTTTATATTTTTTTATTGAAATTTCGTGACTAGTCAAACCATTCTCTTAAATAAATCTAGTCCATCTATTCAGAGGACGGTAATATTTATTTGTAAGCACAGGCGATTCGCTCGATACAATGGAGAGTTTTTTGCATAACGAATTACACGCTTCCTGGCTCATGCGTTGATGACCGTAACCGTGTAACGCACTCGCAAAGAACTCGTGTAATCGATGCATTTTGCGTATCTTCGACTCAAATCGCACTAAAAACTTGTAAACCCAAACAAACTACTTCTATGGAAGCGTACACTAGTAACCCGTACTGTGAGTACATCAGCGCGTGCTCATACGGCACACACAACCAACAAATTTTGTACTTATCAACATAACCTCAAATCCAGACCAGAATCCTCCATGACATATCTCAGTAGCTGCGTACCCTTTAACATAACCTCAAATCCAGACCAGAATCCGCCACGACCTCTCTCACTAATCGCACTAAAAACTTGTAAACCCAAACAAACTACTTCTATGGAAGCGTACACTAGTAACCTGTACTGTGAGTACATCAGCGCGCGTGCTCGTACGGCACACACAACCAACAAGTTTTGTACTTATCAACATAACCTCAAATCCAGACCAGAATCCGCCACGACCTCTCTCACTAGCGCACCCTTTAACACGATACGCAAACAGAGGCTTTGTGACGTACTACGCTAGGAGCGATAGTGCACCTATAACTTTTGAGCATGCGCAGAAGCAACTTCCTCGTGGGTAGCCTATTCGATAGGTCTCGAGTACGCTGTGCAAAGACCGCCGAATATTTAGGTTGCGTAGAACAGGTCTTTGTTGCGTTAGTCATCAACTGTTGATTATTTTATTTTCAGTAGAAGCATTATTCTAAGCGTATGTCCGTAATTGATTCACTTTACTTACAAACAGAGGCAAATTAGTCGAGATAATTGACAATTTATTTTCTTCTGCGTATCTAAGGTATTAGTTTATCGTCCTCCGCGTGGTCATACGCAGTTTGTACTGCTTTTTGACAGTAAATATATTATTACTATTATTATTATTATTTTTTGCGACAATTTGTGTTACTTCTCTGTCTTGCGACATTTTCTCTTTTCATTCCCCGTTTTCATATCATGCAAATTTGATCGATTGTCGTAAGAGTATTGAATGGAGTAACACATTGGTTATTCATGATAAAAGTATCATCTGACGAATGTTCGTTCTTGTCTCAAAATAATAGTTTAAGTGTTTTGAGTGGCTAAAGAATTCGGGTTCGATATCCCGTCGGGTCCACGTCATCCAAACCGAATTTAGTCAACCCAATAGCCTTTGCATATCCTAATACATGTGCAACACCCAAAATAGACTTTGCGCCCGGTGACGTTTTTTCCTCTTTTTGTAGTGCAGTGACCTCTGGCGGCCAGTGGGGGAAATCTGCGGCTCCGTCGAACGTCACATATCACACCACCCTTCATCCGCTTCCTGAACCCTTTGATCATTTTTTAAAATTTTTTTATTGGCTCTCCCTTCCCGCATTTGCATTTTAAATCCCTCGCTGATAATGCCATTTCGCCGGTCCACCTTCATCCCGTCGGATGAGCAGAGGATTACGAATGACAATCGAGTGGGAGCCGGGCTTTTACGTCATTCTTTCGTGATCCGTGATGTAATTCGTTCAGTGGACATTGATATGATAAAGCTCTCAGCTCGAAATCGCGTCGAATACCGTTGTAGCGCGAGAGGGCGAAATCCCTAACCGGGTACCTGTCCAGTGGCACTCACAGACCCGATACGCGATAAAAGCTCTCGAGTGTTGTTTATGCCCATGGAAATCCTCCTCCCTTTCCAGAGGGGATCTTCCTCTGTTAAGGCTGAAGGGTGGCTGTGAGAATTTCGAGTTTTCAATATCCTGGACCAAATGTGTGTATAGTTTCCTCTATTGTGTCCGTGTTTTGTTCCACATTTTGGTTTACAAACTGGGTGACTCAACTTCTCTCGGTTGACAATCACTCGCGTAAATACTTGCGTAAAATTATGACTTTGTATGGTCATACCGTCCATGAAATTTGTGCTGTTTATTTTTTTCGTTACACGATCATATTTCTATGCCATATATCTACGATAAAAAATATTGCCGTGTAATGCACAAGCTTTGATCATACTTCAACTACGATCATGTATCTATGACATAAGTTCTCGTTGAGAAAATCTTTGATATGACATAGAAATATGACATATGTAATACAATGTTTCATTCGTTTAGACATTCGAAGACGAAATCAATGGAAAACACTTCGCTTGAGGAACCCTTCACCTTTTCAGTCACGTATTGTCAATGTGTATATTCTTTGGAAATCGTAAAACACGTATTTTCTAGCATTAAAAGCATACTAATACGATCCTACTCGGAAATGTATCGCTTTTTGAACTTTTCGAATTCCATCAACAATAATGCGGCGGGTGGTGCAGTGGAAGCTCACTTGCGGCCAAACCAGGAGATCCCGAATTCGAGTCTCGGTCCGTCGCAATTTTCACTTGGACATAGACGATGCTTTATTCATTATATTTTGTTCCGTATTGTGTGAATACATTTAGAAATGAACCTCCTTCCTTCCGGCACTCCTCGTAGTGAACATTCTGCTGCATATTAACTGTAGTACGAGAGAGCTCTGATCAACAGAGTATTATCTGCTTCAAGTGACAGTATATGGACGATGGATACAAAAAAAATGTCATTGAATCCCGTGAAAACGACTGATTAAGCTCTGAGGGGAAATCCCCCAAAAGCTTCCGATATTTGCGAAGGCAGGAATTTTGCAGAGCGGAATATTTAGCGATTGAAGCAGCGGCGGAGCGCACGCTCGGTACAAGCGGATCGTAAAGTATATCCCTCGACAAAATTAAATGATGCTGATTTTAATACTGGATTGTCATATTGTCATTAACAGATTTTGTATGTTGTTACGCAATTTGAGCCCTCGATTGTTTTTATCCCCTATCTGCATCGGGCGTATTTGTTTTGTTTTGTTTTTTAATGGCGGTGGCGCTGCACGCGGGGACTGGGGAAATTAACTGCCAATCTGTGTGTATTCGTGTGACGTGATGCTTCTGGGGAAGGGTACTGCAATGAGTCGCGTTTTTTGGGGGGGTGAATCATTTAGGAATGGGGAGGGATTTGTGGTTTGGTGTTGGGGGGAAATGATTGACATGAGAAGTAGGGAGGTATGGGGAAAGATCACCCCCCTGGAGCAGATTCGCGGTGCAGAAGGGGAGCAATAGTGTTAGGGACTCCAATGAAATGCGCAATGCTATATGTAATTGGATTGAAGCAGGTAGTACAAATGCTATTGAGACAATTATACGAACGAGGTATAATTAGTTGTTATGTCCAAAATCGTTGGGATTCACCTGAACGATACTAATACCATCGAAACATAGACATGTGGGCTTATAGCATCTATTATCCTATTGTCCTACCCACAAACATCACTCGCATTATCCGTGGTTCTACAAAAAAACACGGATTGAGTCGAAATATGGCTCAGAATTCTTTATTGGTTCGAATACACGAAGAGAAATATATTTGTGAACTTCGAGAATCTGGTTAGTTTTTAGCAATATATCGTTTCGTCCCGATAAACGCGGAGTTGTCTTTGAATCGGATTCTCAAATGAAAAGTTCATAGAATGGAGTTTTTAATTACTAAATAGTTATAGCGAATTAATTTTAATTCTCAATGTAAAATAAGTTAAGTCTGTTATTTTCAAGCGATTTTTTATTCGCGTATCGAAATGTACCGTTTCGGAAAAGGTGATACAAAATAAATAATTTTTATGATGACGTGATCTCATCTTAATTAATTTTTATTTATAATATGGATACAAATTTTAGCTTTTGAGCCACAGAACCGAAAATAGTCGTGTTTTCCGCTTTTTTATTATAATTTTTATTGCTGTTCATTTGTGGTTAATAACCTCAAAAACTTTCGTGAGTACTAAGTTCATTTTGTATTCTGGATCGGGTCATCGCTGTTTCGTGAATAAATTGAACCACCTCTTCATGTTTTACTGTATACTCCAAGCCTTGCAACTTTACCGAAAATATGCGATATCGCTACCTAGCATGAAGTGCCAACTTCTACGAAATTAAGTAATATCCGAATAAATATGTATATTAGTTACGAAAGCGACTATTTGCAGTAAAGAAATACAAGTTTAAAAAAAGTATTCGTTCCACACTTTGTTCGATGCAGAAGGAACAGGACAGCGCCAGTAGAGCAAGTGAAATAAATTGATGACCGAGGTTGGCAGTGAATTCAAGTTCGAAATTCTTGCCAACAGAACGCGATGCACCCTTATCATTACTCTTATGGAAGATGGCGAAGTAAAAGCGTTGGCTACATTGAGTACAGGTTCTATACCAACATCAAGCCATTTAGACTGACAATAAATAAATTAATTAATTAGTGATTTATTGACAAGAGAGCTGTTAACAAGCTGCCTATAACCACGTTGAGGAGAATAAAGTAATTTACTGCGAGTAATACACAATAAACTAATAAACACAGTGTGTTTCCTCTCATGTCTTCTTTTCTTAAATTAATATTTCTCGAAGCAAAGGAACACGAATTGGAGTATAGAATGCTATATTTATAGTCGGAATAGTTAAATGTGTTTTAATAAACAAATATAAAGCATACACGAGTTAGTGTCTGCGGATTCGTGACTGTTGAACCAGTGACTGCACAGGAACACCGTTCCGTGTCCTTGTGCCTGACCTTAATATTTTCTCGGAGCCACCCCACGGAAGAGAAGAGAAAAAAAGAATAAAGGGTGTTTAAGGATCAATAGAGCAGAAGAGGCGACTCGTAAAAAGAAAGAAGTTGAGAGAAGTAATAACATGTTTCCTCTGGAGTTCCGAACAAGACAAATTGTTTGCTTGTGGCCTCGCCGGAAGTTAGTGTGCGGTCGCTATGCGTTCCTTCCTTCCTTCCGTTAAGGTCCTCCGGGTCGGATTCAAAGAGAGGGAGGGTGATGAATGGGGGAAGAAGTTTTGAGGGGAATGGAGCGCTACAACTCCATATTGATTTCCATTTACTTTGTTTCTTGTGTGTGTCTTGTGTCTGTCGTTCCGCAGAAAGTTATTCGTGTAAAAGAAAGTTCTTGCTACTTTCGTTAATGTCTTTGCCTTCGCCGAATTCGTCTTGAGAATATCCTCAACTTGAGAGTATGTCCGTCATTATCACTGCTGTTGCTATAAATAACTTTAAATATGTACAAGAATAAGAAAGCGTCAGTCGAAGTAGAATGTGTGGTTATTCGGTTTTCGGAATCAATCAGGGACCATTCCAGCATTTGCTTTCAACCGGAGAGGACACTTATTATGTGGATCAATTGTGTACACGAACATTAAGAGCATGAAATAAATATAGATAGATGCTCCGAAAGAAATTACATCACCCTATAAAAAATAACTATTTGAAAGTATCCGAAGGTACCTAAATGATTGTAGAATCTCATTCCTCACAGCTCACTGTTGGTGTCAATGCTAAGTTCTTTCTCTTGTACAGTTCCTAACTAGTTAATAAATAAAGGCAAGAATTGATTTTTAAGCCTATCAGATATTTAGCAACACAAAAAATGTACTAGACTAAATAAAAACTCATATTTCTAGCCAAAATAATATTTGAAAAATCACTTTACTACCTATATTATTATCAAGGATTTTTTTATAGACTCGTTCATTTATATTTGAATATCTTAGAGTTTTTAGGCTTTGGAGTCGGAATGGAAAAGATATGTCCAATTCGTGATTAAAATGGGTAATTACTAACGTATAATCCTTAAACTCCAGTTTTAATGTAAAAAACTATGAAGGGAGAATGTCTATACGCGATGGACCTGCGTTGTATATTAGAAGAGAAAAGTTTAATGCAAACATGGAATGGATTCCTCAAATGATATTTCACTGTCTGCCGGAATCTAAAAGCATTCGCAACACCTCCGCGAAACGAAACCATTGTGTTAGCGGAGCCTCCCTTTTATGAAAGGGCAAAAATCAATTATGATCCTCCCTTTAGAAAGTACTACGGAAGTCCATTATTCATTTAGAATATCTTAATTATGCAATTCCACTCAAATCCTTCATCATTTGAATTGAAAACTTTACATTAGACAGTTCATTTCCGTTGGTATGATTTCAAGTGGAGGCATTAGTTGTTGGGAAATGTTTTTTTCCACAGTTTTCAAATCTGTCTTTCCATAGAAAAATCAGCTGGATGCTGTGAGTGTTTCATATAAATCTCAGATTTTTATTCCCGTATTTTGAACACTTTTATTCAGCAATATATTTCGGGATACAGGAAACTTTGAACAATTAATCTTTAAGTCATAAATTTATTTTCAAGTACTCAAATTTATTATATTTTCGTATAGTGTAATATCTTGAGTTTGTGTGAAAGTTAAACTGAAAATTGTGAAAGAAAGGTAGAAAAAATTTAGCGTTGTTCATTCTCAGAAATTCTAAATATTTTGGTTTAAATCCTAACTACCTCCTTACCCATTACACCTCTTGTGATTGAAGTTCACGAGGTATTCGTAAGTAAATTTAAATCCGCCGCACTTTCACATTTCGACTCGTTGCAAGTATCTCAAAGTCACTGCCATCGAACGTCATGACAGCATCTTTTTATCCTTCCATGATCCATCATGACCTAGGTATTCTTCCACATTCAACTTTTGTATCACAATCTACCTCAACATTTTTCAACGGACTCCAAAGTGTCGTAGCAGAAATCCATTTCTAACAGGCAAATCAACTCCCGAACACTAAAAGAATCACACGACCAGGGGACTTACATCTAGTAAGTACGTGTTTGGCGAACAATAGGGCCCCGAGCCGAGTCAGGCATTACTTCCACTTATTTGTGCCATGCTCCTTCCTTTCTCTTTCCTGACCTTCCTTTGTCACCTCTTGTTCTTTTCGATCCCGACGCTATTAGGGCTATAGGGTATCTTTCATTTTCCTCATTCCTCTCATTTTTTGTCTTACCCCTCATTTTTTGTCCCACCTCATGTTATGTGCCCCCTTCATTTTAGCCCCCCCCCCCTCCATTTGATGTATGTTGTGAGATATGTTTTGGTGTGTTGTAGATCAGGAGGGTTTTTAGTGGGTAGGGTTGAATCATTCGACGAGTCCCACACGCGGGGAGTCATGTTGGCTCTCCCTAGTGCGTAACTGCATTTTCCGTTCGTAAAGCCCAAAAGCCCCCCAAAAAAACATGAGCCGTAAAGCCCCCCCCCCCAAAAAAAAAGACATTTGACAATAACTTTTGACTCACCACAGCCATGGTGTATTATAAAACTCAGTCACTTACGGGATCTGCATAATCGAGGAAGGAATTCCTGTAATTGGCCTTTTAGGCGTAAATTTTCGAATTACCTACACTCTGTGGCATAAGGTCCGAGGGCTAGAATCGAAATAAATTTTAAACTAGTGGTGCAAAACCATTGCACATACTTTCTCATATACGTTTTCCCATCTGCAGCAGAGAGTGACGCAAAATATCGTATAAGCGATATTTAAATAAAATTTCGTTGTCGACAGAAATTGATGTATTTTCCTATCTGCAGTGTGTATGCTGTTCTCCCATGTATTTTATCATTATCATATCTTTCATTTCAGTTTACGAAAAGTGTATTCTTCGTCTGCTTGGTTCATTTTCACTGCGAAATATTATTCAAACTTCTTAAAACAAGAAACAAATACGTAAATGTAGCAGATAGAAATTATTTTACTGCGTCTATACAGAACTTTCAAGCAAAATACCACTAATGCGGATGTAATACCATGCTGCAAAGATGACGTTGCTGTAGTACTTTTAAAATAACTTATAACAATTTCAAAAACTATTTTCTTGCATGATTGGTGTGTCTTAAGATACATATTATTTAGTTTTACGTGTACTCAACTTTGACATGTTTGTGTACATTAATTCTGTAGCTCCATCCTGGCCCGGATTTTGCTCCGGTTTTCCTTCGGGTAGAGGCGGATTTCTTATACGGGTTCTTATACGGGTATTTTGTCTAGGGGAATGTTTATTGTAACTATGAATTGTGAATTTAGCGCTATTTCAATCGTTATGATTTGTAAACACTATATTCAGAATAATCTATAGTTCGCTAATAATTTGTACATGTAAAATAAATTTTTTGTGTTAAATTGCAAACATGTTGTCATTCTATTAGTATCATTAGTCGTAGCTAACTTTTTATCTTATCTAGGAACTTATGCAAAAAAAGTTTGAATCCGCCTCTGCCTTAGGACCCTTGATCGGAATTGATGGGATGGTCCCTTGCTTGCTTCCGGAGAGTAAATTAGTTTATTGTCCTCCACGTGGTCTTACGCAGTTTGTACTCCTTTTTTGGCAATAAATTTATTTAATGCATACTAATTGTACCTAACGTGTATAAAATTTAAGCAAAATCGTTGGAGCCGTTTTTGAGAAATCTTCGAAAGAGTACTTTGACCTTCATGTGAAGTACCCTTTGTTTTAAAGAAAAAACAAAATTAGAGCACGTACATCAACAAGAAGTAAATTCTATTGTAAATACGAAATATGAATTAAAATATATTCATCCGTTTACTCAGAATCGCTGCGCACAGACGGACTGACGGAAGCAAGTTATGCCAAAAACAATTTTTTCAGAATCAGGGATTAGCAAAACGGATATTTCCGTCGAAATGTAGCATTCGAATTTTTTCACGATTACAAAACTTTCTATATACTACGTATAGGAGAAAGTAAAAATATCTATGCGCTGGGGGCGGGGGGATGAGCTACTGATAATGGCGACCTGGTCTTTAAACCTCGTCCAACATCGTTCCTCTTTTGTCCTTTGATCATGCCCCCCCCCCCTTCCAACGCCGATGTGGCTTTCATGTGCCCCAACTCATGTTCCATTATTCTGATTAACGCATAAGCGATCTGCGGAAGGAGAGGGGGAGTCGGTGAGATGCATCGGGGGGGGTTACTGCAATCGAGTAGCCTGCGAATAGGTTTAGTGGTCCCGCTGCAGGCTGCGGCAGGTGAGATTGCTGCCATGGCGTGATGACGTAGTTGGTGATGCCGGTGATCCGTGCACGAGTGGGCTTTGTTGATACTGTACGAGATGGATGTTGGAGTGATTAGAAGATGGAGGGAAATTCTGAATTATTTAGAGTAGAAAATTCAGTCTGGTGTCGAAACACGAATAGAATGTATGACATTGTTTTTTGTATTTTAGAGGTCAGTAACCGGTGAGGATGTTATCAAAATCTAATTTTAAGGAGCGATAAAAAAGGGAATTTCTTTGTTTGTTTGTTTGTTTGTTTGTTTTCGTATTTCCATTATTTCTCACGAATTAATTTCGATGTCGTCACGTGTTTTGTACATAAACACTATATCGTTTTTTTTTTCTTCTTGATTATATTACAAGCCGAGCTGAGTCAGTTACTAGTTATTACATGCAGAAAGAAAAGCGATTTAATTCGTACATTTTTTCTCTAAAATTCTCTGTAATTTAAAACAAAATTTAAAAGTTTGGACGTTTTTACAACTTTTGACATATTAGTGGTTTGAAATTTCTCTTCCTTTTTTTATTTTTTTAGCAAAGTCTTATTTTAAATTGATTCGACCTTATACGGGAGAATATAAACTATTAAATTCATAAGTACTTTAGCGTTTTTTGTTTGCTTCTTTGCATTAAAAAAAGCGAAAGTAAAGCGTCCCCTGTGATTCTGTGAGTTTGGGCGCCGTACCGAATCTCGTGGCTGGTGACGATAGCATCTGAGAGCATGAATACTCGGTGACGTTGGTGATGACGAGAACCCGAGAAGCAGACAGCAACACACAAGATAGATGCAGTGCCTCGTGACGTCATTTTGGAGGGGGGTGGGTGGAGCATCAACGACGCAGCCAGGTGCGCTTGCGGCAGCGGCGACGACCCTGCACTAATCGGGTTGCGTGCGCACCCCCTCCCCTCCCCTCCCGTCCAACACTTACTGTCCCACGTCGGATTACTATCTGGCATGGTCCGTCACCTACGTCATCACGCCTGTATTGTTTCATTTGTTCGCGTTACCTCGGAGGTGGAGATGGACATAATGAAGTAGGAATTTATGTCACGTACTCGTCGCCTTAATATCGTTCCACACGATACCCCGAAAAGCGGTCTCATTGAATAAAACACGAATAACTTGTACGTGTTCTCTCTCTCTCTCTCTCTCTCTCTCTCTATATATATATATATATATATATATATATATATATATATATATATATATATATATATATATATATATATATATATACA
>NNCF01129041.1:331326-346150 GCA_002313205.1 Laupala kohalensis
TATTATGAAATGACATAGACACTGTTTTGTCAGTGTTTACAATGAGACGATTTGCATTGAACCAAGTCGAAAGGTTAGACAAAACTTTTTAGCATTGGCGTGTTTACATAGTNTACATAGTAAATTAGTGTCATCAGCAAAAAGAACCATTTTGCAATCTGATGTGGATGATGACATGTCGTTCACATACAATAAAAAGAGTATGGGACCGAGAATTGATCCTTGGGGTACTCCGCAAGTAAGTGGCTTTGTTTCTGAAAGACAACGCTGAAGTATTTTATTTTTAGTATAGGATATTTCTACCTGTTGATATCTATCTTTTATCTATTTGTATTTGTATCTTTATCTATTCTGTCGACGGCTGCGTTTTTGCAGCGGTTGGCTGCCTGCCTCTGACGTACGCTTGTAGCTCCAGATGCAGGAGGAGTCGCCGCTATTTTTACGCGTTCAATTTCCACGGCCGCTCCAGGAGGGAAATCGGGCGTGTTGCGTGAGCGAGAGCAGGGAGAAAAACCTTGCGGGAGGAGAAGAGTTTTTGATGTGACTGGAGGTTTTATGTCGAGACTTGGTGCAAATGAATTGACGACGCCTGGGGGTCCGATTTATGTAAAGATTTATGCAGTTGCGGGGCTTCAAGTGTTAATAAACGGGTTTCCTTGTGCAAGTGAGAAGATAGTCTCACTTTATCACCCGACAAAGATGCTTGAGCGGAGAAGAATCTCTTAACGTGCTGGCTATGAAATCGCGTCTTCCGATACATTCTACTTTTTCTTTAGTAATTTATGATTCTTGTTTCACACCTTGCTGTGTAATTCCCTGACGGTTTTGCTTCTAAAAATATTTTTAATCGTTAACTGACCAAAAAGAATGAAAGAAATCTGTGCAAAAAGTTTTACGTAGAGTTCAACAAAACATTTAAAAGGTGTCGCGGTTAGCACCCTTGCGATCAAAGCAGGAGTTCCGGGTTCGATTCCTGGCTCGTGGCCGTTTTTACCTGACCGAAAGTTATCACTTTCTTTCTCCACGTGTAGGGTACACGGAAGAAATATATATGCAAATATTTAAAGTTAATTAAAATCCAATAACTAAACGGATTTTCTATCTGAAATATATTTCTCGAGCTACAGAACATTTTATTCAACATTTATTTTAGATAAGATGTTAGAATGGTCTTATTATTTGGGTTTTCGGATTTCCCCAAATTGTTTTCAAGCGTTTAATTGATTATGAAAAGTCTAAGCATACTCTAAAATCTCTATAATCGAAGAAAACCAAATGAACGTAACGGAATTTTTGAGCTCTTTTTTTTGTATTTTATTGCTGTAAACATTTACTGGACATTAGTACACGTTGGTGGAAACTGAAAATAAATTCGGGGAAAAAATTGATGCTCACAACCACAGCCATTATTAATTAAGTACGATTATTAATACTATAAATACTGATTATTTGAGTATTATGCACTTGTTTTCTTTCGCAAAAAAGTATTTTTGATATTTATAAATACGTATAATTATCTTTGTAATTTATTTTTTTCGTACTCTTTTTCTGTAGAAGTTAATTATCTCTCATCTTTTACGGTTTTTTTTTTGTAGCTTTGTTGAACAGGTTTTTGTCTCAGCGTTGTAGAAACCGTCATAATTTTTTGAGGCAGTAAAATATCGTGTTTTAAAATCAGTACTTCCGATGTTTGTAGAATCAATAATGCACGTCTCTGTTTGTATTTTTATTTGTAATATACGGAAATGTATCTGGGAATGAAATTGGTGTTTTTCGCCGACGTGTTTGCAATTAAATGTTCATTTGCAAATTCCACTTCAATGAGCAACGCGCCGCGCCGTTCGCATTTTCAATTTCGTATCCAAACACAGAAATGTCATGTTTTTCCGTCATTATGAAATTCTGTTATATAATTGCTTCAATTATCGGCAAATATTTTATTCAAATACTTATACATGGTGCGGGAATAGTAATTATAAAATGACATATTGCTGCGCGAACTGTAGCGTAAACCAGTGACTCTGTTTTCACATCAAAATGATTACGATTATTATTTAAACAGGATATTCGCCGGCATGGTAACTTGCATTATGAATGATAACATTTGCAGATGGAGCTTGATGGAGTTGATCACAAATTCCAATTAGTTCGGCAGACGCTGCTGGAAAAATGTCGGGGAATGTATGTATTTGTGGCGAGCCATATTGCTGTCTCTTATACACATCTAGATGTGTATAAGAGACAGNCCCACCGGAAAAGATGAATATCCGTTTGTTCCTCTGTTTTATTGTGAAAAGTAATAATGAGATATTGTTTGCGTTGAATAGTTCGTTTTTTAAGGGGGGTGGGTGTTTAGGGCTCGTCAATGTCATTAGAGTCAACGTCAAGTCATTAGTTCGTACTATGTGAAGAGGAAATGGTTATTTAAGGATTTGGACGATGCTTTCAAAATAGATAATTAAGAAGTTAACTTTTTTCCAGTTATCTGCCGCTGGTTAAATAATATTTCCCCGAGGATTTGAAAGAGAAAAAAAACTCTCACTAAATATGGAATATTTATATTAATAATGTTCTCATTTTTAGACCTCTGTAACCAAGTTGATGTCCCGAATTTGTGACGAATGTTTAATACACGCGCCTCTATATTATGTCGACAACAAAAAAAAGAATTTTTGTCTAAACATATTTATAGTTGGTTTGTCAATATTGCACTCCCTTGTACTTAGTACGTTTGGTGCAGAGGATAATCTGTGTTTCGAAACAAACAAAGTTGTCACTTTTTTTTTTGAAAGAAATGTTTGTGGTCGTAGTTATGATATAATTCTGACGCATTGAATGACCATAAAAATATTCCGTATAAAGCTCCTTCTGGACGCTACAGAAATTTTGAAACAGATCTTCATTATTTGATTGTTGCAAGAAATCTTCATTTTCTTTCGTGAAATGCTGTTCACCTGTTTTGTAACATTATTATTATTATTATTATTATTATGTTCATGAACTTGTAGTTGGATTCAGGTGAGGTGCGGGGTACACCAAGCATCCTCACCTCAAGGAATGTCACGATTTAGGAATCTCGTGACTATTCTACAGGTGTTACGGATAGCTGCTTTTTGTAAAGTTAGAAATATGTTGTTTTTTTGGAGTTGAAGTCGATTGATGCTCAGATGGAGACTGCGAGGGATGACTCCAGTGGTGGACATAACTGTAGGAACTATATATACACACACTCCATATTTCGTAAGCGAAGAATTTCTGTTTTCAAATCTTCATATTTTTGGATTTTATCATTGTAAGTAGTTTGTAGGTTGTGGGTGTTGGTTACTGCAATATCTATGATGTGTGATTATTATTATTATTATTATTATTATTATTGCACGATTTCTAAATGGAAAATGTAGCGTGTTATTGAAGCGTATGTACATAGGGCGATAGGAGGTGGGTGGTAGGACAGCTATACATGAATTGTGACATTAATGTGAAAAGATACAGATATTTTTTATGGCCCCGCAGTGTCTAGGTGACGAGCAAATACGCTAGTCCATGAGCTACCGGAGAGTCTTTTGTAACAATTGCATTTACTTGTTTCCCCACTAAAAGAAATTTTTTTAAAAAAAGACATGCCGCATTCATTTGCTGTACTTCTTCCGTTCGTTTGGCGTTCCTCCGTTCTGATCTCGTAAGAGTGTGTGTTGATGCGTCATTCCGAAGAAGACGCTGCGCGTGAAGTAAAGGAACGAAGAGAAGAAAGAGGAAGAAACGGTTGGTTCGGATATCGTTGGAGAATCGAGGCGACGATCCACTTCTCTCGACCGCATCCAGCGGAATATATTCCACAACGTTACAAGAGCCTCAAGGCTTTGGGGGTGGACGTGAATCATTGTTATTGCAGTCTGTCTCCACAGACGTAGTTCAATCAAGGAGGAATGGCCGTGGAGTTTTATGCTCGATATAGAAGCGATTTGTGATTTTATGAAATGGGGACCTTTTCGTAACTTCACTGATGCAACCGTAATGTCATTGTGGATACTGAAGAACCGCGTTTATCTTGGCACAACCTTTTTTATTTTTGTGGGGCTTTACGGCTCGCCAACATCAAAGGTCATTAGAGCCCTTAAAACTTGAACAGGTAGGGAAAGTGCAGTTACGCCCTAGCCTTGATAGGGTCGGGATCAAAAAGAACAAGAGGTGACCAAGGGAGGTCAGAAAAGAGAAAGGAAGGAGCATGGCACAAGTAAGTGGAAGCAATGCCAGACTCGGCTCGGGGCCCCGTGTTCGCCAAACACGTACTTACTAGATGTAAGTCCCCTGGGGGGGCTTGGTACAACCGTTATCCAGATAAGAGTATAAATAATAATAATAATAACAAAAATTTTCATGAAACACAACGCAAAATATTGAATAAGCGTAGGTGGTGAGTTATTACACAACGTTCAAGCGTTACCTGGATAATTAATAGACAATTATCTCTCTCCACTTTAAGTAGAAGACGTAACAGGTATTTTCACTGAGAAGGTGAAATAGTGCTGAAATGTCAAATCCTCCATTCCTTAGGGTTATTGATCGGACGGTGTCTTGCTTTCTTCCGGAGAGTAAATTAGTTTCTTGTCCTCCTCATCGTCATACGCAGGTTGTATCTGCATTTTTGACTATGAATTTATTATTATTATTATTATTACAATTTTCTTTCATCTAAATATTGTAAAAAGAATATTTAAAACGAAGTTGTCCCGGACACAAATAAGATTCTGTTTTGTAGGAAAAAAAAAACAAACAAGATAATTTGTTTTCAGTTGTTACAAAGTCGTATTCCTTAGTATGTTTTCTGTCCAGATAATACTTGTTTGTTACTTTCAGGGAATGTTGTTCCTATTTCGTATCACAGAACTAATTCTTCTGAAACACCCTTCTCCGTGAGAAACTTCCAGAATTCCGTTCATCATATTTTGTTAAGTCCATAAACCTTTTCCTACAAAATGATGTGTGTCACATTCTGAAATTCATATTGTCTTACCGCTCTTACTTGTCGTATTTTAAGAAGAGGGAACACGAAAGAAATTCTAAGTTTGCTTTTACCCCTTTATTAAAGGCTCGATGAAAAGGGGGATTCTAACAAGATTTGCGACTAAATTACGAAATGAAGCTGCTCAACGGTGTAACACGATAACAATAATTGAAAATTATTCTCAAATAATGTAAACGTGATTGATGGCGTATGTGACATTCAAAATAATATTAAGTGGTACTCGCTTGTTAAAACGGAAATGACTTTGTTGCGATGCTTCGAAATACAATGAACATGCCTTGAATATACTTCCTCTAGTTGCTTCCTTGAAACGTTTCTGCAGATTGTGGAGATGAGGGGAAGAACACGACGGAAAAGGATGTGAAAAAATATTTCGATTTTTATGTAGATCAAATGGATTTAAAAAATCTAAATATGCGGCAGACGAAAAAAATATTAGATAGAAATATTTTTTTCTTATCGGAAATTCTAATTCTTGTTTTGAAAATGACTTGTTTGATAATGAAACTGTTTTTGAGTTTAGTTTCGCTTTAATGAAGTGTACTTCGTTCGCATATTATTCCTGCATAGATAGTAGTAGTAATGTCCTTGTTGGGGGCGAAAGTACTTGGAAACGGAAGTTATGGGGGACGATGTCCAATTGTGTGTGGCGCTGCATACTTGTTTTTCGATCCCGTTTAACCTTTCCCATCCTGTTTCCCCCCCCCTACTCCACTTTAAGTCACTTTGTCTCTATTTTCCAGAATGTCCTCCAACAGAGGCGGATCTAGACCGTAGTCAAGGCGAGGGTGGGTGGGGGCATTTTTGTTTAAAAATTATGGTTTTACAACACAAATTTTATAAATATTACCTATAAATAAAATGCATCAAGTAAATAATTAACGATCTATTATTATTAATTTTATTAGTCTGGTATTATTAATTTTATTATTGGCCAACGTGGTACTATGAAAGTAGTAGAGTTTGAGACCAGCCCTGTTTGAATTGGGGCAATTTTCGGATGAAGTTTTTCTTCATCTCCTCCAGACAAATGTTAGGTCGGTACCTCAAATCACTCGGGCTACCCAACATTACTCCTTCCCAAACAGCGTCCGCTGACCGCATAACCTGACCCTCGAAAATACCGCATGTGACCGTTCGCTTGGAGTGTCGGTCTGCGCCGCAGTTACTTCCACCCTTTGGACACCAGACATCGGTGGCGTCCCTATCTCGATTCTTTCTTTTCCCTTCCACCGGGGTGATTTGTCTCGGGGTCGCTTTCACCTCCCGTGCTACAACTTCCACTCCCGTTCAATCTCTTCGGTCTTATTTTTTCTCTTTCTCTGTGAGGAAGACCACCGCGGCTTTTGCTCGAAGCTTTTCTTTGTGTGTGTCTCTCTCTCTGTCTCTCAACCCTCTTCTCCTCCTCCTCCTCCTACAAACCAAGTCGTCCATTCTCCGTAGCGGCGACGGTCGATTTTTTCGTCAGTTTTATGTTTAATCTTTTCCGACGGCTGTTTGCTCTGCGGCCTCTCGCGGCTTCCTCGAGGACCCTCGGGATTCCCCAGAGAGGTCTGCTGCGGTGGCGGCAGCAAGAGAAGGGGATGCGGGCAGACGACGAAGAATAGCAGTTCGAAATTCGCGGTCCACGTTTTGTTATTGACATATGTCGTGCAATATTTCAGAATCAAATATTCTCAAGCTCCTCTTTCCTTTCCTTGTTTTATTTCTTTTATTCTACCTCTGGGTTCGAAGCGAAACCCAATACCGTTTGTCGTGAAATGCGATGTGTTGTTTATTATTAATTTTTTTTTTTTTTCATCGCGGTCGAATTCCGAAGAATTTAGATTCTGTTTTTATGTCAATATTAAATACGCATGAGATTTTTAGGAACAGAAACAATGTATCTTGACGAGTCTTGAAATTAATATATTTATAAATTCTTCGTTTTCTGAGAATCATACGTAAGTCTTGAGATCATAAACATCACAAAATTCAAAGAAGAAATATCACATAGTGGTAGAAATCGGGGCCTAGTAGTGACCCTTGGTAGAAATACTCTTTTGTTCTATAACGTTTTAGGTTTTGAAAATATTTTCGTGGGTGTTATGAGTAAGATATTAACCATTTGATTTTTGAGCTGCAAATCAGTCTAATGATAATAATAAATTTATTGTCAAAAAACAGTACAAACTGCGTATGACCACGTGGTAGACGTTAAACTAATATACTCTCCGGAAACAAGCAAGGGATCATCCCATCAATTCCGATCAAGGGCCCTAAGGCAGAGGCGGATTCACATTTTTTTTGCATAATTACTAGATAAGATAAAAAGTTAGCTACGAGTTATAATACTAATAGAATGTCAATATTTTTGTAATTTAACGCAAATATGATTGTAAATTTACATGTACAAGTTTTTATCGAACTATAGATTATTCTGAGTATAGTGTTTAAAAATACAAACTATGATTACTACATAACCTAGAGATATAACTATGTATTGTACGAGTTTGATGAATGCAACAGTGGCGCTGTATACTCCGAGTCATGTAAGTTTGCCGAAAATTAAGCAATACGAGTGCCTAACACGAATTGTCAACTTCTATAAATTCAAGTTATATCAAAATAAATATTAGTAGCGATCTCAAAAGCGACTATTTGCTGTAAAGAAATACAAGTTAATTGCACAAAAGGTAATATTCGTTCCACACTTCACTCGATGCAGAAGGAACAGAACAGCGCCACTATAGCACGTGCATTGGATTGGTGTCCGAGGTTTTGGCGATGGATTCAAGTGCGAATCTCTTACCAACATAACGTGAGGTACAATTATCATTACTCTTGTGGACGATGGCGAAGTAAAAGTATTGGCTACATTGTGTACCAGCGCTGTACCAACATCAAGCCAATAAATAAAGAGAGAATTTATTGTTGCAAAGAGCTGCCAATGACAACAAAATAATTTACTGCGACTAATATATAATAAACTAATAATTTCCGTTCGAGTGCTTTCTCTCTCTGGTGCGTCTTGGCAGTTGTCACAAATGACGAAACAGGTGCGCTTCTTCAGTTTCTGGAATATTCTCATACGAACTCTCAACGGGATCATTAACTCGAAATGCGTTTTCCAAGAGAACTCCTAAATCCATTACGGAATGTGGCATCTGCTTCTCCATTATATCAGACGACACCTGTCTGACCTTAGATTACTGGAAAATATGAAAATAAACTGCTATGGCGACATCATGTTTCGAGTAGTATAAAGTAAAAAAAATAATAATAATAATCGAGTCTGTCGTTCGCTGTTACAAGTTTATTACAGTTTTTTTTTTTTAAATATATACATTTTATGACAGTGGTATTATTGACAGCAATATTCCCCCTCGGGTTTTTGCTCGTATTAATGTTCTGTGTTCTACACGAGGTGCGTGTAACCGCTACTTGTGGTTTGTGTTCTCGTTTTGAGCAGAATTCAATCGAATGGATGTTAGTTTCAATTCGCTGTATGAAGTGATTAAAAAAATCAGTCGAGACAGACGTAGTATATTGAGTTAGATATTTCATTAGTATTTACTGATCTAAAAGATTACACTTGCAATATTTATTACGATACTATCAATATATTTCGTTCTCGGGAACGTGATCGAGTTTTATGTTTGGAAACGGGGGCAGCGGGTGCCCCAATCCAGAGTCCAAATACTCCCCTTCATCTCCCTAACGAATGAGAAAATTTTGGATTCTTTGGAAACAGTTGAGGCATGTAAACGGTATATTGGATTCGAGCCAACAACAAAAAAAGTTTTTACACAAAAAACTGAATTAATGCCATAATTGGTTTTAAAGGAAAATCATCATAATTACTTATTTGATGTTGCAATTAATGGTGCTTTTCAAAAATCAAAATTTACCCAAATTTCATGTGTTCTGTTAAAACCGTTGTACATGCCAAATGATTGAAACATGAAGAATGTCTGAAATGCGGCGTCGTTTCCAAAAGATGCTGCAAGTTTAACGGATGGTGCCCAAACGAGTGTACGTTACGACAAATTATTGAAAAAGTCAAATTATAACATCGATTTTCCCGACTGTTGTTGCGTAATACGTATTAACCTCGCCGCGATGTATATGCCCACGCTATCTTTTGACCGTTACAGCAATTAACCTATGGACAGGAGGCACTTTCAACTAATACCTCTGAATTGGCGTTTCCGAGAAGAAACTTTTTCACGAGAAAAATGAATGAAAATTTATTGTATTTTCATTTTTTCCTCAATTACTTTTGATCTCCACGAATTAAATAGAAGCCTTTCACGTCGTGTGCTTGAATGCACGTCCACATTCCCTTCCCTGACTTTCTGTACGTGCTCCCCGTCGCGTACGTTCCTCCATCCATCCACACGGGTGTCTGCTTTGCGCTTAACGTCCTTGGCGCTTAACGTGTGCGGATCGACGCGTCGCCAGGCGGAAGTCCTGAGATCGACCGTGGCGCCGCAGGTGGCAATGACGCGCACCAATTGCCCCTGTGTGTGACACACGATGAGGAGTCGATCCCAGGACCTTGCACCTGCGACTCGGTTCTGTGTGGTGGGTTTTGGTTTTTTTATCACTTTTTTTTTAAGAAGCAATATTCTGCTGAAACAAGGGTGTAATCTGATTTATTTTAAATCAGCTAGAATTGGAATTAATAATTATATTGCTTTCATGTACCACTATACTCCTGAAAATTAATCAATAAGACGACTTATAAACTGTTGGTTATTCTATAAGATTCAATATTAGCACGTTACGATGTCCTAACACGGATTAAAACATCGAATATATGTACGCGTTATAAATAAAATTAGTCTACTTCAAAGGTCATAATACTAATTTTGTCAGCTGAAACGAATGGTGTTCGAGTGGTACGAGATTAGAAGTAGAATAATTTCCTTTTATTATATTAATAACTTTTTTATTTTGTCATTTGTCATTGCTGGTCATTAGATGGAAAATTTCACTATAAAATCGTTAAATTACTTCTTCATAATTGTAGCCATTTCTCAACGCATACTTTGCGACTTGTTCGGCGTATTTTCTGTTGAACCTCACGGAAAATTAGTTTTGTTGCGATGCGAGATTTGCTGAAGACTTGTGTTTTGCTGAGTGTGTTTGATTATATCCGATATGGAGATGAAAGCAATGTGTCGCATCTGTCGTGACAGAATCTTCATCTGATACGAAACGGAAATGCCGTGTGTCTCTTGTTTCGTCGGGGAAGGTCGACAAATGAACGGCGAATACTCCGAACAGCTACAACACGTTATTCTTTCTTTTTTCTTCTCCGCGTTCGCCAATGGAGAAATGGAAGGAAGAAAGAGGAAGACTTTAGCGAAATACATCGTCAAGTAGAAAAGAAAATTTATATTTTTCTTCGTCTAGAAATGTAACAAAATAATCCAGAATATTCCATTCTTATCTGGAACCATTTTGTTTTTAATTTTACCGTTTTGTTTTTAATAACTCAAATTACGAAAATAGAATTACAAACGGAATTAAAAAGCGTTTAGAAATTTCATTATGGTATTTATTAAAATAAAACAAGTTTGCCAATGATAGTAGAAAGATTGAGGTATAAGCTGATGGAAGTTTAATTTAATTATTTGAGCTTAACTTGAATAAATGGGATCGTAATGCTGCGGTCAATGAAAGAGTTTTGATCAACTAATTACTTTTCAGAAATGATAATTACTTGATATAATACTTGTATTAAAATGTATCTGACAAATTATGGAAATGAACCGTTACTTTTGGGCGTACGAATCAAAATTGAAACGGAAACATATGTGTAAATCCAACGAAATCTGTCTTCGAATATTTATTCGGTTAGACATTTCGCTTGCTGCATGCTACTCCACTTATGTTTCTCATTGAAGAATGTTTATAATCGTGATTCATAGTTGGGACTATTTATTAAATTCGCTATCAATTAAATTATAGGACCTAGATATAATTTCGAGTAATACTAATAGTTTTGAACGAAATATGCAATAATATGTGTATGTAGAATTGTTTTGCTTTATATAATTAAAATTTGTCCTCTCCGTTTTGAAATAGCTAGTGACGAGTGCCTTGTAATTAAATAAATGATGCAAGACTTTTATGCTTTTGTGAACAGTTTATTACAAACGCTGTACATCACAAATGATATTTATAAAGAAAAATTTTACGTGCAGAAACAGAAAAACTATCTGGTATATAGAATACAATATTACAACATGTTTGTCTAGTTTCTGCTATTTTGTAAACATATTTTGTGTTTATACTTATGCTTAATATCATGTTCAATTGTTCCGTTATGTTTCTCGTTATAATTAAAACCACCTGTCGGCGACATCAAACGAAAATCGAAACCTTGTGAGTTTTTATCACAAAACATACAAATGGACGATAGTTGTAGTAGAAGGAGCGCCTTGTGTTAATTAGGACTAGACGTTTTCGACGTTTCTTCGCGTATTTAAATAATAATTCTCATTGAGAGATCTCTCTTACTCGCTAATGCCTCCCGTGAAGAAACACTTCTTTCGATAAATTATCTGTGATCTGCTGTTAAATAATTCCGGTATTTCATTACGAGATTTATTTGATCTCTTCTGTCTCCGTTCAAAATTCCAATTTCTGGATATCGTGAAGAATCGATTACGCTGTCGATCTGGAGTTTTATGGTCGGTTGTTGGTTCCGAGATCTCTCAAGTCCTCGAGTGACTCACTCGTCCTCCCAGTTCACAGCGCTTTCGAAATGCTGCGGACTCTTTATAAAACGCTTGTCGCAGTCACGGCGGGATAGAAACGAAACGACCCGTTTCATTGGCTCCGATTTAATTATCTGTTATCTCGCTGATTCGGCGAATCGAATCGCTGCAACGGCATCGATTGCAGAACCTCCTATTTCCAGAGAATTTTCATTATCAAAATATATCCTCGAAATCTATTTCCTTGCACGATTGCTTGTCTTATGATTCATATTTAGTTTTACGTGTACTCAACTTTCATGAATAACTCAGAAACGGACGAATGCGAAGACAGACTCCCACGGATGTAACAAATGGAGCGAAAGCGCGGTGTTGCCAAATGTCTGCCTAGCGTAGCTCCACCCGTTCCAGACGGCATGCCACAACACCCACACATGACTCCTATAACCCGTGGAAAACTTAACTTCAGGTACTGTTTTTTCGGTCAAAGGTAAGAGATCAAACCCTCTGTCCGTCACGGTTGGCGTATCTATTACTGCCGGTTCTACGAATCTTTTGATGTAGGTGGTATCATCCAAAAGTAAACTCACTAACATTCTGTTGAAAATGCCCTCTATTGCAAAAGAAAAGTCGCCAACATCGACTTCTGTCACCTGGCCTATAGACTCATTCCTTTCACGACTGCTGCTGTAGATCGCATCCTTTATCTCATTCCTTAGAACACAAAACACTGAATCATTCTAAACGAGTCTGCCGTCCGTTTTATGATAATGTGATTTATCACAGAACCATGCTGTGTGTAATAGCAGCTCCGTGTAATAGCAGCTCCGTGTAATAGCGGGATGAACTAGTGACGGGAATCCATCCCAGTTCATTTGAATCCTGTATTAATGGACTCTCTTTACTTGTTTGTATTAATTTTTGATCCCTTGTTTGTAATCATTATACGAAAGGAATTTGCGAAACAATAACTAGTTAAATTTTCAAAATTAATTAATACAACGTTCAATTTTAATTTTGAATCACTGAAAAGAAGTATACCAGATTGATTACAGGCACGTTAGCAGAAAGAGTTTAATCCTATTACGTACTAATAATTGGTGCAATAGATATTTTGTCGGATAATGATGTGAGAAAAATATCACAATACAGTGTGGAGTTAATGTGCGTGAATATTTTCTAATATATTAGCGGACTTCCTGCAACTACGCTCACATCAGATTTGGATTTTTCGTAAATAATAATAATAATAATAACAATAACAATAACAATTCACAACAGACCTGATATCATCCTTTGGCAAAGAAAAGAATCAAAAGTGTATCTCATCGATTTTGCTGCCGTAAATTACAACAATCTAGAAAAAAGAAACAAAGAACGACAAAATATCAAAATACCAACAACTAGCCTTTGAAGTAAAAACAAAACTATAGAATGTTCAAGATGTGATCATAGTGGCTATCATTTTATCTACCCTAGGACTAGTACCCCAATCCCTGGTCGATTCCATTAAAAAACTCAAAACCAACACCAATATAATAAGTAGATTGCAACACAGCGTCCTTCTGTCCTCAGCCCACATTACCAGAAAGTTCTTGGACCTTAAGTAGATTCTTCCTCCCAGCAGAACTTCATTTAATAATCCACTGCTGAGAGAAAAATCAACACAAGTTGAGAGAACTAAATAAAAATATAAATAAGAATAAGAATAATATTTTGCAGTACCCACAACCTACAAACTACTTACAATGATAAAATTCAAAAATATCAAGATTTGAAAACAGAAATTCTTGGCTTATGGAATATGGAGTGTGTGTATATATAGTTCCTACAGTCATGTCCACCACTGGAGTCATCCCTAGCAGTCTGCATTTGAGCATCAATCGGTTTCATCTCCCAAAAACACATATTTCTAACTTTACAAAAAGTAGCCATCATTAACACCTGTAGAATAGAAGATTTTTAAATTGTGACATTGCTTGAGGTGAGGATGCTTTGTGTACCCTGCACCTCACCTGAATTCAACTATAAGTAGTGAAAAAAAGTTCATGAAAATAAATAATAATAATAATAATAATAATGTATCTCTATAATAGATAATCATTGTTGAATTCTTTTAGAAGTGCTTGTCTGTTTAATTGTTAATCAAACCACAAACAGAACAAAGAACTTAAGCATTGAAGCAGGCTGACCGACAATCATTCTGCATGCGCGATCATTTGTGCACTGTAAACTTGCGTCATTGTTTCCACCAATCAGATACTTCGCTCGTTGCGTGTTTTCTCCTTTCACATCGTTCCATTTGTTCTGTCGAATATGACGAATGCTGCGAAATATCCATCCCCTTGCCATTGTGTGCCGAAAACCAAGTCAGAAATATAATTGGACAAAAATGTATAAATACATCATAGAGTGATCCATTAGATTTAGTTTCTTTAGAGTCCGCGGATTGCTTCCCAAATCCGAACATCTCTCCTTCGCTAAAAAAAATTTCTCTCGCACTTGCCCCCCGGCAAGTATCGTAACATTGTTGAACTGCAGGCGATAACTTTGCTGGGCATCCAACCAACCAATCGCAGCGGTTAATGAGACACGTCGACCGTGCCCGTTCCGCCAATCAGCGCGTCAGGCTCATCGCTGCGAGGAGTGACAGTTGAAATTGTCGAGGTGCACACCAGGCGGCGCGGCGGGCGCGGAGTGTAGGAGTGTAATAACACGTCACGTCGTATCTCCAGACAGATGACGTCGCTTGGAACACAGCAGGTGCGTGTGTTTGATTCGGGTTTTTTTCTACGCGGGAGGCGTTTCTATTCTTTTCTTTTTTGTCTTATTCTCCGTCCGTGTGAGGAAGAAACCCGAGGTGACCTGTTGAACGAGGATTGTATGGAGATAAAACGAACATTAGAACTTATAGATAGGATTTTACGTCTACAAAAAATGAATTGTACATTAATCCTTTTAAGATTATGCCAGGAATTTCTGTATAAATATTTCTGAACTTATTTTATTCAAGAACGACTCCAAGGATTGTGATCATAAGAATCTATGACGGGGGGCGGGGAATAAAGGTGCTATGCCCCCCCCCCCC
>NNCF01129041.1:346363-356618 GCA_002313205.1 Laupala kohalensis
CCCCTCCGCTACTGAAGATAACATAAAAGAGGTGTTTTGGGATCAAAAAAACATCTAACATGATCTCCTTTCCACTCAAGATCCTAAGAGTACTTTTACTAAGAGTACTTATATTTTTAGTGTATGTTTTTGCACAATCAAAGAATAGGTACCATGTTTACTATATATCAATAAAAAGTAAATCTTTTATTAAGTTGATTGGTAATTTTCATTATTACTAATATTATTCTGTTTCAGTATTTTTTTATTCGCTTTTGATAATATCTATTTCCAAAAAAATGTCGAATGCCACTATTTATTGATACTAATACGTCGACCACCATCGTGGATGAATTGTAAATTTTATTATATTTGGAACATTTGGAATAAATACTCCAGAGAGAACATCAGTTAAGAGAAGTCTGGAGAATTCTTGGGAGAAAGAATTGAAATTTTGTAACAGATTTTTGTTGTTTCCAGTTCCACTAATTGTAATTATTTAAAAAAAAAATTTCATTCATACTCTTCTTTTACACAATATTATTTTTAAAATATCTTGATACTTGTCATGTGTCATACAACAAAAAATCTTTTCTTGCTATGTGATGATAATTTTATTACGTATAAAACATATATATATATATATATATATATATATATATATATATATATATATATATATATATATTTATTTTTGCTGTCACTCTTGTGGTCTTTGTTAGCTGCCTGATCACGTTTTTTGTTGTAGGAAATATCAAAATGAGGAACAATATCAGATTTTTTTTTTCAAGTCACGTCTTTTATTTATGTTGTTTCAATGCAAGTAGTTTTTAACTATTTGTAGTTCTTCTCTAATATATGTAAGTTCGACGATTGAAGTGGAAGTGGCATTTCCTTGATTTTTATTTTTTATCTTCACATGTGTCGCTTGCTTAGAGCTCATATTAGATCTGCTGAATACAAACAATCTAGCACTGACGAGGGAGAGAGGACTGTTTGCTTATGTGAACACTCCGTCCACTGACATGTTTACTCATTGATTAACCCAACATGGCGATATACAGCCCGGATAAAACACTCGCTCTCTATAAGTGTGTACACCTGTTCAAATGTTCCTCCTACGACAGCCTACTCCTCACTTTAAACTTCTCAAAACGGGTACTGTATCTCGAGGAATAATGAGCCCGGATTGTGTACTGAGAAGAGATCGACATTTAAAGGAAGAGAATGTGCATACATCCTTGTTGAATGTTGGAGAATCTTCAACACATCTCATCTTCTGTTCCGCTGGTGAATTGCTCATTCCGAGAATACTTCAACCCGTGCGTCGTGTTTGAGTAATTTCTAAACTCGCGGGGCTCTTTGGTAAACAAACCTTGACGCTGACCGCAAGAACGAAATCAACACCAGCTCTCTTAAGATTCCCACTTGAGGACCGCAATCTTACATTCAACATTTCAGGGATGTCCTGAAGAGTGTTGCGTTGAGATTTCTTTAGTGCCACTTCACTGACTGGTGAATCATTTCCTTTTTAATATTAAGATCCCATCATGGCCCGGGTTTTCCTCCGGTTACAAGCGGATTGTCCATGGGAGAGGGAATGTCATTAATACCTTCGTTTTATGAATCTCGAATTTTTACTGCACATAATATCAACAATTTTTATTTGGAATAATAAATGGATAACAGTTCGTATTTATTAAATAATTAATGTGATATATATTAAATCCTTAGCCTCTGCCCTTGCGCCCTTGATCGGAATTGATGGGATGGTTCCTTGCTTGTTTCCGGAGAGTATATTAGTTTAACGTCCACCACGTGGTCATACATGGCAGTTTGCAACTGCTTTTCTGACAATAAACTTTATTTATTTATTTACTGATCTGTGTTGCTATTAAGACTTTAAATTTTCATTTAGAGGATATTGCAATCGTTGTTTTTTTAATAACAGTAAATGAATTTTATAAGAATTTTTTTTAAAGTTTTAGTTCATTAAAATCTGAAGTTTTATTAATTCGGGGAAACTGCACGTTGCATTTTAATTGCTGTCGAATTCGCCTGTGTAAATAAAGAGGATTATACCTGGTTAAATATTTATAGAAATAACAAATATTGTTTTGTTACACTTTTTGTTATTTATGGTAATATATATCAGTGTATTTCATTCATCCTAATGGATCATATTTTCATTTCAAATTAATTCGAATACAATAAAAATTGCCTCCAATCTCCATCAGCGAATTTATTTTTACAAACGTATTGATTTGCTTTGGTATATGTGTGCAAATTAACCTGGATCTCCATGATAAAAATATTTGTTCCTCAAACTCTTGGAGTTTAAAAAAGTTGGTTGAAAAACGTGTACTGTTCAGATTCGTATGATTTTTTTTATAGAAATGTATTCATATCCGTTTTGATTTATTTATTATGACTCTGCTTTTGTCAACGTATCGTACTCCGCCGTCTCGATGGCGATCATTCAGCCAAAAGCCGCTAGGACTTTCGAATTTGCCTGAGTTACATTGACGACTCCATAATGTGTTTTTGAGCTGCGATTCAACACCGCTTTTTGTTTTTCGTCGTTGGGGGAACACGTTGTGTCCTGAGTGGCCATTCTTTCCCTCCTCTAGAGTCCTTGACATAAAGAGAACCGCTAGTGACCCAAATGTAATGCAGAATTTCTCATATTTCCGGAAAACACTACGCGCATTTTCTCATAGTAGTGTGAATCAGATGTAGTTTGTCGCATTATTGTGTCGGTATATGTCCCTCTTTCTTTTACTCCACCAATAAGAGACGAGAAGAAAGTGACTGCTGGCGCTAAAAGGGTTATGAGAATTTGTGCGTAGTAAACGTGGCGGTTATGAGATATTAAGTACTCTAAAGTTTTGGGTGGTGTTGACGGTTCTCTGTGTATTAAGGACTCTTTTCTGAATGAGCAGCGGTTGTGAGATGGTTGTGAGTGACTCGAACTCCAGCGCTGCTCAGCGGCTGGCAAAAGACAACCAGCGGCAATGGCAGCGAAAAGTGATCAGGTATCGATGGGAGCATAAAACGAGACGCTGGTTCCGGGCGTGACTCGCGTGTCGAGGATCCCAATCGACATTCAGCTGTCTCTCTGAGACTCCTTCGCCTCCCGCTAGATGGCTCTGGGAGCGCTCGTCTCTACTGTTTCTGCTGCTACGTTGTTTTGCATTTCAATGGATGTAAATGTTTCCAAATGGGCTGTTCTTAATAACATCAGTGCCTCGTTTTTTAATGCGACCGTACACCTTCCAGACACTATATCATGACTGAGGCTTTTTTAGTATCTCCTCTTCTTCTTCTTCTTTTTTGGTGGGGGGGGGGCAGCGGAAATGTGTTTGGTCACGACTCTCTTAAGATTTTAAGTATCATATCCCTTGATGTCTTTATGCCGCTAAGAGTATTTGTGTAGCTTTAATGAGTACTTTATCTCGAATTCTGTCCGCGTTTTGTTTTTTGTGGGTGTGTGTGTGTCTCGTACAGTGTTTTCTAGTGATACTACTCCTGGGTTGTTAATCTCATTCACTTCTTCTTTTCTGTTACAGTGTGATAGCGAAGGCGAGGATGATAAGGTAAGACCAAAACATCACGATCATTATAGGTCGCTTAACGGCATCGTAAATAGGTGTTCAGTACGCATTTTACTACTTGTAGCCTGAAAATGTTTTGCTTGTATCTTAGTTCCTTATCGTAATGTTAAGTTGGCGATTCCTTCACCTCGTCTGTGGGCGTGTGATAATTCTCGCATTCATGAGTCTTTTTCTCTCTTTATTGCAATTTCTCTTCAACTTCTGAAGTCGTAGCCCATTCTATCTCACACGGAACCGGTTTGAACCGCTCGCTGTTTGACGTTCTGGGTTATCGTTTCGCCTTAATATCCTTTCTGTGCCCCACCCTCTGTAATCGCCCGGATTCGTTACGTGCAAAGGAGATTGTACGGAATAATTAGTCGTATGCAGATCGTTATATGAAGCAGAACGTTTCTCTTCTTGCTCCTGATGAACGGGTCTTGATGTAATAAGTGATTGGGATCCGTTTCGAGCGTAAGGAACCGGTGATGGTTTTACGATTCAAATCATGATTCGTGTCGGAAACAATGTTTTCCAGTCGTCGATTCTGTTTTCCGGTTCGCATGATTAAGAACCCTCTCGCATTGTCTGGATATTCATGGTCGATTTTAATTGTCTCTTTGAAACTCCTAATGTTTATTAATGTTTTTGTTGTAGTAACATGATGGTATATTGTCATTTAATGAAGCGTCTTAAGAAATATAACGTCACTGAATTAGTTCCTTAATATTTATACCATTTAAATTTTGAATTTTGAAGATTGTATTTATTGAATAGAATAGAAGTTTTGTGTACATATTATATGCATATTTTTTTAAAAATGTTTTAGCCCGTTTACAGTATGAAATAGTTTTTATTTATTACATATCTTCGCACTGAGGCTCTTCCACCTGTCCTTGACTTGGGTGAGGGAATTGGTGAGACGGGATGTTGCGTTGATGGAGGTCGTATATGGTACCGATTGAAGAAAATATTCTATTTTATATTGAAAATACATTCCAACGAGGGGGACAAGGAACTAACACTCATAATATTAACTCTAAAACAAAAACTGAAAACTAAATTTCATAATGAAAATGGTCTGGAATATGCTTAGTGTAGCAGTTTTAGGATAAGGAATTCTAGGAGGTTGGATATATTCGAGATTATTCTTTTCTGAAAATTGATCGTGTTAATTCTTATGAGATAGTGTATGATAATGAGGAAGAATATTTTCAATGGCTTTTTAATTCTATCGCATCATGCCGTCTTAAGGTATTATACCCGTACATAATTCCTGAAAAGAGTCCTCCTGTAATTGATGAAGGAAATTACTTCGACACCCCTGTTCCATTGTTTCCGCGGCGCCCTGTGATGTCTCGCGCATAAAGCCGTTCTCTCATTGATATTCTTCTGTGCCGTCAACTCACTTCCGCTTCGGAATGGCGGACGCCGCGTACAGGCGGTTAATCGTCCTGACGTATTGCAACAGCGATTGGTGCTCTGGGACCGAGAGATATGATCGACTCCATAGATTGCTTCTTTCGATTTGAAAGACGCTGATCGATCGGTTTTCTTTCAAAGGAGCCGCATCAAAAGAAACCAGAGATATCCGGCGTCTTGGTCTCTCAAAAGAATCACTACTATGCTCGTATTTCAATCCCATTTTCCTTTGGGAGCAGCTTTAATTAACTAGATTGTTCTATAAAACCTCGTTTACTGTCTAAATTGAAATTATTTCGTATATATTATACCCTACGTTCTAAAGGTTTCAAATTCATCAGCGCGGAAGAGAAAATATGTTACGAAATCTGTAGGACTCGTTCACTGCCAGACATAATTATAAGTCATATTATGTACCATGGTGGGAAGGTAGGGGTAATATTGTCCAGAGAAGCTGAAATGTTTCACAGTTTGTTTTAGCATTCTAAATTGACCTTCTGGGAGATAAAAGAAACATTAACTTTTTTTTTAATCACTACCATAACGTACATACGTATTAATGATATAATTGTCTATTGTCAACTTGAAATTATGCTATTAGTCAATGCGTATAAATATATTGCGTGTATGAACGATATTATACACCCATAAATATGGCAGCACATAATTAGTCATGTGAAAACATTTTTGTAATTAGTAAACCGGCAATCAACAATTCATAATTCGTTGTGTAATGAAGTCGAATTCAGCATTCGATTTTTTTTCTTTCAAATCTGCTAATAGAAGATTTACAATTGATATTACAAGTGTTAAATATTTTAAATTTATACCTGATGATTATAGAGTATTATTATTAATTTCATTAACTAATAATAATAATAATAATAATCTATTAGGAAACGCAGGCTAAATTTGTACGGACACATCAAAAGAATGAACCCTAACCGCCTTACCAAACAAATAGTTGAATTTTATGAGAATGGGAGTAAAGCGGCAACAGATACAATAAAATGGATTAGTGAAATAAAAAAAGACCTCAGATTATCAGGGATTACACAAGAGGACATTGAAAATAGGAAGACATTTAGAGCCAAAGTCCACACTTGGCGAGTTGATATGGAGGAAGTAGTGCCAAAGGGTAGAACGGGGAGAGTATGGACCGAAGAGAGGAAAGAAGCGTACAGCAGAAGGATGAAAGAAATATGGGCACAAAGGAAGGCTAGGAAGCGCATCTGAATACTTTGCGTAGTCCCAATTGGGCTTATTCGCAAGAAGAAGAAGAAGAAGAATCTATGAACATGGGATATAAATATTTTTAAAAAATTTGAAAAAAATAGAATGCTGAATTAGACATTATTATTATTATTATTATTATTATTATTATTATTATTATTATTTCACTTCGATTGGCTGCAGTGGGATCCGACTTGGCAACGGTGCATCTGCATGAACGATAATCGCCAGAGACATACATCCTTTTACTCTCGGAGACCTACATGTAATAAAGGCACATCCGCTCGTAATGTCCTCGTTGCATTGTGGGGGGAGCACTTCCCAGACATTATTTAGCGGCGGCCCGAGGGTGGCGCGGCGCAACGGTTGTTTAAGGAGGGAGTCGGGGGCGGGCGAGTTCATAAATCGTACGACGCTTTATTGATACTGCTTCGCTCTCTGCGGTAGCGATACCTCAAGCTGCCCTTGCGGCCATCGGTGTTGCTAGATGACCCTTCTCTCTCGGAACCCCTTTAATTCTAGCTCTACATCAGTTGTTTTGTCTCTCTAAAACCCGATTTACATTTGGCAATATGCGTCCAATTGCTGTACAAGAAATGGATGAGAAGTTTATGACGTCACGCTTCACATCATGTCCCTGATCCTAATATGGACGTTCCGAAATCAAGAGTTTTACACGGTATACGACGATGGACGTTGTTAGGATGAGTTTCCTCTGAACGCCACGGGGAACGCAACGAACAACTAACCCCTACAGGGCTACCAATTCACAGAACCTCATTGATAAACGTGTTTAATACAGTACTTTGTTTACTATGATTGATTTACGAACCACAAAACACCACAATAGAAAAGAGACGCAACTACACACAGTATTCTAACTTCGCAAAGAAAAATAGAGAGCATGCTTGAAAATTTCCATTACACTCGGTCTCCAGTCTAGTGTGCATTGCACGAAACAGTACGAAAAATGGACAGTGTAAAGCGGGCTACGCAATTGTCAGTCGGCGCCATTTTGATGTCTAACCACACACTATCATGTCTGTAGGCAATTTGGGAGAGGATCCTGATTAAGTTAATTCATAAAATGATCAATACTATTCAACGAAGCGTTTTTCTTTAATTTATCATTTTCAAGAAAATGAATCGCATGTTGACTCCCTTTCTCTTATTAGCTCACTACCCCTTGATTCACTGAGGAGGAAGTCGAGGCCCTTTGATTCGATGGAGAAGGAAAAGGGAGTCTGGGCGCGCCCCTGGCGGATTCTAGCGGAAGCTCTGAATAGCAACATGTCTTCTGGTGTGCCGCAAGCCTCTCGCCTAAAGCCTTGTCATGGTGCTCTGTCGCTGCCTCAGCGAACATTGCTCGTCATTTGTCACGAATCCTGCTCTCGCTTTCGTCCTCCTCTTCCCTCCTCCCTGACATCGGGATTAACTTCCTCCCCTCCCTTCCCCCGCTCTTATATGTAGCTCATCAAGCGAAACAGAATTGCGTGCTATTAACGAGACAGCATTTTCAATTGTGTGCCGAATGATAAAAAGTATAACAGTCAACAAAACTTTTTTTTTTCAAACATCGAAAGTATTAGGGAGCCGTACCGGTGGCGCAGGTGGTAGTGTTGTCGCTCATCACCAAGTCAATGCGAGTTCGATTCGGGATGTGGCCAGAAACATTTGTAGCTGCTCACATTAATGTTCCCAATTCCTATAGCTGTGACTACTGAAAAACAAACGCTCCTTCTTCTCTCCACCTCCTGCTAGTATGAACAACTCTAACTATTACTAACCACTTCTACTAACCTCTCGATGTGGGCCAAGTTGTTGGTAAACGCAGCTAAGCCGCCCACCTACGAACAATAGCCTCTTTCAACCACCCAACTCCTACCTCCTATCGCTCCATGTAGATCACCTTCAATAGCACTAAGCTTCAGTTCCCATTTACAAACATCGATAATATAAAGAATCGTTCATACGCAACGGTCTTGCTGACAGGTTTTTGATGAGGGGGGAGGGCGGATGTATTTTAGAAAGCGTGACGTTACATTTTGAGTATCATAAATGTTGAAAATTGTTTCAATTTTCGTAGGATTAAAACAAAAGTCTTATAATCCTTTAAGCACCATTTTCTCTGTACAAAACATTTGTTCTTTATAATCATCGTAAGTATACAAATGATTATATTTTCTTCTTTAATTATTGTTCTTCATGTTATGGCGAGAGGGGGATAGCTACAGTTTATGATGGGAAGGGTCTTTTTGTGAAATCACGTTAAGGAGGGGTTTGGTATAACGTGACGAAGTGTGACACNGCGTGACGCAATTTATCAACGATCCTTAAGATATTTTAGCTTCATTTAATTAGCTTTTTTTTTTAATTTATTTATTTTCTGTCGCGGCTGCGTCACATTCATAATACATGGAATCACAATACATAATACATATTTTCGTAATACTTTTGTAACATTAATTGAGCTCATCATACCTTCTAATTTATATTTCAATCCTACTGTCTGTGTTTCCCTGTCACTATTTCATTCCATCTCTTATTAACCTTATTTCATCTACATACTCTTTGAAAAAAAATTTGTAACTCTTCAGGCATTCCTTCCTTCGGTGGTCATTCTTCGGATGTATTTCGCACCTTCATCTCCATAGATGGGACATTCCCGAAACATATGATCTCGTGGATGTAGTTCGTCTTGAATAGTTTTCCCACACGTTCTCGTGTGAAGGAAGAAAGGTCATGTAGCATCCTCGACAGCCATAAGTGGGGCATTGTTTGTTATTGACCGTAAAAACTCACGTAAAATACGGAAAATCGAAGTGCGAACATAAAACGGCTGACGTGTGGTTCTACAGTTCTCTCCGTACTTCTCGACCTTCACTTCGTTTCTTGTTGTTGCCCTTGATAAACATAATAATAATAATAATAAACTTTATTGTCAAAATAAGGTACAAACTGCGTGTGACCACGTGGAGGACAATAAACTAATTTACTCTCCGGAAGCAAGCAAGGGACGTATTCCATCAATTCCGATCAAGGGCCCTAAGGCAGAGGCGGATTTAACATTTCAACATACTCCTAACAATAAACAATTGTTCGTAGCGTGTTATAGTATTAACAAGTACCAACAAATATTGTATTTAATAAAACATAGAAGAGTCATTTCACAAGTACGTATTATTATCAAGCTATAAATGATTCGGAAAGTATTCTTGATAATTCATAACTATTAAATAACACTAAATTCACTAATAATTTTATCAATAGATGCCACCCTAGCCAAGAGCCTAGCGCCTCTGCCCCAAGGAAAACCAGAGAAACACTCGGGATAGAAAAACATCACACTACCCCTTCCACATACAGTTGCATCACTACCCTTGACTGTAAACCGCCGACACGGAATCTGTTGTCTCCGCAAACTTCACCCCTATTGTGGAGGGAAGCGATGAGAAGGACTCGCTTCATTTGTGTAGGGGGATGAGAAGAGAGAGAAAAAAAATAAAGGAAAATACGAAGATCCGGAAAGGGGTTCTCGAGGGGGTAAGGAGGGGGAGAAGGATTAGGAGGAAGGGTGGAGGGAGGGGAAGGAGGAAACCGCTCCCAGAAGCTCTGCTAGTGGCAAGACCCCCTGGACAGACCCGACTATTTATATTTTATTCTGTAGATTTAGTCCCCCCCAACCCTTCACCCTCCTATCTTCTTCGTTTTATTTCTTTTTTTGTTTTGTTGGGGGTGGTGTGAAAAGGCGTGGAAAAAATCCGTGACAGAATGGTTGAAAAGGGTCAGAGCGGTTGGCACGCCTGGTATGGCCCCAAGTCCCCCTAGATGGCAACACGTGATCTCTCTTTGCTTCCTTTGAGCGGATCGTAACCGGTTTATAAAGGTCTTATTTTTCTTCTTCAAATCTGGAAACGATCAGGTGCTTGTCCTCGTGTTGTATAATTGTTTAAGGAGTTATGGAGTTTATATATATATATATATATATATATATATATATATATATATATATATATATATATATATAT
>NNCF01129041.1:356640-391409 GCA_002313205.1 Laupala kohalensis
CTGTGTGTGTGTGTGTGATGAGATTATATACCAAAAATCGTAGTTTTATCCAATCTCTCTCTCTGGAATTTGCTCGGAAGTCTTGGAACTTAATATTATTTCTACGGTTATTAACGGCATTTTAATTCTTCATTTTGTTTCATTTCGACTTGAAAGATTTATTGATTTATCGAAATCTACTCTTCAATTTCAATCAGTATTTGAAATGAAACTTAAGTAAAATTGTATTTTTCGATACAAACTGATCTGAAGACTTTTTACTAGTTGAGACCACGTCTTTAAACAATTTGGAAATTTTTTTTAGTCGTACACTAATTGAACTTTGGGATGACACACATTTTTTACCCGTTATTTAGGAATAAATAAATAAATAATAAATAAATCACCAGAGAGTCATATCATTAAAATAGGTATTTACTGATCTGTTGTGTTATTTCGTATTAACCATTGGTTCACATATACTATTTGATTAAATTTCAAATTCTTTTACATTTATTTTTAGCCTAAGTGCAAAATAATTTAAAATATGCCATATTTGAGTGATTTTCTTGTCCGACGGATTTAATATTTACAATAGGATTGAACATACAATATCGGTTATGGTTTGAACCTTAGTCCCTGCTTAGGTCCCTCAGTGAGTGCAACCCTTAATAAATGCTACGACTAGATGTCATTCCGAGAAACCCCCTCTGCCGTTCCTGTATAAAATGAGGCAGCACGTCCACGGTGTCTCATGCGTATAAACCACTCACTTTTCATCCCTTGTTCACGTATTCACCCTCTACACACAAATGCACTCCGACCGAACACGCCACTAATTCTACCTACGCACAATTACTAATGTATGCCTGAAACGCGTTTGCACGCACGCACACACATCCAATACAAACGCGTGCGCGCGCTGTCGTCGTCTTTGCCACCCCCCTCCCCCCCCGGAGTGTTAGGGGACGAGTGGTGCTTTCTGGCGCGCGTAAATATATTCACACCTAGAGCAGGTATTATGGTGTCCGGCACAGCTGAAGGGGCGGCGAGAGGATACAAGGTTTTGGAAGAGAAGTACACTCGCAGGGTTGGAAAAGTGGGTCACCGTGTGTGAATTGGTGCAACTGGAGATATAGGTGGGACAAGCACTCCAAGTCAGAGTGAAATCACCGAGTTGTATAATTGTTTTATTTTTATTCTAATTGTGAAAAAAACACAAAAATATGAATAATAATGATGAAAAACCATGATTTAATTTGTATCTATCAGTTAATAAAATAGTTCAAATAATATTCAAGAGCTCGCTTGACACGTTTGAAATGCACAAGAGCGCATGGAAAAAATCATGGCGGTTTCGTGATTGATGCATCTCACCTCAAAGGAAAAAGTGAAATATCTTTTTTCAAATGTCCAAAGACCTAATGATATATGTGACATAAAAAATAATTCAGAAAATTTACTACAAATCAAGGTAAACTTCCATCACTTTTGTGTTTTAAAAGTTGATCATTTTTTGAAATAAGTGTTTTCTCCTTAAGACGTAATGTTTTTCAACATCAATTATAATTGAAATTATTTTATTTAAATGGTCCGAGTGAGGTTATGTTGTTTTTCAAGTTGAAGTCACAATAAGTACATGTTACTCTGTTTATTTAATGCCGATTTAAGATATTTTACTGATTTAATTCTACCTGCGCCAATGTTAGCTCACATTTACCCCATATATGTATGTATGTATGTATGTAAGTAAAATGTAAGAAATATTTACATCACTTATAACACTTGGGGAATAAATGTAACACTTCAGGGTGAAAGATCGAACCCAACAATTAGTATTCGCTGACATGTTTGTAATAAAATATTCATTTATCTGTGTTTCTCTTAATTTTCATTTCAATTTAAAGTTTATGTGCTTCGTTTTTTTTTGTTTTTTTTTCCACTAACAGTGAGGTTGGTAATATGGAGAAAAAATTAGTTCACTTAACAATTGTCATAAACGACGAAGTTTGGTCTACTGTCATAAGACTTTCCTTTAGATAACAACATAATTCAGATTGTGATAATTCAGATGATTAACAAATACTTTTCTTAGAAAAAATTATATATTTTTAAAACATTTTTGTTATAATAATACATGCTGAAAGTTATAAAGGTGAGTTTAATGTGATAAAAAAATTTGCAAAAGAAGTGATTTTGGATTTTTTATTTGTACGACAAAGATCTCACTTGATTGTTTATGAAACAAAATGAAAATCATAATTATAATAATAATAAATTTATTGTCGAAAAAGCAGTTACAAACTGCGTATGACCACGTGGACGTCAATAAACTAATTTACTTTTTGATTTTAATAAATGTAATAATAATAATAATAATAAATATTTTTAATAAATAATAATAAACGTAATTTAATAAATGTTTCGTTTATGTAAAAATGTATTTTTAATTTATCTTTATTTTTCCTGTTGTTGCACCCGGTACTGTTCGCGTGCACCGTTGACGGGGTAGAAGCTTCGAGTACAGTGATGCATGCGTGTGTATTATACTGCAACGATCGCCGCGATACAGAGTTAGTATCGGTGCATGAGGTGCGGTATCGTGCGACTCTGGACACAATATTCCCTTGATGATTATCAATGTAAATTTGTGCTAGCATTCTTTCTTTTCATGAATTAATGAATTGTATGCTTTGTGTATCCAAGGTGCATTAATCGAATATTACAGGAAACGCATTCAACTCGGCAGTTCACATGTGCTCGTATATTCTCAGCGAATTCGTTTAATTTGAATCGTCATCTTCATCATTTCTGACTCTTATATTGATACACGCGTCCCTTTCCTTTTGTTTTACTATTTATTACGATGAATGAATTATGGTGTAACTTGTGGTGAAGATTTATAAGATCAACTCGAGGGAAACGTTCATTTAAAAGTAAGTAATTTGTTTTTGACAGTGATATTTAAATAATTTAATTTTTAGATGTAATTTTTACTGCAGTAACAATGAAATCGATCAATTGTTCGGTAAGGAAAAGAAATGCGGAATCGTTCTGAAAAGTCGTTAAATGCGCGAATGAAAATTGCTGAACGTTGAAGAGCAATTGCCATTGGACGGGAGTGTACCTCGCGGGTCTTTGCTCAAGGTAGGACGTGTAGGGGAGGGGTGGATCTTTGCAGGTAAGGTTCGGCAACCGTTTGGGCGGAGGGCGACCAGAGGAGACCCTCGCCGTCAGAATCAACAGATTAGCACCCCTCCCCAACGGGGTCACGACAGAGTGACGGTGGGAAGCGGGGGGGGGGGACTGCTTTGTGTTCGGTAGTCCTTAGCAGTCATTAGTACTGGGGACAGGTTCCACCGAAGGTAACACCTGCCCGGTCGGTCAGAGGCACGACTAGGCCACCCGCCATCACACCTCCCCCCTCAGCTACTGCTGTTACTCCAGATGCCGACCGTCGCTTGCGGAGATGTTTTGACAGCTCAAATGGGCTATGGGTATCATGAAAAAAGGAACGAAATTAATACAAATAATCCGATTTAACATAAGGTGAGGAGTTTATTTTAGTAATTTTTGCCGATCTTATCACACTAAGGACCTTGGTCTGTAAAACCTTTTCGGTACGTTATCGTGAAAATGGTTTGTATATTCGCTACTACTTTCAAATTTTCAATGCTCCATTTTTTTTTTGTAATTACGAAAAACTCGCTTTCACTACCAGTGGCATTTGTTTTTCCGAAATTTACCTACCAATGACGTATCTTATGCGTTTCATCTTTTATTGCGGCATCCCTTTGATGCCCTCGTCTGTTTTAAACAACTTCTGCGCTAATTCGTCGGTTGGCGCGCTATATCGTTCGTTATCCTCTTAGGGAGAGTTGTTCTGCAGGATCAAAGAATGCATACCGCGGTGGTGTTTATTTGTGTAATGTAACCTCCCTACCCTTTTTTCACCTACACATCGTAGATGAGAATTGCTTCTAGAACATGAGGGATTTTCTTTTGAGCGGCGAATACGGGACAAACGTTTTTCAGTAGAGGTGGCACATTTCATGATGAAATTTGATGATTAATTTTGACTATATACAATTATTGAATCTCTTTGAATAGGCAGTTTTATGTGGAAAACCTCGGAATCCATGTGTATTTCAATGTTATTTATTTAAACAACATAATTAAATCATCTTTTTTTATCTCAAAGATGTAACTGTTGTTCATTTTGTTTTAATTGTCATACGAGGTAATTCTTTACAAACAATTATTGGATTCATATGGTTTTAGCGTCACATTTTTAATTTGTGACGCTAATTAATCCGCTAAATAATCCGTTGTAATTATTTCTTAAATCAAATGTTTTGCTCTTTGCGCTAGATTCCAATTTAATACGATTAAAACATTTTTATATTTTTATCCTTAAACTGTGTAAATATTATTTTCCCAGTTTCAGCTCGTTTGATTCATCGCAGAAGAATTGATGTAGTACATTATTGTATTGTGATAACTCATTCATAAATTTTACTCCCCAATTGTCACTCTGGAAGCGAACTAGAACCCCCTTAAAATATTTCACACTTCCCGAACCCACAACCATATCAATCAGCTGAGCCTATTTCATTCCCTTTATATGTTGCAGGTCTTAATTTCGCAGCTTGAGAGCGATTCTCTCCAGGTGCCGACAGGTTAAAATACGAAACCGCCTTTGATGTGACCTTTTTCTATCTCTCCTTTTTTTTTTTTTTTTTGCACCTCAACGTTTAAGGGTGGGTTCCTAAAGAAGGGTTGTGTGCCTGAATTCCTGTCGATTCAAGTAGAGCCACCACCCCTTTGAGGGTTTCTGTGGGATCTAACGGTTTGGGAGGGGGGAAGGGTTCTTTAGACAAGAGCCAACGGGAGAAGAGGTGTCAACAAGTTAACACCGTGCTTTAGTTCAGTTTGTGAGCTCTGTGATATCGGCTGGGCGTCGCGCTGAAAAGTTTGTGCTCCACTGGAATCCATTTTGTTGTTGGTTCGGAATTGCATTCAGTTAAGTGCGAAACTACTTTGTGGATGCAGAAAGGAGGATCTTGTTGTTCATTCATTCCATGCAACGACTTTGCTCTGTTCTAACTAAATGTAAAGGTGATTATTCATCGAGAGAACTGTGATAATCTTTTTATAGTGTATACCTCGAATGTTGTGTGTGCGATGAGGTTCTGTGAAGACATCACTTCACAAAAGAAGTGAATCATCGTGACGTAAAAAAGGTTAGTTCACAAATATCTCCCTCGACAGAGAGGAGTTCGTGTAACCTATTTTCTTGAACATTAATTTTCATTATGGGCACACCCATGTGTTCCAGAGTGCTATGTATGTTTTCAAGACATTTTTTATTGACCTTGGTTATTTTGGTATCACCCCATGGACACAAGTATGAATACAAAAAAGCAGAAATCTCACAAGTACGTTGCAATACTATTTCTGCTTTGTTTGTAAACATATTTTGTGTTGATATTTACGTTCATATGTTCAGTTGTTATCAGCGGTGGGTCTGTGAGGGTGGGGGGTGCGGGCAAGGGGGGGATATAACCCCCTCAGGACCCCCCCACCACCACCACCACCATTGGATATGAATTCTTAACAGATTAAATTGAAGTTGATAAATGGCATATTTTGTGAATATGTTACCAGATTAATAATTCTTATTGGTTATCATTCTTATTGTTATTAATAATATATTTTTTAATAATACCAAATTAATAATTTTAATAAATAATAGTTTGTTATTATAATACCAGATTGTTATTGATTTATTTTATTATTATTAATTGATGCATTTTATTTAAAGGTAATATTTATAAAATTGTGTTGTAAAACCTAATTTTTAAACAAAAATTTTTACCCGTTAACTCCCCCCCTTGATTAGGGTCTAGATCCGCCACTGGTAGATTTTTTGTTACGTCTGGTGAAGGATAATGTCACGTTAGACGTTGTGAACAATTAAACAATTAAGGTCGTACGATATAATTATATAAACAATACAACACAAGTCCTATGATATATTTAACTCAATCGCCATCCCTAGCAAATGACTTGCCATTATTTATAAGCGGAGTGTGCTAAGCGAACGATTGTTTGCTCGCGGTCAGGAGCCTACTGAATGTCTAGACATTTTCCGGTTTCTTCATTTTCAATATAGGAATAACATCCATACTGAGAGAGCATCGTATTGGTCTCCTAGGGTGATGTGACCGGAAACGTATGGCCTCCCACGATTGGGTTTCGAAATGCTGATCGATGACTTCCGGGGTTGTTTGCAACGATCGCCTTCTGGAGCGCTGCTGTCGGGTGGGTTTCGGTGGACATTGTGAGTAATGCATTTCATAGAAAGCTACTGACATTGTAAGTCTATTTTTTTAAAAATATTATCGATCTTTATGCTATTGCTCGGATGTTGTTAACAGGAGGTAACAATTATTTATTTCGCTTTTTTTGCCATTTGTCATACACTTGAAACTTTCATAAAAATTACATCCTAATATTTTCATCTGAACAAAATAAATATTACTAGTTCGTACAATAAATACATAGAAAGAAAGGGTCATAAAAAGGAAAACATTATTACTTGGGTAGAAACAAATCACAGTGACCTTTTTTTAAAAAATAATATTTTAAAAATTAATGTTGGTTTTATGACTAGTTTAAAAAAATAAATATTTTGAAACGATTCAGGAAGTAGTCTATTTTAGAAAATAAATCTTTCTCCTAAGGGACAAACCTTTCTCCACATTAAATAGTCCCTACGTATATTTCTCAGGTGTCCGAGAATGTGTGTTTAGAAACAAAATCAATGAATTTATAATTTCATCCACTTATACAAATATAAGACGCTTCTAAAAATTTAATTATCTGTCGGAAGTGCCTCGGGCACTACAATGCGTTATAAATTGTGTCATTAAATTGTTAAAACATTTAAGTGGGTAATTTGTACCCGAGAGAGGACCAGATATTTTAATGACATTAATTTTATTATATTCATTATAGTACCGTTGTTCGTCAAACTTATTTTTTAAGTTGTTTTCATTTCTTTACCTTAACCTCAAAGTATAAAGATTGCTAACTTAGTGACATTAGCAATAAGCAGACAACAATTGGTTTGTTTCTCAGAAATTTGACGTGTGTTTTAACAGTACAAACCATGCAACTGTAAATCTCTTCATTCTACATCCGAATTCAATTTTCATCTAATCCTCTTTTCCTCTTCTTTTACTCGATCGCTATCCTTGCTTTTTCTTTTAAAGTGGACATTGTATCACTGCTATATTGGTTTCATTTAACAACTCCAAGATTTGTTGCCTCGGGTCACACTTAACTCTAAAAAAAACTGGCCAGCGAAAAAAGAGAACATTGTGTGCTGTATCACGGACGCGTCCCGTTACGGTAGGGTTTTTTTGTCGAGCAGCATTCATAAGTCACTGCTTTCCAATAGCGGCTTGTACGTCGCCGGGTCATGTATAACAGATATCCTTAGTCGAGTTTTATAGCCACCTAGTTATGACGATAAAAGCTATTCTGAAACATTTCTTTCTAAATTTAGCGCGTAAAAAGCTGCCTTGTAAATCCGAAGATACTTGGAACGTGGAAAGAATTGTCGTGGAATGTGATTCTTGGAGGGCGTTGTAAAAAATGACATGAGTGTTACCGGGGTTCGATTTGACTGTTGAATAGCAATTTTATAGCTCCCACTGCTGTGAAGGTGGGAGAACGGGGATACTACGTTTGTAGGGTGCTGTTCTTTCACATGGGAAGAGCGTGACTTATTTACGACATGAAGTGGAGACAGTGTACACCCAAAGTCGTGTAACTTTGCTGAAAAATGTGCAAAATGGCTGCCTAACACAACTTGCCAACTCCTACGAATTTAAGTAATATTCGAATAAATATTAATACTAGCGTCTATTTCATGTAAAGAAGTACAAGTTAACAACACAACAAACTAAGACACAGGGTGATATTCGTTCTAATCGTTCCACGCAGAAGGAAGAACGGAATGGCGTCACAAGAGATCATTCGAGTGAATTGAATTCGATTGCCGAGGTTGGCGATGGATTTTTAGATTTTAGAAATTCGAATGTTCTGCCAACGTAACGCGAGATACAAATAGCATTACTCTTATGGACGATGGCGAAGTAAAAGAGTTGGCTACATTGAGTACAAGCTCTGTACCAACTTCAAGCCAATTAGACTGATAATAAGTCAAGAAGTAATTTATTGTCAAGAGAGCTGTTACAAACTGCTTAAGACCACGTTTTTTCTTCTTCTTAAGATACATTTCTCGAAGCAGCGAAGAAACAAGACTTCGAGTCTAGGAATGTGCATGCCATTGTGGAAAGAGCAGAGTCAGCCCAGATTCACAATGCACGCGCAGTGACGTGCAAGGCAAGGTCAAGTCTAGAAACGATCGGAATGAGACCGTGCACTCCTGACATCTTGTGGTGTGCAAGCCAAGCTCATTCGCCCCGTGCCTCGAATGGAGGGGAGTGGTGGGGCTGTCGTTGCTTTCCCATCCCTTGCTCTGCACCAGTACAGAGTAGCGCAGTCTCCGCTGTGCGTAAAACTCGGCAATGAAATTCTCACAATATTAATAGAAGGGAAAACGAGAGATGTCGAAGGGATTGGCTCTGCAAGTCACCGTTACTTCCCTACCCAACAGATGTGAACATTATGCAACGATCTAGATTTGGTCTTGATCACTCGTTGCACACCAATATACTACAGATATGTTTCATTTTACAAGCGTAGAAATGTGATGAGGGTACATGGAGAAGAACTATAAGGAATACGGAACGTGTTTATCCAAATAAATTGAGATTTGGCCTTATGGCATTTGGAGGGTGATTTGATAACAGTGATTGACGAGAATCTTATCACTTTGTTTTCCCAGTTAAACATTAAAAAGGAGGACCAGGTAATGATAATCGGATCTTATGACTATTTTTTTTTATTAACCACATGTTTTAAAACTCATGGAAATATTATGAAGTAGAAACTGATGAAATAATGAATGATATCGTTCCATGTTTTTGTCCGTTCGTCGTTAACTTTGCTTACTCTTTAGTCCATAATTTTTGAACTCTATGAACCGAGCAATATCTGAACATAAAATAGATACTCGTGCGAGTTCCTTATCTAATCAGTTATGTTCTCAAGGTACGTTCTAGACTCGTAACTATCTACGGTTGCGGACCCTCCGTAACATACCTTTGTCTTTCTTTTCCTTTTCCTCTTCCCACGGACTCCTAGTACAATGGACTCCTAGTAGGTGCCGCCCCCTATAAATAGCTACAACCAGCCAATTACTGTCCTCGGAGCTGATACGCCCGTGTTCGAACCCCGGCCCCTCGCACCGCTTTTCACCTCTGGTGCACTTAAATCGTATTTAAACTCGTAATTTGGTTTTCAATTATAAATAGTCATATTATACATCGTGTACCAGTGAAACATTGTATTTACAAAATAAAGGTACCCTGTTTTTTTTTCTTTGCATACAAAATCACATGTCAATACAAGCAGTCTTCTTTCGATCTTTGTTTATATTTTTCCTGTTACGTGATTGGTTTTCGTGAGAAATCATTTAATATTTCTGATTACTCATGGTCGAATTTCCCTTCAATTTCGAGTTTGGGCAAATGCTTCAACGTTTTAGTTGCCTTGTTTGAACGTGTGACGTCACGTATTTCAAACGAGTCAGGCGACCTGTCGTACCTTTCGTACGGCGCAAAATTTTGTTGTTGTTTTTTCCACTTTAAATTACTTTTGGCTTTTATATGTAAAAACATTCGCGGACTTACGTCTTATTGATATTCTGGTACAAGTGCCGACCTTCACCTACTAAGACATAGCAAATGCAGTGACGTAAAGATTTTCGTACCTTACGGGGCATTTTCAAGAATAATTCACCAACAACTGTGGGAAATATTTTTTCTGATGGAAATGGCAGCCGCATCACGTGACTGAAGACAATGCTCTCCTTGTCAAAGAAGAAGTCAAACGTCTAATTATGAAGTTTTAAAATCACAAAATAATTGTTCTCATCCAATAGTAAAATTTAATAGCATTAATTATTTATTAATAAGAACTACTTTAGTGAATATTTCCAAGTTTCGTGAATAGTCGGCAACTCGATTTCAGTCAAGGCGCATGCAATGCCTTAAACCACAATCCCGTCTCCTCAGTCGCTGACAAACGGGTGTCGTTTGTGTGTGACAGTCACTTCACAACCATCTCCGAGCCAAGTCCTCCATTCCGTGTCGTCGCCAGCCGTATTATTAGGCACCATTTGGCCCAAGAGTGCGCGCGGGTTGTGACAGGCGTCTAGGGCACGGCAAGGCCCTTAGAAACTGCTCCCTCTTTTTTTATTGAATGCTCTTTTCGCACGAGTGTCATCGGAATTTATTTCGTCGTCGGGTTCTTGTGTGGGAGGGGATATTTTCTCTCGCACCCTTCCTCTCCGGGGTTTTTTTTTGTTCCGTCGTCTTTGTGACCCTGGAGAGCAGGGGTTGCGCTTTCAAGGGATGGAGATGGAAATGTGGGTGCATGGATTTTATGTAACGTTGTGGAGGAGGAGGATTGAGTGTGAATGACGATATGTACATCAGTCTCACATATGCTACATCTCTATTCAAACGTTGTATAGTACTAGAACCCCTCTCAAGCGACAGTTTCAAGAGACTGAGACCCTGGACGGTGAATGCGAGGTTCCCGTGAAAAAAAATCCATTTTCGTTCAAAAAGAACCTACGATTACATGTTGTTATGGATAAATTAGCTAATGAGACGTCATTGCAACTCATTTTATTGTACTACATAAACAAACACAAAAGAATTAGAGTAACGTCGCGTCGCCAGGTTTTAGTTTCCAGATCTAACAATAAATGTTTGAACAGTTATTATACGCGGAAAGAGAGAGAAATACTGTTCCATGGGATAAACAGGTTAATCCGCGACAAACTCGTCTGAGACAGATTGAGGGTCCACGTGATCGAAAATCCCGATATGAAAAATAATCCATTGAACAATGTACTGTAGATATATTTTCCACGAATATGAATCAAGAATATATAAAGTACTTACTCTGCAGATCAGTAAATTGAATGAAGTAAATAATGTAGTCGACTTTTTCTCCATTTAAAACGTTTTTTAATCTATTTTTTACTTACTTATTAAAATTTATCTCTACACTCCCTTCCAAGCACCTAAGTCCCCGAGAAACATCCTCTGCCACGCAAAGGACCCTACGCTCCCCTCTCGCAATGAAGTGGAGCGAACGCGCTCACATGCGGAGAGTGCAACGCGATGTACGAGAGACGAACAGGACGCGGATTTCGTAAAAGACTTCATGAACACATTCACGCTTTCAAACACCTCACCGGACATTCGCGTTTCTCCACACATCTTATAGAGAACAATCACACATTCCACACAGTCAATGATTCCCAAATTTTAGAAACAGAAAATAATTACTCGAAAAGACTTAAACTAGAAAACATTCGCAATTCACTTAATTCCAACATTTTTCACGCTCAATCATCAAATCCCAGACATTTCCTCCCCCCCCCCNGGAAAACTCGTGACGTCAATGGAAATTCCTGAAACTTCTCTATATAATAATCCGACCCTTCATGAGACAACGGTGCTTTCAGCCACCGCTGGCCAAAGGACCCGGGTATGCCAGCTTTCCCATTTCCTGTCACTATTTCATATTATATTGAAAATTATTAACTTTTCGAAGAAGAAGGGGGTAGATTATTTTTAGAATGTTTCAATTTATATTTATATTTTGTAAAAAAAAATTGTAGCACTGTAGATGGCCGAAGAGGCCTTTTCCATCAATAAATAAAGACGGAATGGACGAAATCTTGTTTACTTCTTGTAATGTTTCTTAATGAGTCGAGCAACTCTCTATGACTTCATTGTTGTGTGCTCAGATGAGGCAACAGTGGCGCAGTTCATGCGTGTGCCACTCGTAAATCTCTCCGCCGGAACAGAATACGCAGGAAATATCGCGTCCTTTACAGTGATGACAAATCGCGCGAATGCGTGAGTGCGTGATGTTGGATGCGTGGAGTAGTCCCAACGACTCCCCGCGGACGCTGCGACGAACGGGGTGGCGGCTGAGGGGTGGGTGGGAGTAATTGCTCATCCATTTCGCATAATTAGCAATCAGTTATTGCCTCGAGGTGGGAGAGCGGGGACATAAATCGTGACGTAATGGCGCGCGGAGACCGGTCAGCGGCAGTTGCACTCGCAGAGCCACCCACCCGCGTGTACACGCGCGGCGTTTCTGCCTTGTTGTAACCAGGTGCGGCGCGGCAATTTTTTTTCCCAATCGAATTGCTTCTGTGATATCTATCATCTCTCATCTTCTAATTGGAGAATTTCTGCGAATTTCGATGCATCATTTCCTCTCTCTTTAAGTGATAATTTTATTAACCATTTTATTTTCACTTTAACATTCCTTACCTCTCGTCATTCACGATCGTTTATCGGGCGATTGCGATATGTTTTATTGTTTGTTTTTTCCTTCGTTCTAACCAACGTTTCGACCCGTGGTTTGAGTCGCCGTCAGACGTAAACAAACTGTAAATAAGAGACAATACTAGAACACTTGAACATGACATTAAACACTATTTTCTCTCAAAATATGTGTAGGAAAAGCAGAACTCACACGAACATTACAAAACTGTATTCTAATGGACACAATATCCTGTTTGAAAAAGTAGCTTGTCTTATGGCAAACAACGCAATTATCTTATTATATATTAACGTTTTGAAAATCTTCTAGGTAGATTCCTTGCCTTTTTCGTGTGTGTTTATAGAATCGATGTACAATCGTTTATGGAGAGTTATTTTTCCTTTGTGGAATGGTGATAAGTCCATAAGTTCTTTTTATGGAGATAAAAAGAAAACATTGGAGGGTGTCCCTTTGTAATTTTTCAGAAACAAATAGTTTTTGAGTGACCAGAATCATTCAGAATGACCTCCTAACGGAGTAAAGAGTTTAGTATTTTGCGTATTTTACTTAAATTTTTAATTTTGTGCTAATTTTAAATGTAGAACGTATAGTTTGATACTATTTTTTCGAAATAAACCGATATTTTGGTTTTTGAAAGTAATGGACTTGAAATTGCGGGACGCAATGAAAAATTCACGCGTAATGTCAATGACATCGTCAGATGTTATTTGATTTAATGTCTCTACAAATGAATTCACGTATAGACTTCGAGGATCAGTAGTTTTTTTTAAAAAAATATTTGACTCAATTTTCTAGTCTAAAAAACATAGGCTCTAATTTTTCTCATGGAACTCGAGCTATTTCGCCATACGGTCAGAACGACGCGAATTGAGTGAAGCGAAGGCTTGAAGAGGCGTGGAATATAAATCCATTTCTCTCTCTCTCTTCTATCCTCCCTTATCGCATTTCTCTTTCCGCCCCCGTCCTTCGCCGAACACTCGCTCCGCGTGGCAGTTTCCATTCCGACATTACCAGCGTGAATTCACGCTCATTGCTTTACTGGTGTGTTACAGACCCACGACTCTTTTTTGGAGAATATAGTGTGGTTGGGGACAAAATAAATCCTTCTATGTGGCTTTCTTGTTAACACGATATTGTTATTGGTGGTATTAATATTCTTCGGAAAATTTGTAAGTTTGATTTCTACGAAAACAGCATCTTTAATGAATATACCTAATGTAATTGTGTTTTATTACTATAGCTCCGAGATTTCTATAGATGACTTAATAAATGAGCAAGTCTAATATTTTTTTAGATTTTTTGTAAATAAATTTAAAAAATTAAGGTCGTTTCATAATTATTCTCGCCCTGTGTGGTTAATTTCCACTTAACTGAAAAAAAACATTTAACATAAGATATTCTGACTGCGGGCAAAATATCAGACAGTGTGCGTAGATCAGAGTGTCCATCCCCTCTCTCTTTTTTTTCTCCTTCCTCGCGCCGCCTGCTCCCAATGTCATGGCGTGGTTTGTGATGTCGTCAACAAGATGTCCCTGGCCTCTTATCGGAAGCCCGTCCGTCCCTTTTGCCTCCTGCCGCTGCTGCCCTACCGATCGCCGCAATCCTTCACCCCATCCCATCCCCCACGTCGCCGATGTCCGGTCGGACATAGCTCCAGATATCCGTCCACTCCACTCGTCCCTTCCTCCGTCCTTCCCTTGTACGTCCTCGCCACTTCCTCTTTCTCCTCGCTGTTCGCAGTCAACCGATGTTTACGACTGTTAGAGAAAACCCAACAGGAATATGATGGAATTTGAATATATGTTTGATGTCAATCATATTTCAATATTAGGGATATACACACATATATTCTACTTGAAGTAGTTGTTGAGTTCCAGCGACGTCATTTGCCGCAGATTTTGATATTCGTGCGTAAATAAGCATTCTTCAATTCCCTATAGCTATTATTTTTGTTTGTTTGTTTGTTTGTTCTATTCATGACCAAAAACAGAATGTTTTGACCATCTTGCATCCTATAGCTATAAGTTGTAAAGCTTTCTTTATATTCTTTTTTTATATATCAAAGTTTGTCGTATTCAATTGTCAAAAAAATTGCGAATCAAATAATGCATTGCATACAAAACAAAGAAATTGAACGAAGCGGAAGGCTGGCCAACAACAATCGTAATCCGTGCTCATTAAAAAGCAGGAAAATAAAGAAATATATTTGGAGATATGTACACCGGGAATCTAATGCTCTTTTTATCGTCGTTAAAAAATATTCTAGCTAACAACTCGGTTTTAAAGTGTTTCCTTCAAATAAATGTACTGTTTGATTCTTTCTGGACGCTCAACGTGTTACGTTTTCCCCTTTCAATAATTCAAATTTCTTTAGTGCGATTACGTTAACGCTATCGTCGTTTGATCATTGCTTTTTACTTTATTTTGCACGCTGTAAAATAATCAATTTCTTTTGAATCTAATATTTTAAAAAAAATTCCAAATTACAATAAATGCAGATTTGGAAACGGAGACTGGTATTCACCGAAATTTTATGGTGAAAAAGTTTCCCTTATTAGTAAATGTTTAACTTTCTGATTTAATTTATCTCTTTAGTGGGAGAATTATAAATAAAACTTAGTGAAAAATCAGTTGAATTTGAAGTTTTATTTATTTTAATGAAATAATTACGTTGCAAATGTATTTTAGTTTACGTCGATCGAATTCCATCTTAAAAATTTCAATTCGTTTCGCTTGTATTCCAACATATCCCTCACTTCACGGATTCAAGTTTTTTTATTTTATTTTTTATGTTCATCTGGTACATGTGTGTTTTTTTTGGGGTGGACGTTTCCCTCTGCTATTCTCTGTGTGTCGTTTTTTTTACGCGTTCAGAGTCCTCTTGGAAACTCTATCAGCTCTTCCCTCGAACGGACGCTGCAGAGAATTATTTAATACTCACGTCGTAGCCAGCCAGCCAGCCAACCAACCAGCCGTCAGCAATTCCCTCCCGAGACTGTGAGCCACGAGAGATACAGTGGACAGGAAAGAGAGAGAGAGAGAGAGAACGGAAGAGATGAAAGAAGAGAAGAAAAATATTAAAAAAAAAAAAAAACCCGTCGCTCTTCGTACTACGAGTCGTCTGTTATGATTTCTGCAGCTACGACTCTCGCTTGTTGGGGGGGGGGGGTAGGCGAATGGTATTACATAGCGATTCCACGGAGAGCTTTGGAGAATTTGACTGGAATTCACTGGAAGGCAGCTAACTCCGCGTCTTCGATTTTTCTTTTTTTCTTTTTTTTTGTTTGGAAGCCGATTGACTCAATACGAACAGTTACATGTATTTTTCCCCCTTTGTTATGGAAGGAACTGATTTGACTGTCGCACTGAAAATGAAGTTATCGAATAGTAATGGGACGGTGCAGAGGTTGCGGAAGTTACCAACGTTTCTCTTCCCTTCGGCGTTGGCGGTAAAACACTTCTTTCGTGCTTTTCGTGACAGTTAATGTGCATTGCCCGCTCCTACCACTACTTATCCTTGAAAGAACAAAATACAGGAAGAAATAAACCATGGTAATACAATTTCCTTATTTATTTTTGCATTATTTTTCTTGTCATTCATATTCCGTCTTAGTTTTTGTTTTCTTTGCGATATAAAGTTGAAGGATAAGTTCAGATGGGTTTTTTTTTTCTTGAGTTGGCACCCTTCGATTTATAAACGCTCTAAGCACTACTGCTCCCACTGCGCCTTGAGCGCATTTTTTGCACTACATTACACACTGTGCGGGCGGGCGCTCCTGCCCTTCGTTGGGCGGATATGGTATTTCCTCCCCCCCCCTCCCCACCCTTCCGTCCTTGTCTACCCTCTGTTTCGTTTTCTTCTGGAATATTCTCTCCCCATGCGAACGCCCGCCCGCCCGCACGCACAGAGGGAAGGACGGACGGACGGACGGACGGACGGTCGGACGTGCTAACGCNTCGTCAGTTCGCTAACGCTTTTCCCCTAAATTGTTTTATAGGAGGGAGAATTACGGAGTGATGGTGACGGAAGGGAGGGGGTTGACGAGATCGAATACACGCTATATTCCTCCCCTACGCGAGTCCTTGGGGGGAGTGAAGGTTGAGAAATGGAATGGTATAGGGGGTGAAGAAAGAAAAAAAAGAAAGATGGAGTGCCATTGTTCGTGTTGTATGGCGTCATCCGTGAAGCATTTGTAAATGAAGAGAGTCTTTTTATTTCGTATCTGCGCACTCACAAAAACAGCACCCCTGCGATTGTTTTCCTTGTGCGGAAGTAACCAAGGGACCCTCCCATCAATTCCGATCAAGGGCCTTAACTAGGGCAGAAGCTAAAGATTTAACATTTAAGCTCTTTACACCTAAGATAAGAATAGGAAGTTTGATACGTGTTATAAAATTAACATGATACCAACAAATTTGTGTTTAATAAAACACAAAAAAGTTATTTCAGAAGAACGTATTATCAAACTATAGATTAAACGGAATATATTGTTTATAAATTGTAACTATTAAAATAACATTAAATTTGAGATTTATTATTTCAATAGAAGGAAAGAGTCTAGAGAAAAAAATCCACCTCTACTCGAAGGAAAACCGGAGAAAAACCCGGACCACGATGGGGCTATAGAATTAATGTACAGAACCGTGCCAAGGTTGAGTACAGATAGAAAACTAAACTTGTGAATAATAAGAGACAATACAAGCATCCAGGAAAATTGTTATCAGTTATTAGAATATTTTCAATAAAATGCTGTATTTTTGTTGCTTTTTTTTTAAGTTTGTGCGATACATGTTCTTCAAATCCTTGAAAATCATTTGATGTAATTAAGTTCTTGTCGTGGTAAGAACCGTGTCCTCCCAACTGTTCACTGATGTAGCACGTTAAAACAAATAAAATTTCCTACTCAAGCGTATTCTTAGTAGCATGTTCTCGTGACGATATCTTTGGCAAATTTGATAGCCTTGAAGCAAATGCGAAGAGAAGATATTGGTGTAAACGGCAAATAACATCCATGATAAGTTATTACGACCTTTTGAGCTTAGGTCCGCAAGAATTAAATTGTGTGTAATTGCGTCAAAGTTTTGTATGTGGCGTATTGTGGAAAAGTGAACTGTCCTTGAAATAACTGTTGCTTCTACGCTTATTGAATCTTTGTTTCCATTTTAGTGAACCGTTCTTTCCTATCACATTTTAAGTCAATAGGTTTGGGAACTGTCGATACTTTCAATCAATCCATGGAGAGGATCGAAGAGCGAGCAATCAAGTCCCAAAAGTGAGGAGGCAATCAAGTGTTGAAATGTGTTACTTAAGGAACCGATAGCTAGTGATTCAGACAGATTGCCTGGAAGAGGCGAATCATCCGGAGAAGAAATTGCTACTTAGTTGCATGGGGTTATTTGTAACGCCTTGCAGTCCAAGACTCAGACGGATTCTATACTTCAGTTCCCATACCACTCCCGGGAAATTCGTCAAATGAATTCTGGTTCCCTAGACGCCAAGAGAACAAAAAATATATACCCCTTCTCGGATCCGAAATGTTTAATTTACAGATTATTATTTGTATTGTGAATACGACGTAGTAACAGTGGTGGATCTATAGGGGGCTATAGCCCCCGCCCTCCTCCCTGGACCTGAAGAGATAAAATTGAAGTTGATGAATGCCCTACTTCGCAAAAGTGTTAATAATTGTCAGTTATTATTGTTATTAATAATACAATTGGTAGTATTATTTTATTAATATAATTGTTATTATTAATAATAATACAATTAATATTTCCATATTAATAACTTTAATAAACAATTGTTATTAATAATACAGTATTGTTAATTATTTATTTGATGTATTTTGTTTTGAGGTAATTTTTATAAAATTTGTGTTGTAAATCCTTAATTTTCAAACAAAAATGCTTCACAGTTAGCGCCCCCCACCTTGATTACGGTCTAGATCCGCCACTGCCCAGTAATATATAAATTTCAGAGCGCTAGATTAAAATTTCAAAGCCTCTACTGTTGGTCCATGAATTATATAAAAGTCATTTCGATCGCTTGATACAGATACGGTTTTTTTGATACATCTCACAGCGGAAACAACACGACTACAGGAATACAAATCTGCGTGTACTAACGTTCAATTTCTGACTACATTAAATTTAATGAATTTCAAACTAACTGGAAATTATATTTAATGTATTTTATATATGCAGTAAACGTGCATTATAACCCAACACGTTTCAAAGAATGTATTGTTGTAACTATCATTTTACAAATGAAATAAACAATTTAACTTATTCGGAAGAAGTGGCAATGTTTAAATTGCACCGGGAGAACATTTTTGGATGTTTGATACAAATTAAGAAGAGGAAAAAGTTTTCTCTTCACGTTTGGATGGGACATCCAACCTTACAGTATCTGAAAAATAAGATTGGGTTGTCGTATCCAAACGTTTGGAGAAATCTTTTCCTTCCATTGCATTTGGATTTCATATGTAAATCCAAGCTTCTCACATCCATAGTGTTTTCTCAGTTCACATTCTTTGTGATTACATATATCAATACCTTTTAATAAAGATGTATTTTAAATGTATCTAAAACATGCTTATATTTTAATTATTACGGTAATTGTTCCATTACTGTTTGTACTTAAAATACGAAATTTCTTTGTACGAGCTATTATTTTCTGAACCGTTATACCATTTCGGTTCCAAGGAAAAATAAGTGTTACGAGTCGAGTCTTGTGTGCTTCTGATGTAGTAGAGAGGGATGTGGAAAGAAGAGGTTAGTTCCGGATTTGTCCGCCAGACAGCTCTGCGGTTTCTTCAGGTCGGATTGTTTCAGCCGGTGGCAGCGATGTCGAGGTGCTTAAAGAGAGTGAGATGGGAGAGAGAGAGAAATAAGGAAGGATGGGGAGGATGAAGCAGAAGAAGAAGAAGAAAGAGGGGTGGAATGGAGAGGGTAGTAGAAGAGAGTCTCGTCATCGCCAAATTGAGCGGCTCTCACGTAATTGAGTCGTCTCCTTCGCTAGTTGCCTCGTCGGCTTCCTTTTCGCCCCCCCCCACCCCCGTCCTCCGCACCTTCGGAAACACCCTCTTCTCCCTCTTCAACCTCCCCCCCCCCACCCGTTGCCATCCCCTATGCTACGTACCTCCGCGACTTCCTTTCGGGCCAATCCCCTGCTGAGGGGTGCACAGTATACAGGCTTAACTCCATGCTTCTCGTCTATGTGTTGATCCCTATTAAGGTTTCGAACTTAGCTCAATGGGAATTAATTTTCGCTAGTGAACGAATCTTGAAAGAAATCAATTTCTTTGCTTTGCTTTTTCATTATTCAAATCTTTCGTGATATAAAGGATTTTCTTTACTTTGATTTTGAGAGGTTGTGTATCTAATCATTCTTTTTAGAAAAAATTGCTGAAGGAAGCTAATAGAAAATAAAACTATAAAAATGTAGTCTGAAACCGGAATGAGATAAAAAAGGTGATTATATGACTTAGAGCGAAAAGAAACATGAGCCTAGTTGCTGCATGCAGTTATGGAATGGGCAAGTTCGAAGAAGATACTACACTTTTTGAGTAGAAGATTTGTTAACTAGATTATGAAAATAGCATGATATTAGAATTGCGTAGATCCTCTGCGAAATGTATTGACATCTGTCATTCATCATTTTCCTGATTTTTTTCTTAACACTGGTGGGCATACGTTGCGATCGACTTACTGTTGGCCAAACTCGAGTGTTTCTTACTTATGCGTAGTTTGATGCGCAGTTGAATATGATCAAAATTTCAATAGATATCTATAATAATTAAAAAAAAACAATTATTCACGCTCAACATTCAATAAGTGACGCGATTGGATTGGGGGGGGGGCATTCAAGAAGTTATTTTAAAATTTTATCTAATTACTAGGAATTTATTTTGGTATTATTTAAGTAGTAATATAAAAAGATACTTCCATCGTGGCTTAGTTTTCTACCTGAACGCATGTGACTCCGTGTTGATGTTGGGTCACCGTTAGTTCAGCCTCCCGTTTCCCAGCTAGAGCTGTCTTCTTCCTCACTGTTGAGTAGAGTCCTTGATAAGGAAACAACCGCCAGCTGTGTCCACAACTTGAGAGCACATAGTTTCTCATAACAGCCATGTTTACTACGCTCAAAGTTTAATATTCCCTGTAGCTCTAGCTGTCACTCGGTTTTCCCCTCGTATTGGTGGGGTAGGGAGAAAATAAGGACGATACGTTACAATCATGTGACCAACTATACCTGAAGTCACGTTTCTTTGCTTCGAGAAAATTCAACGTAAGAAAAGAATAACATGAACGGAAACTAAGCACTGTGTTCATAAGTTATTGTATATAAGTCGCTGTGAATTATTTTATTATCCTCAACGTGGTCATAGGCAGTTTGTGAAAGCTCTCTTGACAATAAACTATTGATTAATTAATTTATTTTTTGTGAATCTAACAGGCTTGATGTTTCTATAGCTCTTGTGTACAGTGTAGCCAACACTTTTACTTCGCTATCGTCTATAAGAGTAATAATATCTGCACCTCTCGTTATGTTGGCAAGACATTCGAATTTCTGAAAACATAAAACTATCAACATGAGCCATTAGTTCGCATTTCACTGGCTCTTGTGGCGCTATTCTGTTCTTTCTGCGTCGAACGAATATTACCTTGTGTCTTAGTTTGTTGTGATATTAAATTGCAGTTCTTTTCAGCAAATAGTCGCTACTATTATTTATTTCGATATAACTTGAGTTCATAGAAGTTAACAATTCGTTAGGCATCCATATTGTCAAAGTTCCATGACTTGGAGTATACATTCGATTCGAACCAGTATGAGAAAAACTACGTGTTATATTTTCGCCCGTGTCCGTTCTCTTTGTATCTAGGACTCTGCTCTTTTAGTGAGTGGCTGGCTGGCTGGCTGGCTGGCTGCCCTTGGTCGACCGCCGCGCGCCGCACCGACGTCCTCGACCCGAGTAGCCCTTCTATTGCTGCGCCCTCACCTCCATTCCCTGTGTAGGGATTGGTCGTGGAGATGTGGCCACTTGTCCCATCCGATGCGGTGGTTGTTCGCGATCGTGTTCGGGCCTCGTGAATGCTCAAACGCTGTTCCGTTTCGTTGACAAGATGGTCTCCGGTTGTTGGAGGTGTTGGTGCGGTTTTTTTTCTTTTTTTTGTGTGTGTGTGTGTCTCGTGGCGTCGGTCCTTTGTTTTCGATTGTTTGAGTGTAAACATTCGGAACAAGTGAGTGACGAGTATTTGTTATTCAGAACTGTAAGCTGGCATTTGTTTGTTTTGGTCGTATCGTTGTCGTTTTGCTGAAATACAGCTTCGGGATGTTCATTGTGTCTAATATAAATACGAATACGTACGTAAGTGGAGTGAAACGTCTTTGTTTCGTTAATTTGAAATTGAACACAAAGTTTACATTTGTGTTACTTTTAAGGATTATGTTTGTTTAATGGCACAATGATAACTCAACCAAATTAAAATCTGATTATTGAAAATAATAACACTCTTCAGGTTGGACAGTCCCATGCGAGATGGCCGACTCATCCTCTCGATGAAGACACGTTGGTGATTTACTCGTGTAAGCAGAATCGTAGTCCTGGAATCTAACACCTACAATACCCGATTTGTCGAACCGGTGGTATTTGATATGCCAACTGTAACACACAGGGGGCTTGAAAGCTAACCTTTGGTCACAAGGAGGCTGACTGAAGTTATCTTTTCCGTGTGTGTGAGTGACGTGGCATACCTTCTGGTATGGATGGAGCTACGCTACGCGAAACCCCGACGACACCCCGCTTTCACTTTTCTTTCGCTGCGAAGACTATATTATGATGATTCATCACTGCCACTACCGTACATACCATCCGCTGGTAGTTTTGTTTTTTTCGTTTCTGGGAAGGTTGTATCGGTCACTACAGGAACTTTTGGATATTTGGATTTATTTTTTATCAAACTGACATTTATTTTTTCATTCAAGCGCTGTCAACAACCGATAATCCCTAATATAAGTATCTGCTAATGATAAAAAAAGTTCGAAAACAATAATCCTAATTGGAAATAAGTCTTTAGCAGAGCTCTTTCTCATCCCAAAATGTTTCTGCTTCGGAATTTCATTAATACACTTCTGCAATTGTTATTACTTTGTTGATGGTATGCGATTAGAACGATGCGCATCTCGCTTATTTTCGATTCGTGGTCGAGATGTACTTTTGCATCAAATGCGAAATCCTTGTCGCAATAGAGATTTATATGGGTCATAATAACGATATTGTCAACGCAAATTCCCTCTGGGATTTTCCTTCTGACTCATTGTCCTAACCCTTGAAGTGCGGGGGTGGGGTGCAATGATGTGAATATAGGTTGACAGCTCGTTTAAGCCTCTTTGTCGCCAGTGTTCCAAGCGCAATCGTTAGTGCTCTAATTTCAGCTTGATTGATTACGCAGTACGGAGCTGCTGCTTGTTTTCATCAGCGGGATTTAGTCATCCATTAGCCAATGACCAATCGGCCGATGGTCACTCACTGTTTCATGACGCGCTCTTCTCATCCAGATTTGCTCGTTCGTTTTATTATGGACTCGTTCCCGTTTCCAAGCAGCTGTGTCAAGGCTGCGGGTAATTATCCCCAAGTGGAGAAGAGTTTGTGTATTATTTTTATCACAGGTAGAGGATTAAATTCTTTGGGAATGACTAACGTACTCATACATTTGTATACTGCGTCTGTAATTAGTTACTTTTCCATTTTTTTGTAATTAATGATAGTCTGTTTTACGTGTCTGATTTTAGTGTTCACTTCAGGGATTTTATCTAGTTTAATGGGTAATAGCGTCGTCCATGTGATTAACATAATGTATCAGACAGCGTCATTGGTTGCGAAGAGCTGATCTGCTTTACGGTTATAAATGTTGACTAGGGGAAGAAAATACCCGGGTAAAATATGTTGAATCCCCGTGATTATTAATTTACTCTTTCGAAATTTATTTGTAATTTCATTCTGATTAATATTTTTGTAGTAAAGTTCTGTTTTTGCTACTGGTTGTAAGTAAAGGTATTTTATCAGAATTTCTCGTTCGTAATCAAAACAAAATAGTTAACTCGGTATATTTACATATGAATACACAGAATAAAACAATGCTAGTGTTTTTAAAATTAAAAATAATTTTCTTTTTTGTTAGTATTTTAGATGGAATTATCTTGTTTCTCGTGTTATTTTTACAAAGCCGTAAGGACATGAAAGATATTTCGCCTGAACATGAAAATAAATTATATTTTTATTATACAATTCCTCGTAAATCTTGCTAGTGATTAAAAAGTAAATAACAGACGATGTATTGTGTAGTAAATTAAACAAACACACACGAACATACAAGTGAAGGTTTTAATTTCGAACGCGGAATTTTTTTATGCCCAATGCTTGTGTGCATTTTGCCAGGTACAAGGAGATTATTTTACGCCCAGATAACGTGACATTAATATCATTTAAATCCTAAGTAACAAAGAGCCCCCTTGTAAAGCCTGGATGGATGAGTAACAGGGGTCGGAGAATTGTCCTAATGACAATATCGCATGCCCCGTGGCGTTTTCGTCTTCTTGGATCAGAACAGAGTGATTACTACTCTAAGGTGTAAGATATTACAACTGCCACAGAAAACAAAGGAGAAAATATTATTATTATTTTTCTCTTTTTTTATTATCGAGATTGACCTTTCTACATCGATTTTTTATTCTGATTTCCCCCTCGTGTTTTGTTGATTATTATTTATTTATTTTTGACAAGAGCTCAAATAACTAAGTATCGATTGTCGATGTGAACAAACGTACTGAAACAATAAGAGGGTTTTAATATATTAATCGACGTATGAAATAAAGAAGATAATTTATTATAGAGCACATAAATGACAATACATTAATCACAATATAAAACACATAAAAGCTACTTGAACTTTTACTCGCAATAACTTTTTTAACTCAATAATGGTACCGACGTGTTCCGAAACGTTCTGAATTTTATAAGTTTTAAAGCGTTTCTATTGTTCTTATATATTTAATACTGTGATTAGTGGNTGTACTATAATAAATTGTCTTCTTCAATAGGTCGATATTTATTAATTTCATGTATTACTATGCAGACAAAAATGGACTGTTCATAATAAGGGATTTTCGTCTGGGTATAAAACACCTCGATAGCTTCTCTGAATTATGACAACTGTAATTAACATGTCGTTCTGAGTTTCAAAATATTTAATTTTGTTTTAAATTTACTTCGAACAACAAAATTACTGGTAAAGGTGTGCCACAACTCGAATTATGGTTTCACATAAAACTACGACTGTCGCTTATCTGGACATACTCCTCTATTCGTTATCTAAATTCTCCGGAGTAAATGACCATATCTTTGAAATATAGACCCGCTCCTTTATTTTCTAGCTACACCTTTATCATCTCATAACTCGGTTGCTAAACCTGATGCTGCTGCGTCTTATCGCTTTAGTGCTTCATTTCACGTGAACACACACTTCCATCTGCTGCTGTCGCCGGAGCGGTGGAAGCGGGTGTGTAAATCTGGCGTGTTAACGCCGGCGCTTACGAGCCAATAAAAGCCAGCGTTGATCCATTAGTGGAGCGGGCGTTATTAGTTGTAAAGTGTCGATTATTGTCGACCTTACTTGGCGTCGATACGAGCGAGGCGAGCGGTTGCGGTTGTCCGTATCGCTGTGAAGAGGAGGAAGTCTAGGAAAACGAAGAACAGGACGAAGGAGAAGAGGAAGAAGAAGAGAAGAAGGAGAACAGAAGAAGGGAAGGTGGAGGACGAGGAGGGGGGAAGAAAAACACAAATTAAGAAGAAGAAGAAGAAGAGAAGTTGAACAAAAAAAGGAGAAGAGAAGAACAATTCAGATTGTGAGAATAAAGAGCATAGGAGTAGAGGGAAAATGAGGACAAAGAGGAAAGATACTGTTGAACGAGAAAAAGTTTGGGAATAGAAGAAATTAGTGGGTGTTACGGCACACCGCAAGCCCAGATGCGATGTGGGTATTTTTTGGGTAGAAGCGGAATTCGACCATAAACCACAACCTTTATGGTAGAGTTCGCTGCCACCAGCTTGGTTTCCCCAAGCAATCAAACACACGTGTAATAACAATAAAATATTCCTTTAATACAAGTCAAATTGAAATCTGTGTATTTACAAATTTGAACGAACTCTCAAATCAGAAATACAAGTTTGAATTTGTTATTACAGAGTTATTGCTATCTGAAAGCAACAATTACACACAGATATAAATACTGGTCTTATCAATTAACTCGGAAATCTACCCCGATTATCCGAATTAAAATGTTAATATTTCAAAAATCGACAGTCCTGATGTTACAGTGGGAAACACAGAGAAGGAGAGGTTAAAGGGATACAATGGGATTAAATGTGCGTGCGAGCATTCATCCGAATCCACTTCGACTGCAGCAATCCAACTCGTAGAAGTGTAGTAATATGGCGTAATGTAATGTAATGCATCGACATGTTGAAATGTCTGGAATTGGATTCTTGAAATAGCCGACTTCAATGATACCCCAACTTTACGACCTCCATCTATGTCTGACTTTTGATCGAACCTCAATTTTAAGATTTTTTAGTCGCACGAACCCCGAGAACCTCTCATGGAATAATTGATTGAACCATCATTATAGGAAAAATATATTTAATATTGACATATTATATGAATACTTATATATTGATAGGAAATGTACATCGGGTTCTTTTTTACTACTTAAGTAATTCTAGAACCCTGTGCACTTAGATTACTGTCTCTTGAGTAAGAATAGTAATTGCAACATTGCCTTCATGGTCGAGATGTAATGAAATCGAAACACTACTTTTTACAGCAACTCGTTAAACATATCGACTCCCACGAACGATAATAAAAATCACCCGTATTCTCTTTTCCCAGCGTAAATAACGAGAGAGAAAAATGCAATTACTCGTGTCTTTAAACGCAAGGATCATTAGTGAGTGCGACTTATACTCGTACATGAGTTGTAATTTTACCGGCGACTCAAAAGCTATTGATGCATAATGACAGTAATTTGTGAATAATTCTTTATAATTTGTGGTTGTGTCAGAAATATTTACTCTTTATCTGACAAAAAAAATTACTCTTCGTCGCTTTCTCGTACTTTGCCTTTTTGTTTGCGTCTCAGAAGTGACATTGAATTCCTACATCTGCCAAATAATTTCTTACGTACTCCTGCGTTTATATTCGTTTTCTGGAAATGTTTATTTATTCAAGTCTTGCGTAATGATCAACTTCTGCGTCGTACGATGTTAGAATTAAGAAATACTGCTCTCTGCCCAGCTGCGTCAGCCCTAGCTGGCACCGAGGTCTGAAATTGCTGCGTTCATTTTATCAAGACACTTGTAAAAAATGTCTCCACATTTATTCAGAGAGGGACTTGTTTTCTTTTTTTACGATGGAATTAAATATTAATAAAATTCGTCTCGGAGGACTTTATATTAATCACCACACTTTCGTAAGAAGAATCCGAAAGTCACAATGTGTCTTTAATTGGAGTTCCTACCCTCAAATATTATCCTGTATTGAAAAGTACAGCTCAATGATGAGTGTAGAGATAAATACACATTTAGATAACCACATAGGTGCCTAATTACCCTTGAATATGATTTGCTGACTCCCTGTTATAATTGCTGTCTTCTGTTAATAATATAGTTTCCAGAAATAATACAAAAAAGTTTTTGGCAACAAAAAAGTTTCTTTGCTAATAATTATGTATCATGCTGTTACGTATTTCTCGGATTATAAATTTCCTAAGGTAATTAACTGATCTGATATTGTCGTGAATGCTAATAACAAATGGAGTGCCGCAGGGCTCAATATTTTGTGATGATATTTTGTGATGACAATTTCCTAATGAATATTGTTTTCCACGTGACCTCGGATGATGTAAGTGATGTTAATTCCTCTAATACTTGATCACGCCATTGTCTTAGTACTCTAGATACTGATTAAATTCCTTTTTTCATGTCCGTTGATTTTCTCGTTTTGTTTTTAACAGTTTATTTCTAACTGTACGCAACCTTGGCACGGTTGTGTACATCATCTCCACCCTGGCCTGGGTTTTTCTCCGGTTTTCCTCCGTGTAGTGGCGGATTTTCCTGAAGCAGGAATGTCATTAATACCTTCGTTTTTATGAATCTCGAATTTTTACTGCACATAATATCTACAATTTTTATTTGGAACAATAAATGGATAACAGTTCGTATTTATTAAATAATTAATGTGATATATATTAAATCCTTAGCCTCTGCCCTTGGGCCCTTGATCGGAATTGATGGGATGGTTCCTTGCTTGTTTCCGGAGAGTAAATTAGTTTATTTTCCTCCACGTGGTCATACATGGCAGTTTGTACTGTTTTTTGACAATAAACTTTATTTATTTATTATTGGAAAACAATTAAATTGTCTCGTAACTTGAGTATCTGTGGTATGTGGTAGTCAGCTACTCTGAGTCCACTAACCATTTCTCCGCATCCGCATTCTGATGTCGTCTTTTCTGAAATCCCTCCTTGACAAGTCGTCTTTCGACATAGTCTTGGAAGACATTGTACAAGCTCCCGTCGTAATGCCTCTGCTGAACGCAGTTTAATGGCCGCCCATTTTCCAAGTCTCCGGCGATGATATATGTGCGATTTCTCTTAATTATCCAGTCAGGAAATTTTTAAATAATTACGCTAAAGGACGACGACGTTGCGAGAATCCTGATGATTCACGTCAAGTCGCTTTGCTGTACGAGATAATCCCGCTCTCCTCTCTTAAACTTGTTTTTTGTTGCTAAATTGGCGTAGTCATCGTAATTGCTCTGACGTGTCAACTTAAATTGCTTCCTCAACTCAACCGTGCCACTTTTATTTTTATCTGCGTCTGTTTTGATTTATTCGCTCATGAATCATTTTTATTCTCTTGATGCTATTAATGAGAAGCTGTACATAAACGATTACATAGAAATTAATCTACTCCCACTTCTGCTTAGTTTACACGAAGTTTTTGAAACTGATTATCCGATAACTGAAATGGTTTTTATGATTTATTATTCAGTGTGTCTTACTCTTTCCTCCTTACTTTTAAAAATAATATTTTATCACATTTTTCTGTTGGTCGCTTTTGCCTGAAAAAATTGTACGTCTCCGACTAGATATGTTTGAAAGTTAGCGAGATCCTACTATCTATATACATTTCTCCCATGATTAATAAGTGTTCATAGAACCAAGAATTATGTTATTGACATTATTTACGTCTACAATCATAAATAAATTGGAATTACTCTTCCGACATCTTTTGTTGACAATTTTTTATTATATGTCACAATGTTTCAGTAACGCCATCGTCCGGTGTTTGATTTCTCTTGGCAACGAAGAGAAAGCAAATTAACCACATACACAAATCAAACAATTCCTTAGTAAAATTAATAAATTGTAAAAACGAAACCGTCAAAGTTGAAAATCATAATAAACCAGTATAAATTTTGGATAAGTAATGTGTCAGTTTGTAAATTCAATGTGTATTTTGTAAATTTGATGTCAATTACTAAAATAAAGAAAAGTTTTCGTGCAAAGGAGTCTTTTTAATGGAGGCTAAAAACAGACCTCTTCTCCACTCTTATTCTTCAAGGGCTGTTATTGTGAAGCGCATTCAGATAACCGCAGTCTCTTACTCCCAGCTTCCGCCCACTTCCTCAATCCCCCGGGGGAAGGGGGAGCAGTGAACGATAGCGAGCGAGAGTGGCACTGATATTCCCCTATCAGAAACCGGTTACGTTCGTACGTCATATCCGACAGCGCGGTGTTTGATATGGATAGTAGCGTATCTGACGCGTCCCTCCCTCCCTCCCACCCTCTTGGGCTCTCACACCCCTGGCGCATGGCGCTGCTGGCTGCCATTGATCTGGTGCAAAGCGACGCTGTCAATAATGCAGATCGCGGAAAAGGGGATGTCACTTGATTATGACGTAGGCGCCACCATCGGTAGATTTCTGTGGCCGCGTATCAAGGGATCTTGGGGGGGGGGGGTGNAAATTGCTGTGGCAAAATATTTATTTTGTCTTGCGTTTCCGTGGTTCTTTTGAAATGCACTTCTGTATACAGAATAACGTTGCGCTGCACAGTGGCGGATGTACACCGTAATCAAGGAGGAGGGCTAAATTTTATAAATATTGTCATAAATATTATTATAAAAATTATAGTGATTTTCTATCTTAATATAACACATCAATTCATCAAACAGATAATTAACAATTCATTAAATAGTGACAAAATTTATTAGTTGTTTAAAATGGCAAATTCGTATTAAAGGATAAAGATACATTTTATCAATTTGATTATTATCTGTTGAAAGTTTAGGTCCAATGGGAGGTGGGGGGGTTACAGTCCCCGTAGCCTCCGTCCTCGCCACTGGTTCTGCATATAAAATTCCTATATCGTACGGGACGAAATGCAATGGAAAGTATTAGTAATTAAAATTGCAGATGATGTTAATTAAGAACGGGGTTCCATCTATTGCAAATCAAATGTTTAAAAAATATTTATCGAGTTGGACCCTCTCTGTATATTTTACAAAGTCAAGTCATACGCTCCATCGCCCCCCCCCCCCCACCCGCCAACGCTTGTACCTCTACCTACACCTCACGACGTAGATCTCCTCCATACACGAAAATGCTCAACGCTCTGATGTATTGAAACGAATTGAAATTTGAGTTTTAATTATTAAAAAGATCAACTTTTATTTGGTTTACAGTTTTACAGAATTGGGTAATATTTATACGAGTTAAAATTATATTTGGTAACCAATTTGGAGAACCTTTGCACCTCTATGCCAGGGGTGGACTCCCACACCCCCCTCCTTGGTGGATTTTGCCCTGGGAACTACCTCTCCCTTTTCCAACCCACTTCCCCCTAAAAAGAACAGCTTTAAAAGAACTTGCAATCTGTTCCGGTTCGTGTGTACGAGTTTAAGTCTGATACAGTATTCCATCGACTTCACTCCAATCAGGATTTAGAATTTTGAATCCCCCATAAAATGTTTGTCACATTCACAAAACGATTGTGAATCACACCGCGTATCGTAAACAAAACAGAGAACTTGAAAACCAGGCTGACCAACAAAAGAATCGCGATGCATGCATCATGGAAGTGATGAAAAGCTGTTGCATCATATTATTTTTTATTTTCTACCCAATATTTACGTATCTAAGTATATTAAAAACATCTTCAATTATTTTCATCCTAAATAGTTTCCTACAATTCGTCTTCCAATGTGACATCTAGATATACATCATTTCAATTCATACTAATATGGTGTATAAAACTCATCAAAGCTCTGCAATGTAGATGACGTCACATTGGAACTGAATTTATACTGGTACCTGCACTAGTGGATGTAATTTTAAAATTAATTTTATAAAATTTGTTAACTAATTCCATTCTCATTACAATAATTTGTTGCAAAACTATTGCTCAGTAGTTGCTATTTTATATTTTTACGAGAGTTAAGTGCTATTTAGAGTTTCAGTTTTTATTGAAGGTTCTCCCGTATTGATTATGTTTACCTACAATGAGCAAAATAAACCAAACAAATATATTTTACTATTGCTCAGTTACCGTGGTGGTTGATGTAGTAGTCTGATTTGGTGTCATAAAATGGGTATAAAAATCCGGTGTGTTACCCAGAGGTATTTCATTCGATATAGTTTCTGTGCCATAAAACGTCCACTGCTTCCCCATTCCATTTCGCCTGTTTTCACTTTCTTTCGTACTTTTGTTTCTCCCTTAGCGCGGATGTCGCTTCTTATTATTATCTTGTGATTTTATGTGCGTTTTACTGTTTCCCTTTGGGTCTCTCCCCTTATCTGGGATCCTTTTATTATACTCACCCTCGCGCCACCGACCCCCTACTCTTACATCCCTAGCGAGCTCTCAATTGCCAATTCCAATATTGCCTCCTACATCCCTTCTCTCAAACACACGTCAAGAGAGCCATTATTTTTTTCTTTGTGTGTGTGTGTGTCGATATTCGGACTCACGAGAATCACAGCGTTGGTAGGTTTGGATCCAGGGAAGAAAATGTTTATTCAATTTTACTATTCTACCCCCTATGGAGGGGTGTTAATGCGTACTATCTTCTTCCTTTTCCCTCCCAACCAGTTTTCCCTTTGTGAATAGGTTTTGGTTTTGTAATGCAAAATTGTTGGATCCAATCCACTCAAATTGAGTTTTTAGATGAATTATTCTTTGGATTTTCTTACGATTTTTTTCTCTATTCCGGTCACGCGTGCGAATTTCTTCACGCGGCATCTGGACGCACTTTCGTGTTTTCTCCGTGGATTCCCTCTTTCTTTATCTTTGTTCCTCCGTCTGTGAATGTCGTACTTCATTTTTATGACGCGCACACTGTGTATATCTCCTCTTTTTATTCTCCCTACGACCCTCTTCGAGTCCATTTCCCAACCTCTGACATAGTTCACTGCCTCAACGCAATATCCTCCGCAGATCCATTTGGCACGGGTCGCGTGCGGGTGCACGCCACCAGCAGCGCTAGCGGCGTCTGCGCCTCGTCACATTAAATCAAGCGCACCCCTCGGAGCGGACGGCGCCGCGCCTGCCTTCCCCCTGCAGCAGATTTGCGTCGCTTCACATTCAAAAGACGTCCGCCGATGCTTTTCTCCCCGAGGCGTCTTGCCTTCCCTGCCTGCCTGCCCCCTAATGCCCCGGCAACAACCCTCTGCTGCTTTAGAAGTGGGCAGGTGACGCGTCGAGACGTGCGAGGAATCGGCACGTGATACGTGCATTAGACGTTTATCTTATTTCCCGTGCAATGTGCGAGTGCGTTTGATATTTGGGAAACACGAGTTTTGTTTCTTAGTCTTGTATCTTTGCGGAAAATTATGCAATATGGCTGCCTCGCACGGCTGCCAACATATCGCGAGGTACAAATATTATTACTCTTATGGACGACGGCACGGTAAAAGTGTCGGCTACACTCTTCCCAAGCGCTATACCATCATCAAACCACTTAGACTGACAACAAATAGAGAAATAATTTATTGTCAACAGACCTGTTACCAACTGCCAAAGACCGCGCTGAGGACGATAAAGTAATTTGCTGACTAATATACAATAAACACGGTGCATGATTTTATTTCTTAAGTTAACTTTCTCGAAGCAAACAAACATGACATCGGGTATAGTTATACTATATAAAATAAATAATATTAAATTTTGACGCGGGTAAAGGTAAAACCCTCAACATCCCCGAGCATATCGTTGGGGGAAACACTTAAGATTGTTTATGACCTACTTTGTTAACGATATCATATCTAGATTATTTTTTTAAGAAATACAAATTAAAAGGTTAAATTTCAATTGTGTAGATTCTCGGCGAACAGTGCGACATTTATTTTCTTCATTTTTTTAAGCATTGAATATGACATTTTCAATAGAAATCGACGAGGTTCCAAGAAGTATTATTAAACAAGAAACATGGATATCAGTGAACTCTATGCTCCACCAACCGAACTATGCTAGTCGCGGCGACCGCAAGCGCAAAATAAAATGCAGGAAACAGAAAGAAAGATATTGGGGAAAACTCCTTTGTGAATAGAACCATTGTAGACTGGAATTACTTACCTGCAGCAACAGTTTCGAACTTAGCAAAAAGAGTAAAATGTTTCCGCAACCGTCTTCTTTTTGCTTCTTCGAAATAGGATAATATGTGAAGTGCAGTGTAGTGAAGTAAATGTGACTAAGGGTACAGAAAATGCTCAGAGCGAATAGAATTGCAGTGTAGTGCAGTGTAGTGATGTGAAGTTGAGCGTGACTGTTCATGGCAACCCTGTTTTGTTTTAATTATTCGTAGTAAATAATTTCTTTTCATTATATTATAGCAAGTATTTTTACATTCAGGTTATAGGAGGAGTAATGGTATACTATGTGTGTGTATATTGAAGGGTGTTTGTACGTACGTAAGAGTGTGTGTCTGTATCTGTTTGTAAGTGAATATGTGTTTCTGTACGTATGAGTGAATATACACACGTATGGGCCTAATTTAATTTTTTTTAAATTTCTTAGGTGTATTATCCTTTTCGCTTATTGTCTACTAATTTTCTAAGCATTTTATTCCGTGTGTGTTTTGTATTTTATAGATATTTGGGCGAAGATTTTTTTTATTTCACATTATCCTATTATGAATATTCTTATTATGTCTATTACGTTTTCCATCTGCCACCGAGCATTGCTCACTTGCAGATTAATAAATTATTGTTGTTATTATTATTACTTGAATACCTAACAAGGGAGAAGTAGTAGTCACTCATTACGTTGTAAATAAATTAAGCTTTGCACTGATGACAACATGCTTTTAAATGAATCGTGTAGATGTTGGAGAGACTCGACCCCCAGACGCAAAACCTCACCAAAGTCAGATGAAGTGCGGTAATGAAATTTTGTGAGTTTGAATCACATTACCCTTACTCTACTGCGCTATATTTTTACTGATTTTTATGTACATGTTTTTTCATACACGTCTTTTATTCCTTGGTTTCTTTCCTTCATCTATCCTACACCGTTCGGAGTACGTGTGTGTTCCTCATCCTCTTTTCTTATACATTCATTGTTCCTGTTGAGGCAACCTTTTCGCTCCTGATCCCTGCGAAGGTCGCACTCCGAAGGCTCTGGCTACTACTACGGTTTCCCCCCCGACCGCTCTTTATGCGCTTCGAGACATGTTGTGCGAACCGGGGGCTCCTTCAAAACTACCCTCCCCCTTCTCCCTCGTTCCTTTTGAATAGTCCCCGTGATGCTATAGGAGATTGGGGGGACGGAAAGGACGACACTATAGGGGCAGAGAACTATGAAATTCTGAAATAGAGACAGAATGCAAACGCCAGCTCCCAACGACAGCGGATGCACTAAAGAAAGTACGTTTTACCCTGGTCCGGATTTTTCTCCGTTTTTCCTTCGGGTAGAGGCGGATTTCTTATACAGGTTCTCCAGGGTTTATCTAGGGGCGTGTTTATTGTAACAATAAATCGTGAATTCAACTCTTATGATTTTTTAAACACTATACTCTGAATAATCTATAGTTCGATAATAACTTGTACATGTAAATTTACAAACATATTTGCGTTAAATTACAAACATATTGACATTCTATTAGTATTATAACTCGCAGCTAACTTTTTATCTTATCTAGGAACTTTTGCTGAAATTTTTG
>NNCF01129041.1:391471-425131 GCA_002313205.1 Laupala kohalensis
CTTGCTTCCGGAGAGTAAATTAGTTTATTGTCCTCCACGTGGTCAAACGCAGTTTGTACTGTTTTTTGACAATAAATTTATTATTATTATTATTATTTTACTTCGAATAAGAATTGATTTCACCTTAACTCATTTCGAGAGTAGAGAACAGATCGATTCCTCTGTATTAGACCAAATAACGTTATAATACAGTAAGATGCAGATATTCAAAAAGAAAAATATCCGCATCTTACTGTATTATAACGTTAATTTCACAACGTACAGGTATTGTAGTTTGTCAAATATGGATAGTGCTTTCAGGACTATCTCCATTTCCGTCTTTCGTAATGTAATTGTTGTTAACCACACCTAAAACAACCGAAACGTTGTATCGAGTTCGATTAGCATAGTTCAATAGTACAACGAAATAATTCAATAGTTCAACCCATCCCGCCCCTGTTTTTCTCCGGTTTTCCTTGTGGTATTGGTGGATTTTCTCTACTAGTTCTCTAGGCTCTTGTCTAGGGCCGGCGTTTATTGAAAAAAGAATCTCGAACTGTGTGTTATTTTAAACAATTTGTAAACAATTTTTGTTTTCAAATAAAGTTTCACTTCTAGGAAATCTGATGCTCTGTCGACAGGAATGTTGAATATCTTATATCATTGAATTTTTCTGTCTGAGTTGCATTTAGGTTGTGTGAATTCGTTTTCTGGATTGGATGTCATTCAGTGTTTTAAGTTGTTTGTTATCTCTAAACTGAAAAAATATTCGAGTTAGTTTGAAGCAAATCAAACACGAACGTGGAAGCTTAGAGCCCTCTTGATCCGAGGGTCGTTGGGCATGAGCGCATCCAATCCCTGACGTGAGGCTTCTCTCCAAACCACAAAGATTCCTTTCCCTTGCGTCAACATTCCTCTTTCCGCTGCATTATGCTTCCAGGGTCGTTCACGTAAAAAAATGGACGGCGTGATCCTGCCATAACAGTTTGCGTAATACAGGAGGCTGCGTTTTAGGGTGGTTTAGTGCAGGGGTCGCCTCACCCCACGGTCCATTTTTTTTTCGCTGCGGACTAGAGGATGCAGTTGAAACGCGATTGGATGCCAAAATGTATCCCCCCCCCTTTTTTTTGTAGACTTCCTCGGATCGGGTGTGCTTGAAAGGAAGTTTGAGATATGGAAGTTTTTATTACAGGGCGAGTTTCTTACTGAAAGATTGCATTTAGATTGTATGGAATCTTTATCCCTGTTTCATTTGCGATGAATTTTATGAGGTTCGGGATTTCGTCGTTGTGTGGAGAGGTTTGATTTATATCATGGAAGTGGCCAGTCGTAAACCACTATTTCTCAAATGCGTGCCACTTCAAGCTTTGTGACTCCGAATAATCTTTGCCTCGACATAAAACGCATCATTAAGTCTATTGATAGTGGTTTTATTTGCGCTAGATTTATGCCGTCACTTCATTTCCAGAGCTACAAAATTCTCCGGAGTGAAATCTTTGCTTTTAAACAAAGAAATGTAATAAATTCTCGGACGCTTGCGAGTCGACCAGCGGTTGTTTCAAAACTGAATTATTTCCGTTGGACGTCGTTCTTGTGCAAGAAGCCTTTACTACGCCGTGAGAACTTTTATTTATTAGTTTTGATACCGGACGAATTAGTGCTGGTAACAGACGTGTGGAGAAAATTTCGTGTTCTAGTGATGTAGAAAATGAAACATGTATGTTTGTTGTATAAAATGCTTGTAATTAAAAAACTCCTGTTTACGTTTCATTTTTCATTTTTTTTTTCATTAATACTTTAACGAAATGGAAATGAGGAAAGTATTCCCTTTAATTTCCATTTTTGATTTAGACGTAATAGAATGTTTGCCTTTTTTGATTTTACTATTTTCCTTCGTGACTTTCCCTTGTTTGGATGAAATTCGTTTTCTGACTACGTTCACAATTTCGAACGTCTTTCCATGTACACAGTTAAATTTGTTCACTCAAAAATAAATAACTTTTTTTTTTCAATGACTCTAGGGAATTTCAGTGACGATGTACGAGAACACGTTGATTTATTTAATTGTTCGAGAAGCGAAACACTGAAAAACAATTTTACCTCGAGATTATTGACTGATATATTTCATTAAGTTTTTTTGGTATTGAATTGACTTTAGCTATCTTCGTTAATGGTAGACGGTATAATAACATGTAAATAAATAAACAAACTTTATTGTCAAAAAAGCAGTTACAATCTGTGTATGACCACGTGGAGGACAATAGACTAATTTACTCTCCGGAAGCAAGCAAGGAACCGTACCATCAATTCCGATCAAGTGTCCTAACACTGGCGGATTTAACATTTCAACACTTTACTCCTAACAATAAAAAGTGTTCGGTACGTGTTATAATATTAACATAATATGTTATAAGTATTGTTTATAAATCGTAACTATTAATTAATAGGAAATTCGAGATTCATTATTTCAATAAATGCCGCCCCTGGGCAAGAGTAGTGAGTCTGTATAAAAAAAATTCGCCTCAACCCGAAGGAAAACCGGAGAAAAACCCTGGTCGGGATGGGACTACATAATTAATGTACACAACGGTGCCAAGGCTGAGAAAATTAAAAAATACATAAATAGGTGACGTACATATAATATACGCGATGATTAAATAAGCTTGTTTCTATGTTTGGGAGTATTTGAACCTCGTGATCGATTCGTCTGCGGCGGCGGCAGCGGCAGCGCCTGTGAGCTGGTGGCTTCAGCGGGGGACTCGACCATCCGATGGAATCCTCCAGTCTCAGCTTTGTTTCCATCGAAGACGTGCTCTGCAAGGGAATCCATCCCATCCCGGTAACTCCCTGAAGGCTTCCCGTCTCCTCTCTTCCTATCGCTTCTTCCCTTTTGTCTTCGCGATTCTGGAGATGGAGGTGCTTAAGACATCTGGTTGCAGAGGCAACCCAATGTTTGCGCGATCATTAAAGATTAAGAGAGGAACGCTGAGAAATTTTAAAATCTGCTCTACTTTCATGGAAAAGCTGGCTTTTTTTACAACGAGAATGTTTAATTTTCTAATGGGGTTGACTCTGGTAATTACTCCAATTCGTGTTGATTTCGATGAGGAGCTTTCACTCATCGGTTCGTTAGAGTTTGGAAATTAGGGATCGTTCTTCAGAAAGAGATGGTAATTTTATCGAAGCAAATAAAATTGTGATTGTCAGGATAGTCTATGACTAATATATTTTATCTTGCTTGTAAATAATTAATTATAAATAAATTAAAGAATCGCTGAGATTAATTTTGAACTGAGGAACTTTCGCTTACAACTCATCTCCCTGAAGCAGTCAAATTTGTGGATTATTTAATGCTATTGCGTTCATTCTGTTCCCACCACGCTTCACCCTACATTGGCAACAATCCTATAAATGCGTATATTAATTACGTCAGTAGAATTGAATGAAACGTCCTTGTTACTCGGATTGATTTATTAACTATTAAGGAGACAATTAACACAATGTATCGACCCCCTCTTTGGGTCGTCATCAGACAAGCAATGGGAAACAAATACTGTAACGGTCTTATACAAAATCACAGAACTCAAGGATGTTATACGAAATCAAGGAGTAAGGTACGGAGACGACAACAATACATAGAATATTTACAAGAGGCAAAGAATCAACGGAATATCAAAAGGAAAAAAAAAGTATTAAAAAAAAGTATTTCTCTTTTCCCAATGAAAGACCGTTAGTGATTGTTTTTTTTCTATCTCGCTAGATGATGACCCTCGGTGGGGGGTTGAGACTTGTGTAGTTCTAACGTTGTGTGTTCAGAATCGTAGTTCATATCTTCCTGAACCTTTTTTTCATTTCGATATTACACATACTTCGCTGAATTGTCTTTTATTGTAGGCGAAACGCTGTCAATATTATTCGCATTTCAAATTTGCTTTGTTTTGACAAAACACTGCGACACTGCGTAGATTACACGCGTCACGCGTGAACATCGTCATCTTTCGATGCGTAGGGGAACTTTTCCTTTTGTTGAAATCATCCCTTTCTGTATGATCCCTTATGAACCAAACGGTTTCCCCCGGCCGAAGACTCTTCGGTGTTGGTATCGACAAAACCTTTGTGAGCGGTGACAGTAATCCAAAGCCATCGACATGACTGCTCCTTTATTAGACGAGTATCGTTCGACTCACGCCCTCGGAGCTGTCGCAGGACAAAAAAAGAGGAAAAAAGAGGATATTGAGATGAAGTTCATTGGCGTGTTGACCTCTCGTCACTTTCAATCTGAGTAGAGACCTTGATGAAAAGAGAACCGTCAGAGGTGGAAATTTAATGCATAATTTCTCATATTTCCGGCGCATATTCTCATAGTGGTGTCAATCAGCTGTAGTTGGTCACGTGATTGTGTCCCACTTCGTTTCTCTCTACTCCACCAATAAGAGGCGAGTACGGAATGACAGCTGGCATCAAAGTGGATATGAGAACTTGTGCGTAGTAAATATAACTGTAATGAGAAATTACGCGCTCTAAACCTGTGGACACGGCTGACATTCCTCTCTTAAATTGAGGACTCTACATCGGAATAGCGATCTCTTTCATGGAGGAGAGAAATTAAAATTTCCCTCCCCTTTTTTGCGCTTATCGGGGGAAAAAGCCATTAAAAACGTTGCTTCTCGCGTAGAAGATGAAAGAGGTTCGTAAATAGTTTTGGGATTGTGAGGGCGAGAGCACGTGGCGATTTTACTGTCGGATCGATCTTCAATCCTTTGGAGGATTTAGACGAGGAGACTTCCCTCATACGCCTCTTGTTTTTTTAATTAATTTAATTTTTTAAACATTTATTTCCTATCTTCCCCCTGCACCAAACATCATTACACGGACTTTTACACTATTTTTTTTACATATTTACTTCTCTTTTTTTTCTTGAACTTCTTGTATTTGTTATTATTCTCGCATCAATCCTCTTATAAACATTTTCCCGCGAAAGTCTTCGATAATTTCCAATTTCCGTCTCGTTTCAATCATATCGATTCTCAATCATATCGATTCATAAATTGTCTACTTTCGTACCCAATTAAAGGGCAGTTCCATGAAATATGTTCCACTGCATCTACAGTCATACTGCACCTCGTGTACTTTTTTTCTTCTTTAGATTTAAAATTGAAATTTTCTTCTGAGTTTTTTGTATTTGATTCGAGACAAAGTCAGAAATTGGAAAAGTGGTTGAGAAAACGTTCGCTTTCAGAGTCCCGGGGTGTCGGTGAGGCGCCGAGCTCATAATGAGGACATTCGCTCTCTTTTGATCACCGACCGCAGTGTGATAGTCAAAATGGTTCATGTTCCAAAAGCTGCGTATGACCCCGCGGAGAACAAACTAATTTACTATCCCGAAGGAAGCAAGCAACGGACGATCCCAACAATTTCGAGCGAAGGGCCCAAAGTCAATGGCACATTTTAACATTTCTGCACCGCGAGGCAAAATCTTGGCGTGTTACCTAAAATAAGACTAAAAATATTTTCTTGCGATATTATCTAACTAATATTTAACATACTTCCGCTTCATTTTGTCTTATATATCCGTTTGTGCATAAAATTGTTAAAGAACACGCCTCTCTTCTCAAACTCACTTTCACAATTAATCGTTGTCGAACGGAAAGTATTACTACTCGTAGACCCGAGCGTATCAATCCGCCTCTGTTGGCCAGGATAAGTGGTGTCACACAATACAGCCAAGATAATTTTTTTCCAATATATTGGGAAATGTAGCGTGCTATTGAAGCTTATCTACGTGGGGCGGTAGGAGGTAGGAGTTGGGTAATAGTTAGTTGTTTTTTCCAACAACTTGACCCTCATGGTGGGGTTAGTAGGAGGAGTTTGTGATAATAAGAGTTAAGGGATAATTAGTTTGTGATAATTAGGAGTACGCGGAAGTGACTAGAGGAAGGAGGGTTCGCGTTTCTGTAGTCACAGCTACATGAAGTGAAAAAGCAGCGAATTTTTTTTGTTGCCCCGCCGGGAATTGAATCCGGACCCGTAGTGAACGGATGACGAATATTCGTCGCAGCAACATCGAAGCGTCCGCAGGCAGCCGTCGTTTTTCGGGACAGAGAGCGCGCACAAAACTGACGGACATAACGTCGCGTGTCGCGTGCAGCGTAGAAATTGCGACAGCGTCTCGAGTAACGCGTATAAACCATCATCAGAAAGAAAAGTAACTGTGCCAGTCATCCATGAATGCGGTAAGTCATGTTCTTAGAGAATTGGATTTATAGAGAAAATTCTTGAATGTAATTAGAGAAGATGTTTTTGTTATCGGGGTATGAAGACCCTCTCGCTATTGTGAGTATAAATTGACACGAAAAAACTAATTGATATTATTGAAAAACATTTGATCCGTGTCCATCATTGTTAGTTTATCATTTGTGTACTAACGTGATAACATCAATTAAATTTTGGCTTGAAACTGGGTTTCCCTTGAAAATAAATTTCTGTCTTCGGGCCTGTTTATGCGAACTGAAACACATCACGGAAATAATTTAAAAAATCTTCCAACTTAAAAAAAAGTTGACTAAACACTACCATTCTTTTTTTAAGTACTTTGCGCGACACATTCTCCAAATACTTTTGTGTAATGGTACAATAAACTTTAAATATAATTATACAATTCTTCAGTTGCATTCCACAGAAAGAATGTGTTGAATGCAAATTTCATAAAACTAATGGCTCTTCTTCTTCTTCTTCTTGCCTTTTTACCACGTAGGATCGCTTTAGTCAGTCCATTATCTAGTCATATTTTGAATGCTCTGTTTGGACCTTGCTGTCCTCCCAATACTTTTTCATTTGCTCTGATCTTCGAGCTCTTTCTTCTGTTGAAAATATTCGGTTTGTGACTTTGTTTCTTGTGAGTGTGAAGCGGATATTCTTGATTTTCAAAGTATTGACTCTAGTATAAATTTTTAAAATTTTTGTTCGAAAAACAACAACAAAAAACGGGAGAATGAGAGTATACTTCTCTCTAATTACAATACGAGTTTGACGAGCATATTTTGTGTTGTTCACTTTTTTTTTACTTTTTTCCCTCTAACACTTCAAAAGCTTACTGCTTGATAACCTGAAACGTGATATTTAAATATGTTCACAATCCGCTGGGAAAGAGCTGAGTTTGAATTACATTCATATGTTTTTTTTTTCTTTTTTTTTATCCATTCGAGTTAACATGTTTTGACAAATTAATATGATGATTTAATTAAATATTTCCCCATGTAGTGATGACAATATTTTCGCCGTTAAATCTTTTAATGTTTCTGCTACATGTATGTCGGTGCGTCATTAAAAAGCTTACCCATCACATCTATTCAATTTAGTAAAACATGAATTCCCTAGTTATTTTGTTACACATAACATGTTTTTATTGCTCGCTTTTATGGTTTAATAGAACAGATATAAAAAACCCGTTTTCCTTTTATTACATATATTCATCGCAATTTAGTTAACATGGATTTACTGCGTGGATGTCAGTTTAATACATTTTATAAAACGGTAATATTTATTTTCCTGAATGAACGTTAATTATTCCGTGGTGGTATTTAGACTTCAAACGTTTTATCGTCGCTTTGAGGAGTTATATAAACTGCATATTTTCCAAACACTCGTTACTTTTTGGGGGTGGGGGGTGGGGGGTAACCTGCCAGAGTGGCTGTATAACAAACTGTTATCGTTAATGTCGACCATGTTTTTTCTGCATGTTTATTGCTGATTCGCGTTTTTGCTTCGAATCGCTCAAGATATTCTTGGCCCATGAAACGCTCATAAAAGTGGCAGGAGGTCTTGGAAATGCTTTGCCCGTGACTCATCCCCCCCCCCACCACTACCACACGCGCGCACCCGGATGATGAGAGGAACACTGAGTTTTAGCAAAATGCTCTCTTCCTCCCCCTTCCCAATCCCACATTCTCACTCTTTATAACATTTCCGTGCTGCAGTCGTTAAGTTTTTTGCATGACCACAATTTACTTTTTTTCTTTTTTGTTTTATTGTTTTGCTTTTCCGCCGCAATGATTGTCGATACGAAGGTTTTACACCCGGCACCTCGTCTTAGGATTCGTCTACGTGTTTATAATTTTATTCTTTTCTCATTTTTTATGCATTTTGCATCTTCTTTTGGCATTGAACATTTTTTTTTGTGAGCTACGATAGGTTTGATGAGGTTGCCATTGACGTATGCTATTGGATGCAACGGATGTTTTCGCAGCTTACGTACATCGTTTTATTCGTAAATTCTCATATGTTATCACGTGAGGAGGAATCTACTCATCGATTTTCACCTCCTGTAAAAACTTATTTCAAAGTTTAATTATTTTTTTTACCTGATCAAATATTTTTAACAGAAGTTTTGATGATCGTACTTCTCAATTTAAAACAGCGCACTCAATTAAAAAGTAAATACTTTTGCGAAATATCGGTATCTTTTTTTTTTTTTTTGAGCGATATTGTATTTTATAGTAAAAAAAAACCTACAATAATGTATAATTTATGCTTTTCGAAAGTGAAGATGAATAGAACAGTCTCGATTTTTTGTTCTACAGAAACGAAGCGAACTAATTGGTCACCTTGAGGCAATGACATCTCTAAAATTACTATTTTGCTTTCCATGTCGAAGTATTTCCTATCGTGTTATAAAGAAAGAAAGAAAAAAAAAACCGAGCCAATCTTGTACGAACGAGGGAGGGAGGGAATGGACATGAGGAAGAACCCCTCCTTCGTTGGGAAATCGCTCAGGTGTTAAAGCGAAGCGATTAATATCTTCTCGATTACTCGGGAGAATACCCTCTCCACTCCCCCCCTCCCCCCTCCCCCCTCCCATCTTNCGCCGCCGGTTCTCGTGTATTACAAATGAGCTAATTAAATTTTCATTACTAATTAGATCCCATTACGCCCCTTCGGAAGATAAGGATTGTAATAACCGAAGAGCTCACGTAACGATATCGGGTATTAATTTTTTGTGGAGTTGAAGAAAAGAAAGAAAGAGAAGAAGGAAAAAAAAGCGGGGAGAGAGAAGGTTGCGATGCGACGGAATGTGGATCCCCGTTCACAGTGTTACCAACGCTACACGACGAGATCACAACTTCAATTTTTCTTCTCAAGAGTTTGTAGACGTGGTGTATCGTGGACTTCGTTATGGTTTCTGTTGTCCGGCAAACAGTATTTTAGATGCATATGATCTCGCTTTCAAGAAATTTAACATGAATTTCTTTTATATTTTCTATGATTATGCAGAAAAATACCTCGTCGATGCAAAAGGTCCAACTCTAGGTATGCTATATCTACTGATGGGAATCAGTAATTTGAATTTAACATTACTGATCATTTTTATGGCGTAACTTGCAATACGTGAATGAGTGACGCACATGAATGTAAAAAAAATAATTCACAAATGTGTTTAAATGGATGAAATGTGTACATGAGTGGAAACGAGACGTGGAGAACGAAAAAAGGAAAGAAGTCGGTTAGTGCCACGTCGGGAGAGATGTGTGAAAGTGTTTTGTTAAACAGTTCGTGCTGCATCGCGTTGGGGGGAAGGGGAGGGAGGGAGGTTGAACGGGAGTCTGATCACGAGATGCAGACGAGGGGTGGGTGGCATGAAGCAGGCAGGCAGGCAGGCAGGCCGAGTGTTCTACCTCTTGAGTTATGTCCCGTCGAAGGCACAGTGTGGAGAGCGCGGGCCGTGGGTTATCGCGGGATCTGCCTCCTACAACGGTTGCCGCATGTTGCGGCTGGGCACGCCCTGGACCACTCCGGGGGCGGGATTGAGGCGTGGCGGGGGCGGGGCGATGGAGGCGGTGGAGGTACGCTCACTACTCACGAAGAATGAGCGGCATGCGTCCTCTGCTAGATGGACAGACACACACACACCGGTGAATAGTGGAATTTGCACTGATCGTATTAAGTTGTACGTATTTTAAGATAATAACAAAATTAATTTCTTTTGCAGCAATTTAGTTGTACAACAGACCTGAATCTTTGAGGTAGATAATTAAACTATAGTTTAATTTTTTTTTGTATAACTTCTTATCCCTCTCATTTGTTTCCGTTAATTTTTTTATATATTCTGGATACTTCAGAACCAGAAGGGTTAATACTAATAATAAATTTATTGTCAAAAAATCATATTATTATTATTACAACTTCTATTTTTTATTTTGTCTGCTCCTGATGCTTTTTACGATTAATTGAGACCAATAGAGCGAATTGGTTTTAAAATTAAAGTTTCTATGGAGAATGCTTACTGGTATTCTAATCCGACTGAATTGAAATTAAAAAAGTAGTCAATATATTTTTCGAATTGAGCAAAGGAGAACACATATATCTTAAGTACTTCTGGACTTAGCGTACAAGAATGCAGTTCAAAAGAAACCATAAATATTTCTGCATAAGAACATCTAAGTTTTCTTTGTCAATCCTAGGGTTATTTGTATGATTCCTTTATGATATTTTTACGTGCTTCTATAGACTCATTTATGGTTTATTAAAATATTCATACGAACTGTCATTGAATGTTGTTCCTTTAACTACGAACTATTTTAGAACGCACTATAACAAAGAGACGCCAACGACTAAATGTTCCTCATACAATAAAGAACAGTGTATACCTTTTTATTAGCGCCACACTGTCTATTATTCTTTATTTCTTCAATTATGCCGGCCATGAGGCGCGGAGGCTCTTCCAGCTAACCGTTGGACTTGGGTAAAGGAATTGGGAAGGAGAGATGTTGGGTTGCCGGGGAACTCAAGGTATCGAACTCAAGACCACCGCTGTCGGGACGTAATGGAGGATATTGAATAAGAGTTCCTTCCTGTCAGTTCTCCGATGTTGTTTTTTTCATTCGCGTCTCCATGGAAACTAAGACGTGTATCTCGTGAACGTAATTTTGCTGAATTCATTTTCCGTATAATGAATATTTAATGATATTGATGGAGGCAGTTGACTCTCAAATAGAGACATATGTCCCGTGCGAATAGAGTTGAAACTTGCTCTCTCTCTCTCTTAATGTAAATGAACTGCTTCCCCTATCGGCAAGTAATTTTGACTGTTTTACAGCGTAATTTATTTATCGCGCACATGAGGAGGCGACGTGTGTCAGACCTCCTACGCGATGTAGGATGACGAGAATAAAATATTCGCGTATAACAAGTGACGGTAGGTGTTACGTAAAAGATAAGAGAAAAACTAAGCGATGTCTATGCGACCTGAAAAGAGAGAACTATGAATAACACTCCAGAAACCGTTAGGTGCCCCTCCAGTGGCTAAGGGGTTAGCGTGCTCGCTCACCAAACTCCGGTTTCAATTCCCGGCGGGATTAAAGGAATAAATTTGTGGTTTTTCACTTCCCTGTCCCTGGTCATGTGACTACTGAAAAGCGACCCCTCCTCCTCCTACCTGCATCATACTACTCCTATTATTATTATTATTATTATTATTATTAATATTATTATTACTCCTTTTTTTACTAACCCCTCCACGTGGACCTAGTTGTTGGACTAACTAACCCAGCTAAGCCGCCCATCTACTAACAATAGCCTTACTATGCAACTCCTACCTCCTATCACCCCATGTAGGTAAGCTTCAATAGCACTAAGGTACATTTCCCGTTTACAAATACTACAACTGAAAAAAGAACAGCTAGGAATGGTTTTTTTCAATGACACGGAATGTTATTTCGTGTCAAATATAATAAAACAATGATTCATTTTTGGGAGAAGCATATTAGGGCAGCAAATATAGCAGGAAAGTTTCTCAATTTTTGAAGTCAAGAGTCTTACATAATACTGTTCTGAAATATACGAAGTTTCAAGGTAAAAAAAAAAAGTTATGAAGACGAAGGAACGAATTAAAGAACGTTACCATCTCAATCATCTCCCCAACTTATTTCCATCAGTGACATGATGACGGAGATGAGAGGACCCGTCGCCTTTTATTAATAATAATCTCATTAGTGCTGCCAAGCGAACAGGTCTGTGGGCGGCGATCTGGTCTCGGATAATGTCCTCCGAACGGAGCTGCCAATTGATCGCGGCCTGCGCGACTAGTGAGCAGAACACGAACTGCGACATGTTAGAGACGGAGGACGTCAATGGAATACATCGAATGTGCGGAGGGGAGTACGCGGTTGCCGAGATACTTTTTGATTCACACAGAAAATATGGACGTTATTTCACTTCATTTTTCGTACGTGCTGTAACAAAGGAAAGAATTTTTGTTAAACACTAGCTGACCACTATTAAACACTAACTAGATGGTGCTTTTACCAAGAAAGAGTCTGCAATGCATGAAATTCACTCTGGAGATGTTACACGTTGTAAATCTCCTCAAATCCAAAATATGAGGGCGTTATCCTTCTCTCACAAATTTGAAGTTAAATATACAGAGTAGTATTTTTTATTGTCTACTAACTGACCCGACAGACTTTCAATAAATTTAAATGTGTAAACAAATTTAAAATACGAAAAAACAAAAATTATTTCTGAGGGATAATTGTATCTGTTAACCATTGTGGCCATGGATACTCAATTTGAGGAGGATTACATTCAGAAGTACGCCAATGGGAAATTTTACATGCGAGATTCCTTTGCGAATTTTCCGACTTTCCTTCGTAATTGTCCTGAATTTTTTTCCTGAAAACTTTTCCAGAATCATAGGGAACAAAAAAAAAACAAAAAAAAAACGCATATCCATCGTTCAAATCGTGAGTTATGGTTTTGTGTTAATTACATAAATTCCTTTTAAACAAAAACCACTTTCAGTTTTTCTTTCCCTAAAAACCTTATTATGACTATTACGAACATTTTTTTTAAATTAGCCAAATCGTTCTCAAGTGATGCGCTTACCAACAAACAACATTTAATTTTTATTGTTATTGATCATGTATGCAGCAAAATTAGGATTTGATACATAAAAGAACTGTGTGGTTACTCGAGACTTATTAGCACAAGACCTTAAAAACCATGAACTGTTTTTTTTATAATATTAATAGTTTTGCCTCATTCCCATACTCATTAAAACATTCATGCATTGGTATAAATATTTTTAAAATAACATTGTTTTGAATGTATTAAATCGATCACTCGATTTTTCTCGAAAATGTCAATCAGGTCAGAAAAAAAAAGGACTTCATGAATAAGTCTTTGTTATTATTCTGAAACATTAATTTTTCCAGGCCATGGCTAGGACTACCATTCATTAAATACTTTTTTTCTCGTATTGAAATGATCGCTAATGGTGAAATTCTCTAAGTTGTTACATGTTTACAGCTCTGAACTATGAAGAGGGAAACGGCTCTCAGTCGACGAAGCTGTTCCTGGTTTGACTTGTAGTTGAGAAGTGGTCGAAGGCTATTTTTCCATGTTTGTAAGGAGCGGTAGTATTTTCTTTCATGTTCTTTTTTAATTTTAATAAAAGAATTGGATAAGAGTCTTGAATTAACTACTATTCGAGTGTTAATCGGTTCCCCCTTAACGTTTCGGGGAAAGAATTTGTTTGTGTTCTTATAAATCTTGATTGGTTTTACCTTGGATTGCGTTTTCGGGAGTGTTCAAAACCTTCATCGTATCTGCTTCCGTGATCAAGTCTTTTTAGACAACACACTAAAAAAATTCCTTAATTAGTTAATTCACCGCATTTATCAAACCATTCATTCAGTTCAATTATTTAGAATGGAAAATGAAATTGTAACCAAAATACGACTCGAAGAATAGAACGCTTAGTGTTTGTTATTTCTACGCGTTGAACAAATCAATGCTTCAGTGGTGCAAACTTAATGAGCAGAATAGGATACAAAAGTAATCAGACTTATGTTTCTTAAAACTTCTTAAATATCTCATTAAGAACTGTTATGATGAAAACCTTTTAATCCGGATTACTTTTATTGTTGAATTATAATTTTTGAAGTCATTTCTCTACAGCTTAAGGAAAGTTTGAGATTCGGTAGTTTGTGAGTGTCATATGTTTTACAAAAGTCGATTAATTAATTTGTTTCAACGTATTGTTCTTCGGATTGGAGAAACAAAATTAAATTGTTCATTAAATTTGTTATTTTTTGAATTAGTTTTTATTTTTTTATTTTCAGTTAATTTTTTGATGGAATACCTCCCGTGCTTGCTTTCGGAGAGTAAATTATTTAATTGTCCTCCATGTGGTCATACTTAGTTTTCAACTCCTTTTTTTACCAATACATTTATTTATTAATTCATAAATAAATAGTTTTAAAGTTAGGATTCATCCGAAGTCCAGAAAATGTTCTTCGTAATGACACCTCTTTCGTAGCAGTAAGTCGGGAGGAGAAGGAGTACAGAAAGGATTTCACGCGCGGCGTCACTCCTGCGTCACCGTTTCGCACGAGGGAGGGGGTCCTTCGTGGGCAGACGCATCGTTGTGTGAATTTCTCATATCGATCTTTAAATCTCGATGATCGCTGGAGGCTTTTATGCGAGTTCGATGGAGAATAAAATCCTCTTGAGAAGAGGGAGGGTGTAGGGCGTAGGGCCAGTCGCTGTTATGAAATTTCGGATCCTTTGTGCGAGGGGAAGGGATGCGCGTGTGCTGGGAGGGTGACGCCCTCTCCTTCATGAATTTCTGAGAAGTGTCTCGCCACATCATGCTTCGGATTTTGTGTTCTTCCATTCTGATTCCATTATCCTTTTACTGTTTGCGGTAATGAGTTTTTTCTTTCTCTAATCGTAGTCAAATTTTATCTTTCACTGCTGGTCTTCAACAAAGTCATTTTACCATCAACATTATTACTTTTACGTAACCTAAAATCTTCAACTGTCTTATCTATGTCTGTTCTTGTCTTTCTTCCTCCCTTTTGTTCGACTCTTTTATCGTTCGTCCTCTCCTCCAATTTTCTCACCATCGTCTTACTTCTCCATTTTCCTTCTTTAATATTGTGGCTCGTATCCGTGATACGTATTCCTTATAATCTTGATTTTTGTCTCTCGATAAATTCGCCCTCTGTCGTCTTTCTGCGTTTAACTGTTTAACAGTTTCTTCTACTTCCTTCATTTACTCTCTCATTCCTTTTCTGAAAAAGTTATGACTTCCTTCATCGTTTGCTCTCTTAAACCTTTCATACGCCTTTCATTACTGATCTTTTTCTCTGTTGCGCTATTCCCACTTCCCGTCCACTTTTTGCGTGTTTTGATTGTCCCTTCTTGTCTCTGGATTCATTTAGTCTCAGTCAAATTATATCTCTCCATTACTCCAGAATCAATGTTTTTGTAGTCGGTAAGTAATTAAATTTACAGGTCTTCATTTCCGCTGACAAATATAAAAAGCTGTTTCAATTTAAAGACTGATTTTTTGAGACGAAGAATTAACTGCATCATTCAATCAGTTGTTTATCTAATAAAAATTATTTATGCAAGTTTGTATCATTTGAACAAAGTCGTTGTATTCACCCAGAAACTCACGTCGAAAATTATAACTTCAGAGGAAGTGAATAAATTTTTTTATTTTTGGAAATAATGTTTCGAATCTGATGTCGTACTACCAGATACACCGTGTCGTTAAGGTAAATGTCCATTTTATAAGATGAATCCAGAAAACGTCCAGTCGTCATATGCGGACAGAACAAGAATTGAAACATTGTAGAGATCTCTTTTGAGAATTGGATCAAGTCGTTGAAATCCGTGAGCATCATGGCGTATCCGTACACCCAATCCTTGGACCTTAAGAACCAAGTGACGAGAAAGTCACAAAAAAAAAAGGCCGAGAGAGATGGACGTCCAAAGAGGTGGAAAAAGAGAAAAGGAAATTTGTGTTTGAAAACGCGCGTTACGAATCAGTGATCATAAGTCCGAGACTTGTCGCACACACGGTGGGTCTCATTCGCCAATTCGCCACTCGTCTTCGCGTCTTTTTTCTTTTTTTTCATCGTTCTTTTGTTCTTAGTCGGAGCTTTCGCGTTTCCAGTCACGTGAGTACCCACAATTCCCCGCGAGGATTGTGTTAAGGGCGTTCGCTGCTTCACGTCTTTTTCCTCGCACCCCCCCCCCCCCNTAACTCCTCCGTGTCTCCACCAAGTTATGTCCGCTCGAAAGCTCGCTCGTATTTTTTCAAAGGCTTAAAGAAAAGACTGTCGAGATTTTCTAGGCGTAAAATCTATGTTTTTTCCTTTCTTTTTTTATCTTGACGGCGCGTGAATTATTTTCGGATAATTTGATGCGAGAAGCGAGCGGAAGAGCAGTTTAATGTATTGATACCACGTTTCCCGAGGAAATGCACCGCTCCGCAAGAAATTTTATTGAGCGAAAAAAAGGAAGAAAAAAAGAAAATTAAGAGAGGATGAATGTTGAAACGAGGTGAAGCACTGGGGTGAAGCGATACAAGTTTTTCTCTCGTGGAGTGGGGGAAGGAAGAATACTACGTTACTCGTTGAGTGCTTAATTCTCGGTTTTGTAAATTCCCTCTCTCTCTCTCTCTCTCTGCTTCTTTCCGCTTTGTCCTCACTCAGTCGTTTGGGAGACCGTATAAAAAAGGCAACAAACTTGTCGGCACGTATTAAAAATGCTTATTAGCTTACTCCCCGCTCCGGCTTCAAACTCCGACGCTCCTTTTTGTCGCACGGAATGTTCTGTCAACTACTGCGTCAGCCATCGCGGGCGAACCTGCTCCCTTTTGTCTTGAGTTATGATCGCGGTAAAATTTTCTGCAAATGGGCTTCTTTGGATTCAATTATGAGCCTCGCAAAAATATCTCTTTTTTACGCAAACGATTCTCATGAGTAGGAAGAAGAAGAAGAAGGAGGAAGAGAAGGAGGAAAAGAAGGAGAAGAAGAAAAGCTTTTTGAGATTTGGCTTCTGCTGCTTCGCTCTGTTGACGCGTTGGAGACGTCGCGATGCACTGCAACAAACGATTCCTGTTCCCATTTTGGACAAGAATCAATTGCACAAGGATTCGTTGGGTCAGCTAGAAAGCATTTCCTTAATTGCGCAGAGATACGACGGGTAGTTACCAGAGATTTCCTCAATTACACACGAAACCGATTTTCTTTGAGATCAAGATTCTTAGAATGTAGTGTTTAAAATTTATGCCATCCCTGCATAAACTTTACGATGTGGATAACAAATATAAATTGCTTTCCATTCACGAACTTGAGACTTTAAATGTATCGGATTACTTCGTTCTTAAAATATTTTTTCTATTCAGACCAAGTAGTAAATTTGTAATAATAAACTTTATTGTCTAAGAAGCAAAAGTTGCAATCTGCGTATGACCACGTGGGGGACAATAAACTATAAGTTACTCTCTGGAAACAAGTAAGGAACCATTCCATCAATCCCGATCAAGGGTCCAAGGCCACTGGCGGATTTAATACTTATAAAAGAAATAATTTAATAAATATTTACTGTGTTCATTTATTATTTCACAATAAATCGTATATCTTAAGCTCAGTAAAAATTCGAGATGAGTTCTAACAAAAGTACTAAATAAGACACTCCCGCTTCTGACCGGAGGAAAACCGGAGAAAAACCCGGGCCAGGATAATGTGATCACTGTAGGAGGTTATACACAAATGAAAATACTTAATATATTAAGAATACAACAATTTTAATAGCGTCTATATTATATTGCGTAATCGACAGAAACAGTGTAATACTGGGACGAATATGTTTATTTACATGTGGTTGTAAGACTTTGATGCTCACTAGAGGATGGACGAAAAAACGTCTGGGAAACAATTAAAGAAAAATTTATGAGACAACAATAAAGGACATTTATAACAATGAGATGGAAGATATCTTCTAATCGTGCTTCCTTGCCTCTTCTATAACTTATCTCCGTGTCAGAGGGGGAGAGATGAAGATTCCATCCCGTGCCGCAACCATTACCTGGGGACTGCCACCTTACCCTCCTCTGGGATCTCACAGAGCCTCCACTACTCTCGCAAAAGATACACAAGTTTTTTATTCATTATCTTTATTACTTTTACAGCTGGGAAAATGTTTATTTTAATCGTTTTCTCGTCTCTCTGCGTTGGGACCTTTTTGTCTCCGTCTTCCTTCTCCTCCTACTCTTCTGCATGGGGTTGTTTTTTTTTTGCCGAGCGAAGCAGAAAGGAAAGAGGGAAAAGTTTTCAAATGACGTTCTTGTTTTTAAGTCGTAAAAGTAATGTGTCTGGTTTAAAGCGAGCTCCGTTAAAAAGGTCTCCATCGTGAGTCTTGTGCTTCCAGCGTCGTTCTTGTTCTCTCTATTCTATTTGAGTTGAGAACATTCCTTGTTTTTTATTTCGTACTTTAAGGCGTTCATTTTTAATTATTCTCGTAGGAACGTGATAATTTTGGAAGATTTTGAGTTATTTGCGATATTTGTCCTCTATTTTATGGACATATATGGGGGGTGGGGGGTAGCAAAATGTATCTTTGGTACCTACTTGTTGTTTGTGTCGTTTAATCCGTCTTCTTTTCCATACTCTTTATCTGTCTATCTCTCATCGTGATGTATAAAGATGTTGTCAAAAGGAGCATACGATTGTAGAAATTCCCAAAACAAAACGAGCAAAGCCAACTCAAAAAGGAGAAGGAAAACATTATAAAGCTACGAATAGAAACAATTAATAATTAGTAAGTAATCAAGATAACTTCATTGCAACTACAAAACTTATATTAAACTAAAAGAGAATATTAAACATTAAATAAGACCACTGTGTATACTTCAATTCAGAGGTGTTTCTAGTGTGGTAAGAAAAGGATGGGATATGGGATTTGAAATCCCTTCCATTATATGTTTCGATCTCTTTTATGGTACTGAATCTTGTATTTCTCTATTGGATCCCACTCGTACCAACATGATCGATCCGTTCCTCCATTGGTCGTTGGTAGCCTTGGGATCTGCATTTGGGTTGGTGGAGAGACAAAACAATCTCGCAGCTGCGTTAGCTCACTTCTGCAATGTCATCCTCGGCCACCGCACAGAGGGTTGGTTGCGTGGCTGTGGCGACCCTTCGGTGATCGGAGATGAAGTCCTTGATTTAAGAGAGAACCGTCAGTCGTGTCTACAACAAAAGAGCACGTAATTTCTCATAACAGCGTAAATTCTCATAGCCCCTTCGGCACCGACTGTTATTTGATCCTCGTCTCCTATTGGTGAAGTTGAAAGGAAGATAGGAAAGTAAGACACAATCATGTGACAAACTACAGCTGTGGGAATTCCCTACACACGGACCAGAAAGAGCTGAATACATAAAGGAATACAGCAGACAGGCATGGAACCTCATACAAACACAAGAAGTATGAGAAAATAACACAAATTTGCAGAGCAATATGATAATTTGCCGAGCAAGCCTTCCCCTGGCAGGGACAGGGAACACTTCAGCAAGTTGCGCGAAGTAAACACATAATGCAAAAGAACAAAGAAAATTAAAAACCTTGATTTGTGAAGCCAAATATACAAGGTGACCAGAAGGTCAAACCTAGAAGAGAAAAGAAAAAGAAGCTGATTGACACCACTATGAGAAACTGCGCGTTGTATTTTCCGGAAATGTATGAGAAATTCCGCATTACATTTCCACGCGCGGCAGTTCTCTTTCGATTGAGGTCTCTAGTCGGAGGGTGTGTCGCGTGTTTATCTGTTTAACTGGGCGCCGTCGTCTCGTCTCTCCCTCTCTCCAGATTCCTCGCTCAGGGTGGATATTGTGTTCTCGATTCCACCCCTTTTCTGTTTGTGAGGCGTTTCTCACATCTAAATGTCTCTCTGCAAACTTTGTCAACTCTCCGGAACCATCGGGGCATTTGCTCGTTTCTCGAGTTGCTCACAGTCCACTTTGGCTGTTGTCCAGTAATACATTAAAGGTATCTGCGAATCCGTTCCGTAGATCATTCCAAGTTGTTAGCCCATTAGCCCATCTGTTTTATTTACTAAACCAACAATTTATTTCACTGTTCTGTTTTCATATCTTCGTGTATTTGCTTTTGTATTTTTAAATGGGAAATGTAGCTATCTACATGGAGTTGGGTGCTATTGTTTGTAGGTGGGTTTACCAACAACTTGACCCACGTGGAGGGGTTAGTAATAGAGTTATTGATACTAGGAGGAGTTGGAGAGTGGAAGGAAGGTTTCGCTTCTCAGTAGTCAGAGCCATATGAACTGGGACGTTAAAGTGAAATGCTACAAAATTGTCTGGTCCCGCCGGGAATCGAACCCGGGATGACTCGGTGATGAGCGACAACACTACCAATTTCACCAAAATAATATTTGTCTCCAAAATGTTACGTGCGACGAACTCTAGTTTCAGCAAACAGAGGAATCAATTAAATAAGTGAGCAAAATATGCACATGTTGCTTACACGTGGAGGAAGAGAACTTGTAGCGAGAGGTGGATAAGGCGGGAATCGAATACTCAGGACGCCCGGTTTGATCGATTGCACCACCTCTTCATCTTTACAGTCGCACTGCGGTGTCTTTCTGTTCTTCCAATTGTAATACTTGTAGTCAGTGAGGGATATACGAGTATTAGACCTGAAAACATATAAAATTGAAGTTTATACATGGCATACTTTGTAAAAGTGTTACCATATTGATAATTGTTATTAGTTATAATTATTATTGTCATCAATAATACCAGATTAATAATACTAAATTAATTATAATTAATTATACCAGATAAATTAAATTAATAATACCAGATAAAAATAATAAATCTATAATTATAACTTAAATAAACAACTATTATTGTTATGAATAATACCAGATTGTTAATTACTTATTTGATGCATTTTATTTAAATGAATAATACCAGATTGTTAATTACTTATTTGATGCATTTTATTTAAATATAATATTTATGAAATTTGTGTTGTAAAACCATACTTTTAAACAGAAATGCTCCCCGGTTAACCCCGGACCCCTTGATTACGGTCTACACCCTCCACTGCTTTTGTAGATGCGAGTAGAATTATTATTGATAGATACGTTCATTTAGAGTAGCGTATTTCCTTTTCTTCGATCTGTTCTCCGAATATCTCGTGTTTTCTCTCTGTTCCTTCATCTCTCCCTCTCTCCCTCTCCCTCGCCCCATTTTACTCCTCTCCTCTTGAGATCATTTCCATGCCGAGGATAAACGCGCCGGTGAGGACGCGTCGTGTTTATGTTTATTGCCGCCACTAAAACGTTCCTCTCTGGGGAGGCACTTCGCTACGGAGGAGGCAGTGGGATTGCGAAGCAGGGAGGGAAAGACGACAGACTTCGTGCTCTTCTAGAGGGAGGGACTCTGGATGTATTTATTTATTTATTTATTTATCCGCCGTTGCCCGGAATATTTTTTTTTCTTTTACTCGTTACACCAACGAACCCCGTTACACCGCAGGTCGAATTGTTGCTTCCGATGCGGCAGCGCGGTTGCACCATTTCATTAAAACGCTTCTAAACTCTAAACCATTCGTCCGAACCTTACGATTTAAAGATTTTAAATGCACAAAACAAAACAAAACAAAACAAAAAAAACCCATTAAAATCCATGAACATTCATTTTTTCCTTCTTAAATTCCTCACTTAAAGTGAAGTATTTCAACACTTCTATTTTTAATAACGTTTTGTCGATAATTTAAATTAACCTCAGTAGATAGACATTAGATGCTGTCACGGACTACTTTTTCGTAGAACTCCTTCGAGTAGCGAACTGTACTGCTACTCATAGTTGTCATCCATCTCTAAAACCGTTTACGAAGCGTAAGTGAATGTGGCCGATTTTCTTCCCCTGATTTCATCGACATTTATCTTCAACTTCATTTTTTAAATCTTTCTTGTCATACATTAAAAAAAAATAAAAGTTAGCCTATGTTCATCCTGGGCATCTTAACTATATCCTTGCCAAATTTCATCACGATCGGTTCTGTGGTTTAATCGTGATTANCTCTGCGCTTTGGGGTAAAGGATCTACGAAGGAGAAATGCTGGTTTCCTGTGGAACGTAAGAAATACTCAAGTTATCAAGACTTCAGACACCAAAAAATCAAAGAGTTTTAGAACAATATTTTAGAATAAAACCCCCGACACTGCTTAATACTTGGACTGTCTCAGATTGTCGTTTGATATTAAAATGATCGTTTGGTAGCAATTATACAAACCTTACGGATGTACCAACAATATAGAAACAACAAAGAGACTACCGTTAAACGAATTTCGTCGAAAGTAGATTAATAAATTAAGGTTTCTTTGATAATTTATGCAATGTACTTTATTAATAGGAACATTCAATTTTGTGTTACACTACAAAGAATTTTTAAAAAAATATTTTAAGAACAGGCTCTCCTAGAGGTATTTTCTTACGTTTGGTGGTAGTGAAAACAATGTAGAGAGTGAAAATATGACTAAGTCGAGTAATACTCGACACAGGGGGAATCAATTGTATAGGTTGGCAGTTCTCCCAAATCTGGAAACTGTTCATACTGCAGTTAGACAATACCTCAAGGTCATCGGTGTGGGGTTCACCGAGGAGTAGCTTACCTGAATATACTCACCCAACGTTCATTGGTGTGGGATTGTGTGAAGGACACCCTATATGAAAACCTCATTCAGTTTGTCCGAAACCGCTCTTTCTCCCATTCGGTGGTTTGCTCCGCTATACTACTGCTTGTGCTAGTTAGGGGTATGAACCATGAAAATTACAATTCTTAGAGACTCTTTTTGTCGCATCATGATCAGACTCTATTCTACAAAATGAAAATCTGACACGAATGATGTGTACAAATTTTGCATTGAAGTTGCATTCTCTGATATTGAGATCCTTGAAACTGAGTGCATCTAATGTTTACGAACCTTGAAGATATTATACAATATAGAAAAAGAACCAAACTGCTTTCTTTAATACTGAAGCTTCTTAGGTCTTCAAATTATATTTTATATGTCCATGCTATGAAGGTATATGACTGTTCTACGTTGTAATGTTGAATGGCGAGCACGTAGTCGCTCTTGGACTGCTACTGGCATGGGATGCTAACACAATTTTAGTTTTAGATGCTTCCTTTCTCCTAAGTACCTGTCTCGGAATGGGTACCTTCGGGGTACTGTGCGCTAGTTTCAAACCATCATCATCAATTTACTCAAAGTCACGATACTTTGCCTAAAATTATTCAATATGGCTGCCTTAAACAAATTGCCAACCTCTACGAAACAAATCCTTGAAACACTCAAGGAAAGCGTGGTAGGAAATTTTCAGGAAAAGCGTGGTCACAAAGAATTTAAGTAATATCCAAATAAACATTAATAGTAGTCGCAAAAGCGACTATTTGCTGTAAAGAAACACAACAAACGAAGACACAAGGTAATATTCGTTCCACACCCTCCATGCAGAAAGAACAGAACAGTGCCACAAGAGCAAGTGAATTGAATTGGTGTCCGAGGTTGGCAAAGGATTAAAATGCGAATGTCTTGCCAACACAACGCGATGCACCCTTATCATTACTCTTATGGACGATGGCGAAGTAAAAGCGTTGGCTACATTGAATACAGGTCCTATACCAACATGAAGCCAATTAGTCTGACAATAAAGAAATATGTAAATAATTTACGGTCAAGAGAGCTGTTACAAACTGCGTATGACCACATTGAGGACAATAAAGTAATTTACTTGCGACTAATACAAAATAAACTAATGAACACAGAGCATTTCTGTTCAAGGTTTTTTTCTTTCTTAAGTTGAATTTCTCGAGGCAAAGTAACATGGCTTTGACTATATATAGTAACACAGCAACTAGAAAACGTGGAATGTCCTCAAAATGACCGCACATCCTGGTTTTCTGTTCCCTCAAGACGCTTCCAAGATTCTCTAGTTCTTCCTCGAAATGGCGTGCTTATTTAGTGGGAACGTGAAAGACGGGACGTGTAGAAAAACGTTTACCTTGTCTATTATTCGTTCATAATGAGTTCAAGAAGTTGCTGTCGTGAGAAATCGCAGGAACACATACTTCATGTTCATAACCTGCTAACAAAGCTGATGAATTTCCCCTATTTCCTTCGGTAAATAATGTCATTAATTTGTAGCCATTCTAGTCATGCATTTGTAGCCATGTGGTTTGGTTGAGTGACTTTACATGTTTTTTTTTCTCTTTCAAGTTTTTTGCTGCTTGTAAAACTGAAGAATGAAACCAGTTATCGCTTATCATTCAAACACTCCAAAGTTGTGAATCTACGAGTTTCATTGTCTTATTTTCCTTAACTTTTCTGTTTATCTTGAAACCTCTTATTTCAATATGTCTGTACTTATTTCTTTGAGAACTGGGACTAAGACAAAAATTTGTGTTGGAGAGTGGGAGGGATTATAATCTTACAAATGATCTAGGTGGTAGTGGGGGAAGACTAACATGTATTAGCCCCTTCTACAATGTCATAAGATGCTGGTAAGAGGGAGGCATGATACCTCGTGAATTCTCCTCCTTCATGAAATTTGTATTCCTTGGTTGTATTCCTTTTCTCCCCTTTTTTCTATTTTTCTTTGGTAGTATCAATATTCTATCACTCTCTAATCTGTGTTTTTTAAAACAAGTTCTCCAATTCTCGACTTATCCACTTTCTTTATATCCACTTCTCCTTGCTCTTCAATTTCTCCTCATCCATTCCTTCTCTTTTTCTGACTTAACCTTTTTTTTCCATCTCTCAGTGCAAATACGCAAATCCTTGCAGAGGTCTACCGCATGCCCCGCCTGTCCATTACTCTCTGGTTTTCGCTGTGCGCTCCGCAGGGTTTTCTTTTATGGCCGGCCAGATTCGGAGTAATGAGCCGAGGTTGCACCTCATCTCCGCTACGCGGCGCTGATGTTGCCGCGGGGAATGCTGGGAGCGTAATGGCCGCCGCCGCCGCCGCCGCGCAGTCTAGGACCGACGGATTCTCACTCGCTCGTCGCATTATGTGGATGCGGAGAGCGTTTTGCTACGCGGCGCGAAATTGTGGTCGTCAATTACCACGCGGGAGAAAATGTGTCTTAATTATTCGAGGTATTTTGTTTTGTTGAGAGGGTACTGCCGGAGCTCTGACGCATCCTCAACTGTCACGGAATAATGTTACTTGAAAAGTGACTGTGTAATCGGAAAAGAAATAAGGTACCATCCCAACATTTTCTCCGAATGCGACTGGTCGACAGTTACTGACTGTACATGTTTGCTTCGTTTCTAACATTTGTGACCAGATTCACGAATAAATTAATTTATATGTATTGTGTGTGTTCCTGAGAATTGCTGGCACCGTCTCGTGTGTTTGCACCTGAAAGATATTTTTTAAATTAAAATTTATCAAGACATGTCCTTGTGAGCATCGTTACCACACCATCTTGCAATGAACTAATTCATCTTCATTATGTCAATACTTTCTGGTGCAACCATTTTCAATACGTAACAAAATACAGGTAATATTTCAACATTATTAATTTAAATTCGAGCCCGAAAACAAATTCTTAAAAATGATATTCGAAAAGAAGATCGAAACAAAACTGTACAATGAAAAAGTTTGATTAAAAGAAGAAATTTTTTTTCGGGGGGGGGTGCCGGTTCACAATAAACCCAGTCTCCAAAAAAAGGTAAAAACGTGGTTTACGTGGACACTCCTCCCTGTGAGCATCGTATGACTGGTGAAGGGGATTCTTAAACCTGTCCCATCTTGTACTTCCCCTCGTTGCATCCGCCACGTGACACGTCACGTGAGCGAGTCTCCCAGCGCTGCCACCACAACAGAGAGCGAGAGAGCTACGCGCCAAAGTACACAAATACGACAAGCACGCTCGTTCGATGGCGTGTGTGCACAATGCGTGCGTTTACACGAAGTATGCGCACGTCGCTTCGCTCACGCTTTTATTGGCCGTGTTTGCTTTCCGTGCACTGCTGCGATTGCTCGCCGCTCGCGTTGACCTCGGCCTCCGCTTCGCGAGCGCACGCGAGTCACAGTGTACAGACGGTGACGCGGGAAAAGGGAACCTCGAAAGTTCCCTTGGGGAATCCCTTGTGGTGTTATTTTCCCCGACAGTTATTTTCCCCGAACGATTTATCTACATACCAGCTAAGAGATATTTACAGATGCGGAAGGCTACACGCATCCTGAGCAAAGGAAGAATTAAAGCATACACGAAGAATCAGTGGCGGATCTATGTGGGGGGGGGGAGGCTGTAGCCTCCCTGAACTGTTGGACCTGAACTCTTGGACCTGAACTGTTGGACCTGAACAGATAAAATTGAAGTGAATAAATGGCATACTTTGTAAAAGTGTTACCGGATAAATAATTGTTATTGTCATTAATAATATAATTGTTATTAACAATACGAGATTAATAAAATTAATAATACTATGTTTTAACTTTAATAAGTAATTGTAATTGTTATTAATTATACCAGACTGTTAATTGTTTGTTACTTATTTAATACATTTTATTCTAGGTTAATATTTACAAAATTTGTGTTGTAGAACCATAATTTTTAAACGAAAATGCTCCCCGGTTAGCCCCCCGCCCCCTTGATTACGGTCTAGATCCTCCGCCACTGCGACGAATGTGAGGTTATATTAGACAAGGGGCAAAATGAGACAGGTGACATTACGTTAAAAAAATATTATTGATAAGACATAATGATAAATATAAAATTGTATACAAACTTATTATTATTTCCTAGAGCAAATTTTTTGCTATGAATTATGATAAAATCAGAATTAGTACTCTCATTACGTGTTCGAATTACAAGTTGAAATATGTGAAAAATAATTTTGTAGTATTCAATACATATTTGTAGCAACGCAATAGGTAAATTCAAAGTAAGATTTTCTAATTTCATATAAAAATCGAAAAGAATTTTTGGTTATTCCAATCCTACAAATGTAGAATAATTTCCCTAAAAACATTTCACAGCAAAAAATGTCTTTTCCTATGAATCGTCCGTTGTTTCGTTGTTTTATTTCGATGTGGAATCTGATACACGTAATTATATATTTTTTTTTTAAATCCGAAGTGTTTTCTCAGATGTTTCATGACGTAGCGTTTTTGCTTCAACGAGCGAGTGTAGTAGAGGAAACTTGTCTAAACACTTTAAGTGGTTGTAAGTGGAGTGAAGTGATGAGCACGAGAATTCTATCGCAGAGAGTGGTTTTGGGAACATAAGAGTGATCCTATATCCGGATTCTCTTTTGAAGTTTCAATTACATAGATTATGAAATATATTTTCGTCGAGGGAATGGTGGGTATCGAACGTATAAATACATAAAATAGTTCAATACTTGGTATTTTATTCTTGGAATGTTGGCTCACTTGTTTAGGTATTATAAACATGCTACTCTCTAGTCAGATAAGTGACTATTTGTGTCTGTTTTTTTGGTGATACTAATGCGATCATCCCAACAAAAATTATGAATAATAAAAAATATTTAAAATTGCAATTCATTAATTTTACGGTATAATTTAAAACAATATACTTTTGAGGTAAGAGTGTTTAATATGACTTTTGTGGTCTGAAGTTCAATACAAATGTCTGGTATATCAGCTTGGTTCCAATTTCATCGCGTCTGAAGATTTCGTTTAGGAATGTCTTTTATTCCCGTGAAAAACAACAAACTCACAAAGTTTTGTTCCCTTTTTTATTAAATGTTTGATATATCTATGTGGTAGAGGATTTTTATATGGAGCGCAATGTTATTCTACATACAGAAGTGCATGTCAAAAGAACCACGCCAATGCGGGAGCAAGCCTGAAAACAAAATAAATACTTGTGTTGCATAAATGTTTTATTTCCTCTATACTCGTAAATAAACGGGTGATTCCTTGGAAGACGAAACTATCGGCGAGAGGGTCTGAGCAAAGTTGAATTGTCAAAGTACTCCCCCCCCCCCCCCNGATCTTCCCGTAAGAGTGTCTGACTCTTAAGTATAAAATGTCGTCGTACAACATATAAACGCCATGAGACGATTCCCATTTTTTAATGAAACACGAAAAAAAGGAGGAAGAAGAAAAAGAAATGATGCGAAACAGAAGACAAAATGGAAAGAAGGAAAAAAGAGAAGAGGAGCATGCTAGAAATTTGGAGCATCGCCTCCTTCTATTGTCTCGAAGCAAATGTTGTTTTGGCACAAGAACAGGCGACAGCAGATCCCTTGAGTGGATTCCAAGAACCGGTTGGTTTTTGCCTGAGCTCATTAACGGATTCGTTGTGTGTTTATGGTGACGCTTGGAACAACCTCCCAGCCTCGAAACATGCATTCCGGACGTGTCGTTATTTGAATTTGAAAAAAAAGGCGTGGTAAAGCACTTTCAATTTCTAGAAGGTTTCGATAAAAAATTGAAACGAGTTTTAAATAACTGATTTGGATTGTTCGTGCTTGGGTTGGTTTATGTCGAAACAAGGATGAGTGAATGTTGTAAGAAATTAGAAATACCATGTTTGTCAATGAAATATTTTGAAGTTTGGGTGACCAAGTTTTTTTTGGTTGAAAATTATTTATGGAACTATTTCAATAAGATGGCCATTACCAAGGCAGGAGAGCCTGAGATAATTTTTAGCCCGAGCCCTTTATTACTGGCCTCGGTCTGAAATATGTTTGGACAAGTACAAAATGCAAGAACCACCATTTGAGGCTGGCCTCAAATGTATGAGGTCGACCCCAAAACCGAGCAGACCCAAAAGTGAAGGCCAGAAATCAAATGAGATGCATTCGAAAAGGTGTTAAAACATATCTTTTTATTTTTTTGGAGGGAGTGGGGAGAAATTATTCAAGTCCGAGCAGTCTGATTCATATATATGCACAGGAGATGAAATATTATCATATATTATCTCTGTGTCATTAATAACTGCAAATGAACATGGAGGACAATTGATTAATTTATTTCCGGAAGCAAGCAAGAGACTATTCTATCCAGAGGTTGTCCCCCTCCCCCAACCATTTTGGAATTAACCTCTTTATGAATACATTTACATGGTAAAATAAATATGAATGACATTATCTATGCGATAAAAGAATAAACTAAGAAATAAAAAGGAAGGACATTTAAGAAGGGAAAGAATAACTCTTTCACCCAACCATTTACCATCAACATTCATAAGGTGGTCCTTGTGTTGATGCAACTCCCGAGAGCAAAGAGGATGGCAGTGTATTGGAGACCGGGTATTTTGTTGGAATATTCCTTATATTATTATCAAAAGGTTGTTCCACAGTCGAAGTCACCGCGGAATATTAGCAGCGGTTCAAAAGTATTCCAGAGAAGCAACTGTCTGCAAATAAAGGAATCATGGAATCATGGAAGCATAGAATCATGGTCCGTTCGTGTATGAACACGATTCCAAACTCACTCACCCTCGGTCGCCGTTGCCGCAGACCGATGAGCACGAGGGGCTAATGACGTCATCGCCACCCTCCCACCCGCATCGCCCAAGAGGCGGGTAACGAGTGGAATAAAACGCAAATGAAATCACAGGGTTCGACGTTTACTGCCCCCTACCCCTCCCACGAGCATCGCTTTAGGGGAAGGAATATGATTCCCATCCCTCAACTCCAAACAAAAAGCTTTCAGTCAGTAGCAACAAAAGTGTTCGATATATTTTTTTTGTTTCCTTTTAACTTAATTTTCTATAAAAATATTGTTGATGTAAATAAATTCATCTAAAACAAACGAGTGAATAATAATTGAATTCTTCTCACCAAGAACCATCGTAGCGACTTTTTATTTTTTATTTTTCAAAAATTAATTTTCGTTATTCAAATTTTAGAGATGTTTTGGTATGAAACAGCGATTTATCTTAGTTCTTTATGGACCGTATCGTTTCAGGATTGTTTGGTAATATAACGAAATACGTGTACTATTAATTCCAAAGAAGAGATAGTTTGAATTTTCGACGTGTGGATAAAAAAATTTCGGCTATTTGAAGCAAAATTGAAGGGAAATATTTCGTGTCTTCTTACCAATATATTTACCTCAGCGTTGTAGTTGGCGTATTTCTACCCAGACCCGGCGAGAGAATTTAAGAGGTAAATTTTGAACATGGACGTCTCCTTTTCCAACGCTTCCACTCTTCCTTCTCAAACAAACTTAATAAAGCAACTTTTTTCGACGCACTCGTTTCGAACACTTGTCAAACTTCGTTTCTCCTAAAATAGTCATTGAGTTAGGTTGTAGATAAATATCACAGAGAATTTTTAATGTGTCATCACAAAAATTCTACTTTCATTCAAATTTAACATCCAACAATAATTTATCAGTAATTGTTCATCCTTGTGGAATTTGAGCTGAAACCGTGACAAATTAGTCATCTTTTTCTGATGACATCCTTTTGGTTTTAATTGATTAAATATGAAAAACGTCCCCTCTTCCCCTTTATGGAGGAAGTGTATCACCATCAGTGGAATCGTGCGACATCGTCGGTGAAGTTGAAACTCTGCTCGTCCGTTTCTTAATCGATGCGTTGAAACTAGAATATGTCATCTTACACGAAACGTTTCACTCCTGTCGCCCTAAATCTTTTGCAGAGGTCACCATCCTCTCCCTTTCCCCATCCCAGTGACCATTTACCATGCGACAACCGCTGCCGTCATCAGAGATTCGCTTCATCGAAGCAGATGATAATAAAACCGACGGGAGTGAGCGACGGCTCAAAAGCAGACTGCCATTGTGTGCAGCGCGCAATTTACTTTATATACCCCACCCCCACCCCCACCTCACCCCGCAACTGACGAATACAATCCCCCTCCACCAACCCCCTACCCCTCCGCTGCAGCGCGCGCGCGCGTCACTCGTTATCAAAACAAAATAATTACGCCGTTTCATTTGTTTGGCGCGCTGTGCATATGTTTCGCAAATTAAGTTTTTACTACCCCCGTCCGTATAATATCCTCGTAATGAATGTTAATTACACGCAAAATATATAATTACATCATCGTGTGTGCTGGTTGTGTGCTATCGTGATAAATAGCCAGTGGGGGCGTCCCGTCACGTCGTTCTGCACAATAGACATGAAGACAAAAGAGTGTGTTGGAAATAAAAGCAGGCCGAACGCGTAATTGACAACTGTGCGTTGGCGGGGACGGCGGCGTATGCTATGGAGTTGACGAGTTGGGAAACGGGACATTGTGTCAGCAGCGGGTGTCAGGAGGGCTTTCAAAGAATCGAGTAGGTTGGATCTGGACCAAACGAGGGTAGTTTTTGGCATTGAATGGGAACTAGGTTTAGACGAGGATGGGGGTACAATTGGGTAGGGTTTGTGGTGTCGAACATGCCAGAATTTGCAAGAGAACTATGAACGAGAATGAGAAGGGAAAGAAAAGAAGAAAAAAAAAACAGAAAAATACAGGATGCGTTTTATGAGTATTAATAAAATTGGCACGATAAGAAGAGGTAATTAGAATTAATCTACAAAGATAGAAAATAGGTTTTGAATTTTTACAAAAATCCGTTTTGTTTTTTAGGTTTTTGGCATCGCAACACGTAATACTAAACAGGTATTTGATTGAATTCGTGAGTCGTATCTTGATGAATAATTTCATCAACATCTAACGGCATTACCACGCTCTTTTAGGTGTTCAGAAGATAGGGTTCATTACATCTAAAAACAACAAGATAATTGCATTTTGGCAATGTGTGGAAAGTAGCTTTAACTATGATCAGTCTTGCAAACACAAACATCCATCCACATTTTGTTTACCTTAGGAATATGAAAGAGAACTACTTGCTTAGCTACTACTACTGTGTATGCTTTGAGGAGTAAAATAGTTGTATTATTGTCTGTGTTTTAAACAGTGGTATTTATAAATAAACCATTTAAGCAAACTTTAAGACGTAGCAAACACATCACGCTAAGTCATAACAGTTTCTCAATGTGCTATGACTAGTTTGTCCTATGGCAATAGTTTCTTCTATCCAGGAACGCAGCCAGGATTTTACTAAAGGGTGTGGGGGGAATTTGAGGTGTAAATAAAACAATATTTTACAAATGTTTTTATTTTATTTTTATTCAGAACGTTTTAAAATATAAACTCATCATCAACTCCATCTCTGATACACGCACTAGATCTTTTACACAACATTCTCGTTAAAGAAAGTAATTTCTGTACATTTTTTTAAGGGATAGGGGGATCTGAACCCACTGGATCCCCCTTTCTTTCACTACGTCTGAACTGTGTTTACGAAGGAATTTTGAAGTAGAAAAAGCATTTCACAATTTCCTAGTCAACACCTCCCCCTTTCTCGTCATTCTCAAAAGCTAATCTTCATTTTCTGTATATGATATTCATTCATTCATTCATTATGATTTCTTGTAACTGGGAGGTAGCTTGTGTTTTTCCGTGACTCCGTTGCTGTTTATTTCTGTGAGTGTTTATAAAAGCAGCGAAGAAGGGTCCGAGTGTAGGCAGGCAGGCAGGTAGGCGAAGCCGGGGGCGGAGGTCGGTGGTTGTACCGGTGCAATGGGCTCCTTCCAACAGGAGGCAAAACAAAGCAAGCGCTGGCAGCGTTGCAAAGAGGGGTGAGGGGTGGTGTAAGAGGGAGGCAATGAAGGGGGTAGAAGGCAGCCAGCCATTCCGTAATGAAGAGCGCATTTACCAGCGCGCTGAGTGTCGGAGAATCTTGACAGATGGGGCGCGGCTGCGGCCCAGACAGATTACGCCGTGGAGTAAATGGGTGGTTGGGGGCGGTGGGGAAGAGCTTGCGAAGTTAGACAGTCCGAAAGCACAAGTGCAGAGGGAGGGAGGGAAGCAACTCAACAGGCTTCGCAAAGCAAACAAGACGATGTGAGAAGGAGAAGAGAGAGGGTGTGAGGGCAAGTTAAGGGCACGGATCCTTCCAAATGATGCACAGGAGGAAAACATGGCGGAGTGAATTAATCTGGACGATCGTTAAGGTGAAACCTTTTGGTTAAAACATTTTTAAAAAAAATTAAAATACTCCTAACATTTAAAAGGTACAAAGAAAGAAATGTTAAAATGTCATACCGATTTTCGTCTATTTTACCCCCAAAAAAATAGTCCCTCATTTTGTCGCCCCTCGTGACCTCACGGGTTATGTTTTTCGGAAGCAATGTTTGGATACGATTTTGAGACAAATTTTTATAAGGTTGTAGAAACAGTCGCCCTTGGGGCAGTTCTCATGTGTTGACATGGGTACAATGACTGAATCCGGTTTTGATTTGGAAGGACCAAGAAAGGAAATGAACTTCTATAGTGTCCTAATGAAGGATTGTTAAATGTTCGTTTATTCTTTACAAAAATAGTTTTTTTCTTCATAATTTCATAGTGTTATTTGTTCAAAATAGTGTATTTATTCTCTAAATATTGTTTTTGGCGCGTTGAAGTGTCTAGAACGAAATAATTATTTTTGTTTGTTTCGGATTGTTTGCATCAATTGTTGACGAATAACTAGAATCGCACTCTTACCAAACGAACAAGCAAAAATTTCATTCTCTATCGCGAGGAATGTTTCAACCGCATTTCTTTTGACATTTGATTTATTCTGTCCACACGAATGGTTAATTCGTGTCAGAAATATTTCGGTTTGGCGGAGCAAAACGCTCAAGAATTTCGGAGTAAAAAGAATACTCGAGACGCAAATCAGAAGAAACAGACGGAGTGAGTTTGCAGGAGTGGAGAACAAACAAGAAATATGAAACACTGTTGTACACAGTAGCAAGCAAAGCAACCGACCTCTAGAGCGCACCGCTCGCACTCTTGTAAGCGGCTCCCCCCCCC
>NNCF01129041.1:425142-445487 GCA_002313205.1 Laupala kohalensis
CCTTCCTTCTCACTGCTACTTCCTCTCCGTCGCCGCGAGGAGCGCTGATGTATGCTCCCGCATTACGCTTATATAAAGTGTGAACATGACTCCCTCTACTTCCTGCCGCAACCGCCTCCGTCGCCGTGGTTGAGGGAAGGGGACGACACCCTCGAGGGTGGAAGGAGTGCGGGCGCCGCGACGCAGGAGTGAAGAAGAGGAAGGAAGCGTAAGAGCAGGCGACGAAAGCTTCGGTGGCTTGTTGTGTCGTCGGAACGACACTAGTGGTTCTAATTATACGCGTTTGTACACGCGCCGTCACTGACTGCGACGGAGGGCGACTGCGGGCGGGGCGGCAGCTTTCACCGTCTTTGTCATCCCCCCTCCCCCCACCTCCACCCCCTCTCACACGTTTTCTTCTAATAGGCCCCTGGGGGGGGGTGGAGACGCGATCGCTACATAAAATGAGACAAGGGATGAAAATTATATTTATCTTATCGTTATTGAAATGGCTGCGTAGAGAGGGGATGCTGCGAGTCAGGAGGGGTTCAGACACGTAGAGTCACGTAGCTTCTTGTTTAAGAAAACGTATTGATGTTAACTGTAACGCGATATTTGTCCGTAAAATATTTTAAATGCATTCAGTTGATTAATTCGTGTTATTGATTCATTAACAATTTGTCAATCAGGCAAACCGTCTTTTATTGCAACCCATAAAGAAATTCAGAGGCCTGCGAACTTGAAGCGACTATGCTCACGAATATTTGCCTTAAATTCCTAAGTTATTTTATTTATTTTATGTAAATATATGAGAAATTGAATTAAAATCATTTACTCCCATTGGCTTCGTGTAATTGGAAATAAATTGAATTTGGAAAATCAGTCCATACCTGGAAATACAGAATCTGTGTTTGAACAAATATAATGTAACGCAAAAGAATATGAATTCCTTAATTCTAATTATATTACAGAGTGATCCAATCGCGAAATATTCTCCTCTGCTTGTTTTTTTAGACTGTATTTTATAGAGCCGAATTTCCTTCAATGCGGAAATTATAGCATTATGATGATGTCTCATCGCACGATGCATGATAAGATAGATGAAAGGTACTTTAGATAACTCTTGACACAAGTATCTCATCAATGACAGGGAGAGTGCAGGTGATAAGGGGAAGATAATTGCTTTTTGTTTGCGCTTCTGAAAATCTTCTATCGCCAGAACATTTCAGTAATATTTGGCTTAAAGTGCTTTACAAAAATTATGTCCCAAAATGATTCCTTTATAGTCATGTGATTCGAGGTTACAATCTCTGATGATAAGAGGAAGCTACACTTTTTTATCGCTGGAGAAAGAAAAACTACCTATTGGCGTGAACGAGCGAGACGATGTTTAGTAAATAGGAAATGTAGCTTAGTGCTATTGAATCTTGTCTACATGGAGCGATAGGAGGTAGGAGGGTAGAATGGTAGGAGTATGGGTGGACCGCTTAGCTGGGTTTACCAACAACTTGACCCACGTATAGGTGTTAGTAGGAGTAGATAGTAACAGCATTAAGTCTATGTCGACTCCCACGCCGGGAGGATGTTGCGTTTGGACTTGGGGTCGAGGCGGGTGGTGCAGTGGACAGCACTCCTGCGGCCGGAGCAGAACGCCTCGGGCTCGACTCCCGGTGCGTCATAAATTTCGCCTGGCCGTTGGCGATTCAGAATCTCTCTCTGCTGAGAGTAGGCATCAGCACTCTCTGAGAGAGAGGGAGATAACAGTGGGTGGATTCTCTGGGAGCTGGCATTTGAAGTCTCCGTGGTACATCCGGTGACGACGGAGTGGAGTCGCAGTTTCTCTCCAATTAGAGCGAACAATCTTTCGTTTCCATGGTGACGGAGTCACTTTGCGCAATTGTCGCGTCGCGGTTCTAGAGGATCTCGTTAGGAAGCTCTTGTGTCACTTTCCAATATTCATCCATCCAATTCCACCTTCCAATTAGTTACTGCATATTATAGCTTGACTAATCTCGTTTCTAGATTCGTCTATCACATCTTCCTGTACGCTGGTATATTTATGTGAGATCCTGTGCGTCTTAGAAATGTATTTTTCTCTGCTTTTGAGGACCTTCCTTTCAGTTGGACACTTTTTTACCTTTCAGGAATTTTCTTCTCTTTATATTGTAGTATTTGTAAAATGGGAAATGTAGCTTTGTGCTATTGAAGTTTATCTACATTGAGCGATAGGAGTTGGGTGATAGGGTTATTGTTAGTAGGTGGGTTTACCAACAACTTGGTCCACGTGGAGGGGTTAGTAGAAGTGGTTAGTAATAGTTAGAGTTATTTATATTAGGAGAAGGAGCTGGATAGAGGAAGGAAGGTTTGCTTTTCAGTAGTCACAGCAGTATATGAACTGAGACATTCATGTGAAAAGCTACTATTCTTTTTGGTCTCGCCAGGAATTGGACCCGGATTCTTTTTACGATATATAAAAAACAACCTTTTCCGTTTGTTCCTCCATAATTTAGATTTTGTGTGACTTCACATTTTCCTTTTTTGCATTTTCATATAGATGCAATATTTGAGTCTATACCGATTGAATCATCTCGTTACGAAATGGTGGTATGGGAATGTTCTGCGTTCGTCTTGACCCTCTCTTCTTCTGTAGCTTTGACCACCATTCCCGTTATCCGTGACTCTATTTTGGTACCTTAAAACAATAATGTATAGGTGATGATAATTATGAGTTTTTATAGATTTTAAGATTTTAAGAATTAAAATTTATTTTCCATTAAATATCGAGATACTCTTAACGATTTGAATGAATTGGAGGACTTAAAAGATTAGCGACAATCCTAGCATTTGGTGATATGTCTGGAATAACAGGAATAACAGGATGTGGCTACAGAGATTCAATAATTGAGTGTTATGATATCTACAATCAATGTAATATCATAATTTAGCAGTGACAAGATTTAAAAAAATTAAATTATATAAAATATTTTCTTATGTCATTCCTAATTGGTTATTTCAATATACGTCTAAAATTAAGTAATTAAGACTTATCACCATTAACGAACGTATACTGGGTTTCTTTTACAAAATATGTTTATAAAAGAGAGAAATAACAGAAACTCGTTGTAAACAATTGTATAGTAATTAATTAGATTATGGAAGTAAATTATGTAAGAATTTATACATCTAAAATGTACAATCAATGTCGACATTTTACCTCTTGCGTCATTGTCAAACAATAACTTACGAAACGATTGTACATCCAACGCATTTTATTTATCTCACCGAGCCCCACCCGTGGCTGAGGTGCTAGCGTTCTTGCTCGTCACCACTTCTTCTCGGGTTCAATTCCCGGTGGGACCGGGGAGAAATTTGTAACTTTTCACATCAATGTTCCTATTCATATAGCTGTGATTACTGAACAGCGAACCCCCTCCTTCCTCTATCCACCTCCTGCTGCTCCTAGTATTAATAAATGTAACTACTCCTTCTAACACCTCCACGTGAGCCAAGTTGTTGGGAAACCCACCTACTAACAATAGCCCCCTCTACCACCCACCTCCTACCTCCTATCGTTCCAATGTAGATGAGCTTCAATAGCGCTGAGCCACATTTCCCATTTTACAAATACAACTATGATAGAACTAGTGTGACTCTCGTAAAACTCTCCACTTCCTCAACCACTGCAGGTCAATAGAGCCCTTCACTCTATTAATTTTTTACAGCGTTCTCACCCTCAACGACAAGTACATTTAAATCCTGTTTATTTTCACTCTTCATCCCGTGGAGCTAATCCGTTTCAAAATACTTTTCCCGAGCGTTTTAGTTTGTGTATTTACTTCTTTTTTTTTTTACATTTCCACGCGTGTTACAGCTGTGTTTTTCTTTCACTCTTTATTTTTTTTCTTTTGTGGAACGGAAATGACAAAAAAGAAACGCGAGGGTTGTACTTAAAAAAAAGAGAGGCATAATTCGCTCGCTTTTACCGCGCAAAATTAGATAAATCTCCGTGGGTTTGTTTGTTTCGCAGTTTCAAGCTTTTTGTCCCTTCGCTGTTCGTTGTTTGCTTTGTTTTTTCCACTGAATTCTTTGTTGTCGTCGCCTCAGGATACATTTTGCAATTGGCGAGAGAGTGTTTTTTTTTTTGAGCAACTGTATGGAAATTACTCGCAATAATTGTTTCTTGGGATTATCCTGGCCCGGGTTTTCTCCGATTTTCCTTCGGGTAGAGAGGCGGATTTCTTATACAGGTTCTCTAGGATTTGTCTAGGGGCGTGTTTATTGTAACAATAAATCGTGAATTTAGTGGAGTTTTTTTCAACTCTTATGATTTTTAAACACTATACTCAGAATTATTATTCGTATGTAACTTTTTATCGGTTTGATCACTCTGTATTTGTTTCCTTCTATTCAAACTGTCTCACATGTCTTACGCCGTGTTTTGTCTCGAGCGACGGATTATTTCAATATCGTTTCGACAAATGGGTAAGTTGCATTAAGTTATTTGTTGATGTGAACATTCGCTGAGGTAAACTACGAGAGAATTGAAGGAATTGTTTGTTTATTGATTAAATGCTCTTACGAGTCTAAACTACCAGATGAGAAACATTTCAAATAAACCGCACTTTGGCAACATAAATAGATCATTCCTCTTTCACCATCTCTCAGAACTGTGTATATGCACATATTCTTTTGTTTATGTGCGACGATGATAGACTTAAGGGATCGATCCTTTTCAAATTGTTGCGCACAAATTTGTTCGTGAAATTTACATCTTGCTTGAAAGGATTGCAATTAATATGTTCAATGAACGAAATACGCTCAAACTAATCACGAATCAAAGAAATTCAACATTAGAAAGGGTCTGGCCGATACCAAGTCACAATACATGCTCAGTAGCACGAGAAAGTCAGGATAATGAAACGAAAAGACAGTTCGAAAATAAATGCCCACCGAGATATCCCCTACGCTAATTCAATGCTATTTTCGTCATCTTTCTGAATCCTTACAATATAATTGATATTTCAAAACCAAATTTTACGTGAAATGTTCATCTGTTTCCTTCTATATTAATAACAAACAATGTGAATGCCTACGTGTTATATATCACATGTCATATACACATCATGTTTATCCCACTCTTCCACTTTCTTCCCATTACAAATATTCACATTTTTTGTTACATATTAAAACATGATTCAGCTTCACCCATTTGTGTGTATTGCAACTCGCGTTAGTTTATTCAAGCCAGTATGTTACGAACTTCTCAATATGCTTTATTGAATAAAATGGCTAAAAAGTCTATAAACATTGATAAAGAGCTTCGCTACGTTTGCTACCGACCGCGTCCCGAGAGACCACTCAACGTAACGAACTCAGAACCCACCTCTTGCATGCGTGAACACCGCCGACGCCTACAGCGATGTACTCATAATTAGTGGCCCCTTTCCCCATCGTCCTGAGCGGTCGCGAGTGCTCTTATGTCCATGTTCGCTTCGCAGTGGGAAATTTTGGTAAATTTTGTGACAAGAATCGGTTCGACAATTTGTGTGTGGACGGAACGACGAGATTTTCTTTTAAATGCTCGTACTCACATGGACTTTAAGGAGCCGCTGCGGAAAATTGAGTAAAATATATTTATGACGCGTGAAAAGTTGTTAGAAGAACACATAGTTTGGGAGAATGATGAAAACTGGATTGGAATGACAGTATATAAGACGAGAAATCGAATTAATTCCCCAAAATGATCAAGATTTGATGTAACTTGTAGAGGACTAGTTTTAAGGTACTTGGATTTTAAGGTTAGGTTGCTCCGCGAATGAGGGTGCTAAATCGTAATATCACTTATTCACATTACATTCCTCCTTGATTGACTCGTAATGAAAATTGTTAATTGAACATTTTATTGAAAGTTATTTGAAACTAAGCGAGAAAACATGTATACACTCCCTGAGCATAACCTCAAAGTTTTACACACACTTTCATTTTACTGTTATTCTTATATACTGTTCTTCTAATCCATTTTGATCATTCTTCCAAACTGTATGTTATTGTAACCTCTTTTCACGCGTCATAAGATATTTTACTCAAATTTCCGCAGCGGCTCCTTAAAGTACATGAGTATGAGCATTAAAAAGAATCTCGTCATTCCCTCCACACACAAATTGTCGAACCGATTTTTGTCACAATTTGTCAAAATTTCCCACTGTGCGCCGTCCTCAGTACGCAAGCCCCGTGGCTTTTCTCCCTCACAGAATTCGTTTACTTCCAGAAAAAAACGAGATGGTAAACGTGTTTTAATGAGAATTTTATGCCGTGTTCCGAGGAGTGCCACAGGGTTCCGTGCTCAATGTCGTTAGGTCTCAGTTTTCGACCTCTTGTGCTGCCGCTGTTCAGTCAGTCGTTTGGTTGTCGGGTTCAGCGCCTCTGGCGGAAGGATATACTTGAACTGCGCCGCTTGACTCAACTCCACGTTGTTATCTGCCGTGGTAATTAGAACTTGGGTTCATGTTCTCTGGAGGGTCTTTGGCTGCGCGCGTTGGGGATAAGGTGGAGATCAGGGAGGCCAACTTGTAGAAAACAATATTTTTTCGTATTCTCGCGTCCATGGTCCCGTGACATTTAATGAAAACGAGACAAAACAGATTTAATATCCGAGTTTAATATTGTAAGTTTTTAGTCCTATAATTTGATGAACGTATTAAATATAGCCAGGGTTTAAATTAGTATCTTCCCATTCACATCATTTCACGTAATTTTATCTCTTCAGAAATTTCGTGTTACCTCCCCTCTAAACATCGGTGATACCAACATGAACTACTATTTCCTGCATAATTTTAGTTTCACGCAAAAATCGTGCAAATTTTTAGTTCGCGAGAGTCAAGGGAAAATTTAAGGTATTTGGACAATTAATCATATTTACCACTCTGAGCATTCGCTTAGGTAACCATTACTTGCCAAAAAAATTGCCTTTCCATCTTAGTATTCTCAATCATTCCTTCCTGTGAACGTTGGCAAGTCTGATTTTTTCCCCGGGGACTTCCCCTTTCTTTCTCGCGAAGTGTAAAAAGAGAGAGTCTATTGCTTTGACCCCACAACTGAGTAGAGGCTGCGCTGTTTCCTTTTGTGTAATTGTTGGACTGAACTCGTTTCACTACTTTTTGTCAGGTCGTCTCTCGATACAAAAGAAGATTTTTCTGCGTCATCTGCGAATAAAAGTAAATGCTCCTGAGGCGACAAGGAGGGGCGGAGCGCTATGAATATATGTATTTTTAGACTTGATTTTAAATAATTTCTTAAAAACCTTCGAGGAACCTTCTTGTTTAGGTTCCTCTGCAGATTTTCAAGAATTCTATTATCGGAACTGGAACCTTCCAGAAATTTGGGAGGTGACGGTCACCGACTTCAAACTCGTTGATACCTTTGTTCATCTATGTATCACCATCAAACGTAAGTTCTGTAGAAATGTTGAAGTACCGGAAATACTTACGGAAATCTTGTTACACTAGTATTATGAATTATGAGGCTGTAGCATTGCGTCATATTCAGCAAACTATGAAAGAGACTTTAGTTGTCAAAGATTGTCGCACAAGTTTTTTGTTAAAATCACCATTACATTAATTTCTTTCCTGGTGCCCCGAATTATTTCTAGCCACGAAACCTACAAGATTCCAGTCGAGATTGTGTTAGAAATTTATTCTTATTCCATATGTTTTGATTTTTAAGTATCGGGATATAATCATGGTAGCCCATATCTTTATGGTCTCGTTTGTGGAAAGTAAATTCGTAAAGATTTTTTACGCGATTGATAGGGACACGTTTTTATGTTCCGTCAAAATACTCTTTTTAGTTTCGCAAGTACTTGTTATCCTTTTTTTTTCAGTATTAAAATTTCTGTATTCTTCTTTTGATGTAATAAACGTCTTGTGGAGCACACTATGCGCTTTTTAACAGTTTATGTTTACGTAAAATGTACAGTCACGAGAGGATGATCAGGATAAAGGGATTATCATCGCAAAGATTCCATGAACCTCAGAATTCTTCAAACGTGTCTCCTGAATTGGGAATCTGCTTAAGAAGCACAGAGCTTCTATCAATCTTTTCCTTCTATGAGCTTCTGTTTCACAAGTAGTACAGGAGTTTACAATGAGCTGAGGAGATCATTCGGATTATTCCTATTCTCTTTCTGTGTTTCTCCTTTTGTGTGAATCGTACTGTTTTGTGTTCATCAAAATTTTCTGTTGCCGGTTTATGCGCATACAATCTTGTGATGATGCGATTTTTAATGTAGTTTCCTTTCATTTTCTTTTCTTATTTTACTTTAGGTATTATCCTTCACTAGTTCAACAAATTCTGATCTTCTCGTCTGCTTTTAAATCTACTTTCTGTCTTGTCTGTTGCTGAATTATCAGTTATTTTACTTCTCCTCCATACCTACTTATTCATCTCTCCCTGTCCTTCTCCTTCCTCCATGTTTCCTTTTCTTGCCATCCCACCGCTCTCCTCTCAGACTCGTGCGGCCGAGTCCTTTATCTGCGCTCAGCTAATCCCGGGTGTTACCGGCGCTGCAGAAGCGACAGCGGAGCTTAGCCGTCGCTCCGCTGCAAATCCCTGGACTGCCTAGACACTCGCACACCGCTCAAGGGACGGCACGGGCAGGAAGCCCGTACACACACCCATCACTCACCTGCTGTCCTGGCATGGATGCCCACAATGGACTGTCCTACGCACAAGTTTTTTTTTTGTTTTAATTTATTCACCTAGGAGCGTAGGTAGCTTGTATTTATTGAGCTGTGATGCCAAATAAAAAGTTTTTTATTCAAATTGATCAATATTTTTATTCAGATTAGTTGAACAAACTATTTCTCAGATATTTAATTCTTGAGGGTCGTTACATATGTTTAATTATCAAAAATGTTTCTATTTAGTTAATATGTAGTATATATGTACGTGTATGTTTTTACTCCTGAATAAGGGTTGCAATTAACCGAAACGTCGTCGAGTTCAGAAACCAATTTTTTTTGCTATTTTTTAATTCTCGTGTAGTGCACTATTGAAATACATTTTTTAAATATGTAATAAATATCCGTTTTACCTACTTCCCACGTATCGCGTGAAAAGATTAAATCTGAAATATTTTAGACGGCCAATACTGTTTTGTTTTTTTCTCTTTTCTTTTCGTCATTGTAGTAAACTCCGTGCATGCAGTGGTGGGGGACTAAGAGGGCTATAGCCCCCCCCCCCCCATTGGATTTGAATTCTTAACAGATAAAATTGAAGTTGATAAATGGCATACCTTTAAGAGAGATACCAGATTAATAATTGTTATTAGTAGTAATTGTCATTAGTTATTAATAATATAATTTTATTGTTATTAATAATACCAGATTAATAAATTTAATGAGTAATTGTTATTGTTAATAATAATACCAAATCGTTAATTATTTATTTGATACATTTTATTTTGAGGTAAAATTTATAAAATTTGTTTTGTAAAACCATAATTTTTAAACAAATATTCTCCTCAGTAAGTAAAATAGCCCCCCCCCCTTGATTACGGTCTAGATCCGCCAGTGCCTGGATGGCGTGAAGAGAGCCAAGGCTGATAGACAGGAGCATTAGAGNGTGGCGCTATTGCTTGAGTGAGTAGCAATGTCATTGTCTAGTGTTGCATGGCTACGGGTCAATGCTGTTCCCTGGATTGGCGCCGGGAGGAAACACGGTCGGGCGTATGGCCTCGTGGTGACGAGGATGGAGAGCTCTACACATGTAAATGAGAGGAGGCTTCGAGAAAACTAGCATTTCTATTGCAACGCTAACATTTCCTTGATCTGGAAAATACATTGACAGGAAATCGAACTTCTTTTTTCTAACTGATAGTCTTGTGCGTTCATACTCGATTATTGAACTTCTGAAGGGAGAAATTCCTTTGATTTTTTAAGCCCCTTGTGAATATGGACAAAGGCTGTACTCCTAACAGATGGTGGGATACAGAGTTTAAAAACACACTTTAAGGTTATAATCGAACCTTTAAAACATTCCGTATCAATCTTAGCGTTCCGTAATAGCAAAGCTAACAACCCCTACTCTCACCATAACGCAGTGTAATCAATGATATCATACGCTTCCCTTCCCCATCCCCCAGGATGCGTTTTGTAATTTATAAACGACCCCTAACGAAATAAATCAGACGGTCAAGATAAAATTTTTGTTTCTTATCAGTCATCCCAGATAAAAAGGTGAAAGTTTTGAGTATTTATCTTTCACGTGCGACCTGATATTCAAATTAACGCAAGCTGAACTGTTTTTTTTAACGTTTCGTAAAAAGTATAATTTGTTGAACTGTTAATTTATCTTTCTCGTAGTATTCATGGAAGCTCCCTTCTTCAAAGTTGTTGCTCAGTCTTGTCATCCGCGAGTAACATAGTATTACAACCCTCCAGCGAGGGAGAGACCGACGACCGGGAACAAATTGTGCTTCCGGATACCACCCCCAGGTCGTCCAGAATGGGCGTGATGACACCTGCTCCCGAAACATTACAATGCATTCCCCCCCCCGCCACCCCTACGTTTTCCCTCGCACGCTACATTAATTCCCCAACAATTAACCACGCCCCGACAAAAATCCCGCGCCCACTTCGCGAAATTGCTGTGGAAAAGTCACTCGAGAAATGAGGGGGAAGGGAATATTCTCTTTCTGGAATAGCAGTAATAATGAAAAATAATAGACGTAATAATAATAATATATATAAAAAAAAGGTCTGCGCGCGAACGTTTTAATTCCCGCCGGAGCGAAACCGACGCCGTTGTTTTGTTTTCTGAGAAAAACAATGAAGGAGCGGCGAGGCGCAGCGGAAACAGTTGAGGAGCGTAGCCGCGCTGAGGCATTGTGGGAGTTGGTCGTCGTTTTGAAGAAGGCTTTGGAAGTCGGGGTGTTGCTGAGGCGTCGCTCCCGCATTGTTCCTTGAGTGAAGGGCGCAAGAAAGGAAGACGTCGCTACAAAGAATTAGTTGTTTGTTTCGAATTGTGTGGATTGTAATGTATATCTTGAAAGACGTGGTACTCCAGAAAAGGACTGTTTACCTCGCGGGGAGTGGCTAAATGCTATTGCACGCTACGTTACGTCTTGCATCAGATGTTTCAGATAAAATATCGTTTGTAGTTTGTTGCTTTTTCGTTCAGACGTGATACCCGGGCTTTTCGGAAATCAACTAACCATACTCGACACGCTCGCCCGGTCGGCCGGTGACCAACAATGAAAATTTTTTATTCCAAGTTTAAATTCAAAATTTTTGAGTTGTTTAGAAATCTACATTACGTTTTAACGAAAATGAGTCCAAACTCGACCCAAATACTTTATATCTAAGGGATGAAAATCGGTCAAAACTGATGAACGGCTCCTTAAGTTCAGTTCCTAAATCCTCTGAACGGAAAGACTTCTATAACCAAGTTAGAAAAACGACAGAATTTACTTTTGCTTACTGGCTCGTAGTTATGACAGAATTTCTACCCCTCATCAAAAGTATCTCTGTACATGTGTATCATATTTTTATGAGTCTTCAACGATTCGCAATAAAGTTGGTGCTACTAAACTTCAACGTTCTCCTCTCTGTTATCTCAAGTCTTTTCAACCCATGCACATTATAACCCTTGATTCATTCGGTCGTTAATTGCGTTATTCCTCTGTTTCATCTTTCTCCAGTGTTGCCAACAGCGTGATTGTAATGTTCGTTTATAGCCCCAGCAGCCAACAATGACGTGCGGGAGACGGGCAGCTTAACTTAATCTTTTCCATTAACTCTTCACAATAACGGACAGGCGACGTAACGGCGCCGTTGGGGTGGGGGCAGTTTAAACAGTTCCCTCACAACAACCCCCCACCCCTAACTGCTTCAATCCTTCCCATCTTCTTTTACATACTTCGTGAAAGGATGCAGGCGACGAGTTTGTTCCGCGCAAAGATATATAACTCATTCTTCTCTCTTCTTTGTCCTTTATCTTGCTCTTCTTTGTCTTCACAATCTTTTATGCACTATTATTAGTAACTGCCACCCCTGATATCTGGAAATACTCAAGAAATGGAAGGAAAGTGGATCTAATTTTTCGTCTAAATCAGCCTGTCTCTCGTGATACTCTGATTCTTTCTATAAACGCCCTTTCTGCGTCTAATGATAATAATATAATAGTAATAATAAAAACACAAATATCCTACATAAGACAATAGCTGACAATATGTCAAAATATATCCCCCTCTTTCAGGAAGTTCATAGAATCTGGAAGATGAAACAATTCCATATAGTCTCAATAGTAATCTCTGGAACAGGAGTAATTCCGAAAACTATACATTTCAGTTTTAAAACATTAAATTTACCCAAACACATTTACATTATCTCTGCAAAAAGCCATCATTTTTGCAACATCCCTTATAATTAGAATGTTTTTATCTCTAGAAAATTCAAAGAGAAATGGACAGTTGGTCTCTAGGCCCGTGCCATTTTATCAATCAGCGTTTGCTCAGAAAGTAAAATTCAACTACAAAATATTAATAACATTAATAATAGTAATAACAATAATAATAAATTTATTGTCAAAAAAGGTATACAAATTGCGTATAACCACGTGGAGGACAATAAACTAATTTACTTACGTCTAAAAGATTCGTTTACACAATCTTGGCCCGATATAAAAAATGTCATTAAAACATGTCTCATCGTAATTTTTATATATTTTTCTTCAAATAATCTGAAGAAACCTTTTTATTATTTAACACCAATTTTTTTACGCTCTCTCCTTTTCTTTTAAATCGTGCTATATCCATGTTACTCTAAATCTTTCTCTATTCTATAAGGAGAGAAAAACTCGACTAAATCTGCTGCGTCGCTGGATATCGTGATGCCAAAGAAGTCATCACGTATTTCCCTTCTCCTCTTCAGAGCCTCGTCTCTCGAAGAAGGAGAGAATTGCCCGAGGATGCTGTAACATCAATCATATTTAAAATGAGCCGACGCGCTTAGGAGAAAAGACACCTGACTACGGCGTGAGTCCTTCGCTAAAGAAGATAGGATTGATCGTCTGCTTCTCTGGGATTTAAACTTCCTAGTCACACCTCATCGCTCTTTAATTGATATTAATTCTCTTTTTTTTTTCTTTTTTTTTTCTTTTCTTTTCAAGATTTATTTTTTAATCCACGTACATTATTAATTTTGGTGTCCACTTCGGTAGGACACATTGTGTGTGTGTGTGTGTTCTACTATCACGCGTGTTATGAATCTACTTTTTAACGTTAGTATTACGTTCTTACTAAGTAATTACTAATTTTTCCCGCTTTCCTTTATTTCCTCAGGAATGTTAATTTTATTGAAGAAACTATAATTCGCCTCATAATTAAATATCCACTGCTTCAAAGAGATTTCGAAATATAAATTATAATATTGGATCATAAAATTTTCTGCTCTTTTAGAGATTAACAACAGTAGGCAGTGGCGGATCTATGGNCTAAGGGGGCTATAGACACCCCTCCCCCCATCGGACCTGAACTCTTAACAGATAAAATTGAAGTTGGTAAATGGCATACTATGTAAAAGGGTTACCATATTATTAATTGTTATTTTTTATAATTGTTATTGATATTAATAATACTAGATTAATATAATTAATAATACCATTATAATAACTTCAATAAATAATTGATGTTATTAATAATACGAGAATGTTGATTGTTAATTATTTATTTGATGCATTTTATTTTAAGGTAATATTTATAAAATTTGTGTCGTAAAACGTAATTTTTAAATATAATGTAAAAATTACTCCCCGGTTAGACCCCCTCCCTTCCCCTCCCCCCTTGATTACTGCTGCCTAGATCCTCCGCCCACTGACTAGGTCGCAAAATGTATAATTTAATAAAATCATAGATGTAAATCACTCTAATAAATTTTATTAATTTCACTCGAATTAACAAGGAACTTGTGTGTGCTCTTCTCTATCCTATTTATTCTCGCGAATACTTATTGAGAGACTTTCATCTCGCTGTCATATTTCAAAGATGGAGGTCGGGGGAATCCCCCGCTGTTCTTTTGGAACGAGTAAAGAAATACCGCGCGCTAAGAGCAGCTCTCACGGTGGCCACCTCCTTCTGGGGAAGGAACTCGAATGAAAAATCACCCTTCCAAAACATGTCTTTTATTTGTTCTCGCTGGTAAAAGCCTCAGTCATCTCCAGCGGTTCGGTTGTTTCTTTGTATGTGTCCTATACTTTTTTTTCTTTTTTGTATATCCCTCCATCCCTCGTTTACTCCTTGGGAGATTTCTCTTGGCTTCTTTTCAACCAGATAACATCGTCTTATCACGGATGCTGGCGTCTGGGTCTTGACGGCGTGACGAGCGGAACAAAGCCCGACCGTTAAGACTGAAAGATGGACTCTCCTCGTCTCTGTTCTTTTTTGTAATTACTCCTAAAGAACTGTTGAGGTGGGAAGACGATAACTTTTGGAGAATCATTTTCTTCCTCGGGATATTGGTGTGTAGATCGTGGCGGGTTTTTATTTTTTATTTTATTTTTTATTTTATTTTTTTAATCTTTTGTCGGATTTTGACATCTCATTATGGTATCGATCTGTACAGTATTTGTCGAATCAGATTTTCTTCAAGCCTTCAAACAATTTAACTTCTTTCTTTGTAATTAATTTTCTTTATTTAAAATATTTTTATAGTTCTCCACAGAGGAGGCCCGTAACAACAACGAAAATATTTCGGAGACTGTTCCACTTCACAAAAATTAATTTTCAAAGCGATTTGTCTCTAGAATAACTTAAATGTATAACTTCAATTGTGTTATTTATGTTGTTTGTTAATTAACAAATGGTAAATTAGCAATATTTTATATAGGTAAGGTACATTCATCACAACTTATAAAAATTTTGTAATGTAATGAATGTAATTAAGGTCGCTGTGACCTGGAATGATGAAATAATATTTTGACGAGTGATTTGTATTTAAGTCGAAAAAGAATTCGCACGAATTTCCTCGAGTGGCGAATACGGTTCATCTCGAGAGAAGTCAGTGGTGTAATTTGATTAGATTTTGGCCTCCCCTTTCGCAAATTCCACACCCCTTTCCTTAGTAACTCTTTTTCCGTCTTTGATGCTATCCATCACTTCCAGAGAAGCTAATTTCCAAATCAAATTTAACGCCAATAGGATTTTATTTTATTCTCTGCTCTCCTTATGAATCGAAATGTCTTCTACTTTTTAGCTCTCACATTTTTACTTCTCTTCCTCGTTTAATCAGACTTATTTATCAATGCGTTTTTTCGAAGGGCGCGTTCGGCTGGAGGCGTGAAGGGAAAAGCCGACGGCGGCTGAGTACTGAACACGCTCAGAATCAGGAATTGTAACTCTGCTTCCCACGAAATGAGACAGAAACTAAGATTTTTTGGTCGGTAATACGTAGTTATGATTTGAAAAAATTTCACAATAAATTTAATAATATGCGTTAACAGGCAGAATTATTGTTGAAAAATCTTCATATATAGAGATTAAATCAGTTGATAGTTATTATTCGTTTATTATTGGTTGTGTAATTAATGAACCGAAATCACCATTCAACTGTTGATCCGGGAGGATCGCTACCTTTGAACGAGACTGTACCTTCCAGCACAAAGCTTATTGCCGCAGCTTCTCACGTGGGCTCAGGCGTCTTTTATCCCCAATTAATTTACGCCTCTTTATCACTCGGGTTCACGCCGCCACCGTTTTTTTTCTCTTCTCCTTTTTTTGCCCGGTAATTTTTTTGTCTCGATGCCAGGAGCGCGATCGTGATAAAGAAGGTGCGGTGGGGGGGGTGCATTTTCTGGGGAAAAAGTGGACCGTGAGAGGGAGGCACCTTTTACAGCTGTTTACTCTTGCGGTCGCTGCCGTTATAAATTTAATAGGCTCCCTGGCGAGGCGTGTATCTTGAAAGCGTCGGGAAACAGACGATGCCTTTGTGTCCTCGCCTCTGGAATTCGGATGGATTCTCCGGGGCGGTTGCGGATCCGGGCGGCTGGCTACCGAGTTACCGTCCCTTCCCCCACCCCCAACCCCTCGTCTCTTTTATGTGGCGAAATCTGCCCGCCTGTCCGGTGTCTAAGGTGGTAGTGTTGTCACTCAGTCACTCCGGGTTCAATTCCCGCCGGGGTCAGAAAGAATGATAGCTTTTCACATCAATGTCCCAGTTCATATACAGCTGTGACTACTGAAAAGCCAAACTTCCTTCCTCTATCCACGTCCTACTATTATCAATAACTCCAACTATTACTAACCACTTGTACTAATACCTCCACGTGGGTCAAGGTGTTGGTAAACCCAGTTGACCGATCCGCCTACTAACAATAGCCTACCACCCAATCGCTCCATGTAGATAAGCTTCAATAGCACTAAGGTATATTTCCCATTTACAAATAACTCAATGTGTGTTCTGGGAGATAGAGTATTAGGTGCTCGAAAGAATGGGACCAAAATGTATTGCTTAGAATCGACCGTTGGGGAACACCAATAAAAGTGAAGTAGAGGAATTTCGAAACAAAGGTTAGATATGAAACGACAATCTGGAAGTTGGAGAGAAAAGTGCACCCTAATTTTTCTTGGACATGTCCTCAATTTTACGAATCTGTCCGCGAAAAACTCGAAAAAAATCTCGAGTTTATTGACCATTGATTGTTTAAGAACCAAGTCATCCCGATGGGGTCAGAAAGAATGATAGCTTTTTGACATTATTGTTCCAGTTAATATACAGCTGTGACTACTGAAAAGCGAACCCTCCTTCCTCTATCCACCTCCTCCTAGTATCAATAACTCTTAAGTATTACTAACCACTTCTACTAACCATTCGACGTGGGTCAAGTTGTTGGTAAACCCAGCTAACTACCTCACATCTCTTATTGCCCCAGGTAGATAAGCGTCAATAGCACTTAGCTACATCTCCCATTTACGATTCCGCTCGCGCGACCCGATTGCTACCACAGACGTTTGAGTGTCTCTCTTTACCGACTTCTCAGTGAACGCTGCTAATTAAGTTCAATTTCGAACCCTGTGGACCACTTTCTGAACAAGAGCGATCTCAGACGTCCCTTATTTTTTAATCCGATAGTGAGTCAGTGTAACTCTCCCGTTTTTATGCCATCTCTTTTTCTTCATTTGTAGTTTTTGTAAATGGGAAATGTAGCTAAGTGCTATTGACGCTTGTCTACAATGGAGCGATAAGAGACGGGAGTTGGGCGGTAGGCTATTGTTAGAAGGTGAGTCTCTCACGTGGGTTTACTTACAACTTGACCCACGTGTGGGGGTTAGTACAAGTAGATACTAAAGATTAGTGATACTAATTTGTGGATACAAGAAGGACAGTTCGCTTTTCTGTAGTAACAGCTGTATATGAACTGGGACATTAATGTGAAAAGCTACAATTTTTTCTGGCTCTACCGGGAATTGAACCCGGGATAACTGGGTGAAGAGCAAGAACGCTACCACCTGAGCCTCCAGTTGTCTCTTTTCCATAATTTATTCTCCTGCCCTCGAGAGTTGATGATAACTGTATTATATTAAGGATAAGACATTATTCTAGAACTTCATTACATGTCGTATACCTTCGGTACGTGAAGGTAAATTACACGCGCGGAGTTTTCACGTCGAGAAATAATCCGGCACACTGATTGCTGTTACAACTCCTGCCGTTACGGTGGGAACAACACACTCCAAGTTAGTCAAATCCCCGAGATGTATAAATGTTTTATTTATTTTTATTATAATTGTTATATACAGGTTCTCTAGGCTTTGTCTAGGAGCGTGTTTATTGTAACAATAAATCGTGAATTTAGTGGGTTTTTTTTTCAACTCTTATGATTTTTAAACACTATACTCAGAATAATCTATAGTTCGATAATAATTTTGTACATGTAAATTTACAAACATATTTGCGTTAAATTACAAACATATTGACATTATATATTATTATAACTCGCAGCTAACTTTTTATCTTATCTAGGAACTTTTGCTGCAATTTTTGAATCCGCCTCTGCCTTAGGGCCCTTGATCGGAATTGATGGGATGGTCCCTTGCTTGCTTCCGGAGAGTAAATTAGTTTATTGTCCTCCACGTGGTCATACGCAGTTTGTACTGTTTTTTGACAATAAATTTATTATTATTATAAAACACGATAATAATAATGATAATAATAATAATAATGATGATGATGATGATGAAAAAACATGATTTAATTTCTATATAGTTAAAACTATATTCAGAAACTCGCTTGGCTCGTTGGAAATGCACAAAAGAGCGTGTAAAAAGATGGCGACCTATAAATAAAAATAATGTATAAAATACTACGGAAAACTTACTTCATATCAAAGTAAACTTCCCTCACTTTCCAGATTTTATTTTCCAGGTCTTATTTTCTAAATAAATGTTTGCTCCGTAAGACGTAATGTATTTCACCATGAATTATAACTGCTATTATTTCAATGAAATGACTGGAGAAGTAAATTTTTCAAGTAGAAATGACAATAAATACACGTTACTATGTTTATCTGCACCGATTTAAGATATTTTAGTGATTTAATTCTGCCCACGCTAGTACTACCGAAGGAATCAAAGTTATTGCTGATTGCTTGGGAACATTCATCATAAAAACGAATTTAACAATTTTGTTCGAAATTAGTTGTGGATCTTACTAATGAGTGTCGTTACCTATTGCGTTTTTGTTTAAGTTACAATTATTTAAATTACTTTTCATAATCTGTTTATTACTGTTTACCAAGGTTTTGCTTCATAGAATGAAGGTAATTATGTGCGTTTATACAGAGTTGAGTTTTAAATCAGATAAGCTTAGTAAGTTGTTTATAACGATTGCCAATTAGAATTGCGGTAGCTCATTTTTTGCATGAATTTGAATAGATATACCATTACCAACATCTATTACGACGTTTGTTGTTTATGAATCTCTCATGCAAAGTGTGAAAGAAAACTTAATGTTATCGGTAGTAAGTTCGTGGGACGTCCAAGCGGCGTCTGATGTTTCCAGTTGGCATCGCACCATTATTCTCCAATAAACGACTGGCGACTATGACGTATACACGGTAAAACGGTTTGTTATAATTAGGTTCTGGTGTATTTTAAAGGTTTCCTATAATAGATCACTGCTTTTAATTCAAAATTGTCCGAAGAATCCAAGCAACGGTGGGCCACCACTTCAAACTCCCGACTCATTAAATTTATCGTTTTAAAATTCAAAGGATCAGATTTTCATTATTATGACTTCAGAGACTTCATTTTTTTAAAAGTAGAAATTGCATTTAATTAATATGAAATTACTAAAACACTTTTTATTACAACACATTTGGATATACTTAATCGGTGCCAAGAAATTATTGGGGATAGTTTTGGCATACCTTGCCATTTTGTTCAATGTGGATCTTGTTCTATGCCTGATTGAACAAAAATTTTTTCAGAGAAATTATTTTTATTACCATTTCCTTTCTGTATTTCAAGTGTTATTAAACAATTTAGTATATACGCCTTGTGAGACAAGTTTATTAAAAAATAAGTACATTAATTGTCAAAAAAGCGGAACAAACCATGTGGAAGACAAACTAATTTACTCTCCTAAGCAAGTAAGGGACCATCCCTTCAATTGCCGTCAGGGGCTCTGAGATAGAGTCAGATTTAACATTTTGTTGAGATAAATGATTATAAAGATTTTTTTAATTTTTTAAAGATCAGTTAAAGCTTAAGGTAAGAAAATATAAAGAAATCGTGATGAATGCCGAAATGACTTAGCGTCAGACGAACGTTCTCCGGCAGACCGACCACCCGATGGCGACCGCTGTGTTGGAAAATAACTCTTCGATGTATTAACAACCCTGGTTTTAATGATACTTGATGTTCTTTTTCCAAGTTCTCTTTCGTTCTCTCTCTAATTAGAGTCTCTCGTTTTATTCTCTTCTTCTTCGTCTTCTTCTTCTCGAGAGAGACGTTCTCGTCAGATGCCACGCCGAGGGCGGTGATGGGATCGCTGCAGGGCGTCGTCGTACACGAGCCCTTAATCCCTATTAGGGTCCAATTAACGCCTCGAGGCGCGTGTCGGGGCGCCCTTCCCCCGTCGTCCTCGCCCTTTACCCGCTCCCCTAACCCACCGAGCGCCGGAGACGGTGACGTCGGCGTCGACTCGGGGTGGTGGTGCTTCAGCTTCTGGTGCTCCTGGGAATCTGTGACGTCGACGAAACTTTATCCTTTGCATCCTTGTGCCACTGACGAGTTTTGGGGAAATGGTCTTCTCCTCCCAAATGAGTGGAAAAAAAGTCATCTGAAGGGTTACTTCTTCGGATATATATATATA
>NNCF01129041.1:451527-469949 GCA_002313205.1 Laupala kohalensis
CTCAGAATAATCTATAGTTCGATAATAACTTGTACATGTAAATTTACAAACATATTGACATTATATATGTATTATAACACGCAGCTAACTTTTTATCTTATCTAGGAACTTATGCTGAATTTTTTTGAATCCGCCTCTGCCTTAGGGCCCTCGATCGGAATTGATGGAACGGTCCCTTGCTTGCTTCCGGAGAGTAAATTACTTTATTGTCCTCCAGTGTGTCATACGCAGTTCGAAACTGTATTTTTTACAATAAAGTTTATGACAATAGCATGCGGACTAGAAAAAAGAGACTTTCCAAATAATTCAGTTTTGTAAGTGTAGATTATTTATTTATAGTGCGGCACTTGCCTGCCATCCTGTGCTTGCTTTCAACACGAAGAGTCGCATCCGAAGGTCGGCGTGCGTTAACGAGGCGCGTCGTCTCTGCCGAGGAGCGGCGTTCTGCGTCTCATTAACCTTTCTTCTATTGAAGCTGCTGCTGAGAGAACCCGGTTCGCTGGTTCATCGTGGTGATGAGTGCTAGGGGGTGGGGGGGTGGGCGTTCTGAGGCGGGGTAGTGGGCGGAGTGCGAGGCCCGAAAGCCTCTTCGTGGGAGCACTTGGTCTGTGAATAACGCACTGCCTTCACGTCTTCTTTAGAGCAAGTTTCGGCGCGAGTCCCGGATGCATTACGTCGGTGCGAGGGAATTCAAATCATCATACTGAGATTGGTTCGTGCTCGGTTAGCCCTTGTACATAAGACAAATAAATTTATTGTTAACAATGCAGTTACACCACGTGGAGGGCAATAAACTTGGTTTGATCTACGGAAGCAAGCAAGGGACCATCCCATCAATTCCACTCAAGGGCCCTAAGGCAGAGGCTAAGGATTTAACATTTAAGCACTTTACTCGTAAGATAAGAATAAAATGAATTTGCTGTTGTAATGTCACCAAAATACCAACAAATTTGTACGCAAAAAAGGTAGTTCACGAGTATTATTAACATAGATCGCCCCACCCCCTATACCAGAGCCTAGAGTCCGCGCCAGGAAGGGATACCGTAAGCAACCCGTAAAGCTCGGAACAATTCACATCAGTTCGATGGTACCTGACCATCTAAGTGTTTTGTATCTCCTTTCTGTCCGAAGAAATAGCGACAGAAATTGATCCAGTTTTCCTGGGGTTGAATAATTGTAGGTCGTTGTAGTCGTCGATGGCAGTTCAATTTTTGTGTAAATTATAAATTCCTCTTTGACAGCTCCGTAAAAAGGTCGATATAATGTTGGATTTGTGTGAGTCTTATTAGGATGCGACTGACGAAGACCAGATAATTTCTCATTCATTATTTTTCTCGTCTTCACACCTCATAAGCGAAAACACCCTCCAACATAACTTGGAATCCAAAGGCGGCTTGTAGTTCTATCCGCGCAGATATAGGGGAGTTTCTTTTGTAGTACCTAGAAGGGCGGTGTTCTCCGAGCTGTCTGTTCACTGCGTCGGAAGGGAAATACTTCTCCCTCCACTCGCATCGCACACATACTGAACCTTCACAGTGACTCTACGTTCTTCGCCAAATGCAATTATTTCGCGAATTGTGTCTTGTGTTACCGGTTGCTATCACACGTTTGCTGATTATGTAGTTTTTTATCTTATTTCTCATATTCGTTCTACGAATATTTGATAAATAGTTTGCTAGATACAACAAAAATGAAAGGACAATGAAGTGAAGTGGTCAGTCAGTAGAAACGGTTTAGATTGTGAAAGCAATTTTTTTTTCTAGAAACAATTTTAAGCTTTAAGATGTGCCTTTCAAAATCTTGAAACTAATTAATTGGGTAGTGGCGTTCCAGACCTTTCTTTTATGTTCGCTGTTGTCGAGTAGATTTAGGGTGAAGAGATTATATTGTTGGAATGGTTATATAGTGAACTTAATGTTCCAATCATGAATTTAATGCCCTATTGGTAAGTAATGATTTTTTTTTGCTGAGCGTTGCACTGTATGTCGCGCAAAGTGCTTATTATTATTATTATTATTATTTTCTTCTTTACTTCGTAACTTTACTACATTGAGACATTTTTTTCTCTGTTGCTTTTACAAATAGTGGTTAACCTTCAACGTGTTTGTAAAAGATTGATAGCATTGTATTTTCCTTCTGTGATTTAACGCTTCAACGAATCCTCCGAACAATCGCATTGAAGAGAGATCGCTGTTTGTATTATTCGCTTAGTGAGCGTTACTTTTTCTCCGCACCTGAAAAGATCGTTAAGTCATCCCCCCTCCCGTTTCCCTCTCGCAGCGTGTCCTCCGCGCGATGGCATCTGGCTTTGTGACCCCGACGAACGGGGAGATTTTCCCTTGGCGCCGCACAAAGACCCGGGCGGCCTCCAGTGCTCCCGCTATTAATACAGGCGGACGTTTTAATACGTCGTGCGACAAGATACCATCGCTGGATGCCTTCTCCGTTGCCTACACTCCCCGCCTCTCCACCATCTATACCACCACCATTCTGCCGCGGGAGATGCAATCGCGGTACCCTTGCCGAAGGTACAAAGGCACGCCCTGTCACCCTCTTTTGATGCAGTCTTCACCTACTCCTATTCTCATTGTTGGGAAGAATGCTGGAGCACCTAAGAAGGGACCTTGGGGTACTCCTTATACCTTATAATACACAGATTGAATTTAATCTTTATTCTAAAAGTACTTGTACCGAATAGTGAATAACTGCTATAAAATACAAATTAATTTAAAAAATGGTAGTAATAATAATTCGATGCCAGTGGGGTGAGAATTTGTTTATATTGTGGATTATGATGAACGGGAATTGCCCTTCCCTCAACAACAGGGTTGAACCCGCCCCTCCACCCATTCTCGTTCTCCCTTTCGCATTGCGTAGTGAATAGGCAGTGAGTGTACTGCGTGCCTATCCAAGCGCGATGCTCACATGACCGCATCACCCCTGCTTCTCCCTCCCTCCCTCCCCTTTTCACCTGGTGACTACCGGTCTCGTGCCGCCTGAACCTTCCAAGGGCAATCCACTGTCAGTGACATTTCCTGTGTCGGCCGGTCGGACGTCCGTGTTGCAACCGCCGCCGCCGCCGCCACCTCTGCGGCCTCGGTCGACCGGCCGCCTCGTCGGCAGGTGCGAACGCCCGCCTCGTTAATCAAAGGCTGCGCCCCGCCTCTCTACGCCCCTTGGGGGAGGGGGATGAGGGAAGAACCTTCTGATTGCTCGCTTGCTGCCGCCCCACAGTCGCTCGGCCCTTCGGACTTCCCTGCATGCTTCTGTCATAGTATGTTGATAATGCAAATGCCTTTTCGCCAATAATATATTAAGGCGGACATGAAACGGACATAATAATAATCTGCGACGTTACTTCATGATTCGCACCCTAGTAACGCACGAACTCGTGTAATGTCGCACCCTACTTCCGCGTAACATGTCGCGTCGTTTCCTGTACATACAATTGTTTCTTTTTATTTCAATTAAGCACGTAAATTCGTCCGTTTACTTTTCAGTATTACTTTTGCTGAACAGAGCATGCCCTTGTTCTACTCGGATGTAAGTTTCCCTTGTTAATGTTTCTCTTTCCATAGCATCAACATTGTTATCTGCTGTGACGATGAAAGAACTCGGGGAGCTTCATAACGCGTATAACTGTAGTGCCAGCAATATGCAATGTGCTACCGTGTAATTAATTTGTTCCGTTCGTTGAATATTTAAAAAGTTTCTCTTAATTTGCTGCAGGCTCCTGATGAATTTTAATGTTCCTTGAAAGCTCCTTTACATGTAAAAGATTACTCCTCGGAGAAATATGATTAAGCCTAATAATTTACATAACTCGACTTAATAAGAATGCTGAGGTGGAAAAATAAATTTAATCCCTTTTCAGTCTTCAGGATTTGTTAGTGTTTAGATTATATCAACACTTTTTAACATTAAACAAGTTTATTAAAATAATTACTTTGTTTTTTCTTAATTATATTCAATTTATGTTTCATCATTTTCCTCGTTTAGAGAGATGATGAAGATAATTCGCGAGGACCAATCAGAGAAAACGCGGTAAATTATTCAAGTATTCATTTTATTCACTCTTTAACATCTTGTTAGTTATGTCTGTTGACTGTAGAGGAACTTAATAATTATTCTGTATTATGAGCTTCTGAAGTAGATATTGAAAATCAAATTAATATTGAAAATAATGCGAAAAGGTTAACGGTTGAAATAGTTTTAAATATTTTGAATAACTTCACACTTGTGTTTTCATTCGATTATATTTCCATTTCAATTAATATGACTTCGGGGTTTTTATTTTTAAATTTCAATTAATTTTTTTTTTCTGGTCATTTTTATCGAAGCATTCATTTTTTGGTTCGTTTGTTTATTCGACTTATGTACAATTCCTGAGTGCAATAAAAGGAAATCAGTTATGCAGCCGTAGAAGCTATCCATAAATAATAGTATTGACATCTTTCAAACAGTTTTGTCATATTTTGACTAGGTTTTCTCTTCATAAACCATTACGACGTTAAAGCTTGGAAGCATTTTGTATTTTGTGATGGTGTGTAAGAATGATTTTATTTTCATTTTTAGTGTTTGATCTACTCAATTTTATCCGTTCCACATTCTCTGTTACGTTTTACGTTTGTCGTGAATCACTATTGCGTCTTAAAAATATCATTAAATAAATTTAAACGTAGCGTGTGGGGTAACGTGATTTTTAATGAGGCGCGTATAAGAGTCATAAACATACAAGAATCAAGGACATTTGCGCATCGTTTCGTGTTTCTTTGATCACGACCTCACTGCTTGGCAGTTGTCTCAAAATTATGATCCATAAAGAATCCTTTTATGCCTTCAAGGTTTAAAGAATTTGCGGATGTTCAGTTTCTGTTGTATGCTAAGACTTCAAATTCAGGTTAATAGGTTTCTAGAAAGAGGCTAGTCTTGAACAGGTTCCTGTTATTTTGGTAAAGAATGTTAGGAACCAGTCTTCCATATTTCGGATCCAGGAACATTTATTAGCAAATGCCGCACTAAATATCCTGAAATGAGCAGCGCAAAACTGCTGGTAAGTCGTTTTAGTTCTTGATAGTTAAGCTTCTTTCTTCGATTTCAAAATATTCTTTGAAGACAGCAATAGTCACCTTTTCTTAACTGGATTTCTGTTCTCGTCGTGATTTTGACTCCTTTTTGTGGTCAAGGATTTATTTAGTTAATTATCTCAGTATCACTTTCACAGATGTTCCAAATATCAGAGATTTGACATGATTGTGGAATCTTAATGAACTGTTAAAATTTATTTAACAGTTTAAAAACAGCTTAATTATTATTATATATTATATTATTATTATAAAATGATTTTATTACGTGACGAGGCTCAAGTCATCAGGCCTGTTCTACCGCCTGATCACAATTAACATACATACAATAGATACAAAGTACATATACAATAATATAAAATAATGAAACATTTATACAGCATAAATTATACATACATGAATAACAATAACACTAATTGGAGGATAAATTCTACTTTACTCCGGGGTAGCAATCAAGGGTTCATCCCGGCATTTACCGTAGGAAAACTCACAACAATCTCAATTAGGATGACGACTTAGTACCGAATTTGTATTGAAATTATATCTTTATGTAATTCTTTGAATGTTGTATTTTTGTCCATTTTGCGTCACAGACACACATGTGACTAGTATAGATCATTGCGGGTGACCAGATTTCGAGTCCAGAACACCCGTCTGTCAGTGTGTGCGTGCCCATGCGTGTACATGTTTTTTTGCTCCGATCCTGCATTGGCGACGTAGGTCCACCTCCCTCATAAAAAATACCCCATGACGAGTTTATACAGCGCGGATAACAGTGTCGTAAATAGGTGCGTAAAAGATGTTTAACAGCCCTTAGTATGTGTATTACCGTCATGCACCCGCCGCCACCGCCAGCTGTGAGCCACACGGCTGCTCTCTCTCTCCCCAGTCACTGCCTCATCTCGTGCCGGAACCCTCAACTAATTTTATACCACCCTACACAGCTGTTAAAAAGATAATTAACAAGTTTAATATTGCGCTTTTTCGGTGCGCCGTAAAATGTTTCCGCGGCACTCTTCCCCACGAAAAAAAATAAAAATAAAAAAAAGTTCTCGAAAAGTTCATATTAAATGTTCACCCTCCCAGCAGTTGCGGGATACCTGGGCGTTAAAAGTTAAGTGATGTAATAAAGGTAATTGTGGACTCCGGGGGAACGTTATTCGTAAGAGGATATAAGGGGTGGGGTTGGGGGAGTAGAGGATGAGATGGAAAGTTCTGATGGAAGGAGAGAACAAAATGACTGTTTTATTGTGTTTATTGCAAGATGGCGTGTTTACCCTCCAAATTCACGAACTGTTGCATACTTCTGTACGTGTGTGTGTGTTTTTTTTTTTCATGATTGACACTTATTGGAAAACCATGACGACACCCCCTCAAAAATCAAATCTTGTAAAAATAACTATTTTTTATTGTTACGAGGATATTTTAATTGTGGTAACTTTCGGTGAGGTTAAAATGGCGACGAGCCCGGAATCGAACCCGGGACTCCTGCAGTGATCGCAGGGGTGTTAACCACTACACCATCCGTTCGCCTCCTTCCACAACTGTACACCATTTCTACACAACAGACCTAAACCCCGGATGACCTGAGAGACATCCCCAGACGTGAGATTTTAATTATTAATTTAATACAGGAGAAAAGATATTTTAATTATTTAACTTCCGGCAGTGATGAATTGCAAATACTGTGTTTGTGTCGATTCTCAAGACAATCAAAATATAGAGCAACATGTAAAATTCCGAATAGAATGCTTTAATACCGCTCTCTAGTCCAGACTGAGAAACGTATATGAGAAAGTATGTGCAATGGTTTTGCACCACTGGTTTTTGTAGATGTTCTTAGTTCTCGGGTTTCAGTGATATTAATGTCTAATTTTTCATGGCATATGTTTATATTTCGTTATCACGCTTACCCTCAAAGATTCATAAATCAATAATTTTTAGTAAATACAGCAATTCGAGTGAATAACATTCTTTAACTGCGTTGTGAATTATTTGCTCGTGTCTGAACTCTAGTTACAATTTATTACACATTTCTCGTTCAAACCCTTTATTGGTATGTTTGAGTTCGCACGTAGTATTTTCACTTACGAACAAGTGAATATCTGTCGTGGAAAGTTAAGTTCCGTGTGTTTCATGAACCAAAAAAAAGTATCCTCACTTATAACTACAGTACAGTAAATAGTTGTAAAACCTTGTCTTATTACCAAACGTACTCCAATAAATTCCTAACGTATCATATTTCGTGATCGAGTGAGAGAACTTACAACGCAAATAGTCCTTTCTGTAGTAAATTTCGTTTTCATTTATTGACGCACTAGACGGAAGAACAACTTTGCGTCGTAACTTCAAGAATCATTTCCATTGTGTTGAGAGCGAATATCACATATGTGTATTATTTATGTTGAGGTTTGCGAAGTATTACATCGTTTAAATAAATAGTTAAAAACTTACGACCTTTTATGAACGAATAATATTTTTATTTTTCATTAAAAGAACTCGCTATGATTCGACGAGGATTTGCGCAGTCGTCAGAATCCACGTCGAAACGTCTTAATGAAAAATAAAAATATTATTCGTTCATAAAAGGTCGTAAGTTTTTAACTATTTATTTAAATTGATGAAACATAATGGACGTTAATAGAAGTAGAATTACGTCGTTTGTTTTTTGTCAGTTTGAAAGTTGGCTGCATTGAGAAGTGACTCGTAATATTCATTCAGTATCTCATTGCATGATTAATAATATATATCAACGATGTTTCCTCAAGATCCATTTATTACTTTTCTTTAGAAAAAGAAATTTCCAGAACGTGGTTTGTTCCATGGAAAAAAGAAACAAATAAAATTGACAAAACTTTAGTTGGAAGTTAAAAAAAATAATACAAATTTTATTTTCTGTATGTATTAATTGACAATTATTAAAAGCGAAATTTTTATCGAGAGTTATTAAGCATTCATTTTCAGTTGTATCCTGCAATTTCGCGTTCACGGACTGTATTTCCTGTCTGTTATCTTTTCCTATCTTTTAACACGCGAAGAGTTACTTGTAATTTCCTCGAGAGATGTCAAGCTCTTCTCCGAAAGCTACTTATCTGATTTAGAACCTTCTTATTCCCGTAGATCCAACACACACAAATGAATCCCATACACTTTTCTCGGACGCACTAACCTCTTTAAAGTATTATATGCGTCGAAGCGACTAAGCTTAAGTACCCCCAAAAATGTTTTAAATGATAGTTGGAACCATTCTCTATCCAGTGGCGATGAATTTTCATACCTTTACGGCTTAAAACTTTGAATTATTTGACTTTAAACTACTATGGGCTTATTTGGAGAAACTTTCGCGTGCCCATGTTTTTTTTTGTTGACATTCTGGCAAAAGTACCGGTTTAACATAACGGAAAAAAACCTACTAAAACTTAGCAAATGGAAATAGGAATGACGTTAAGATTTTCGTACCTTACGGGGCATTTTCAAGAATAGTTAAGTGAAAACTGTGGAAAATACTGTTCTAACGGAAATGGCAGCCGTATCACGTGACTGAAGACAATACGATCCTTGTCAACGAAGGAGTCAAACGACAGTCTAAATTAATTATCTAGATTTAAAATCACAAAATAATTGTAAACAACCAATACAAAAAATCAGTAGAATGAATTATTAATTAGTAAGAACTACTTTTGTGAATATTTCCGAGTTTCGTGAATAGTCGGCAACTTGACTTCAGTCAGCGCGCATAGTACCTCAATTGACCCGTCAGTCTTTGTGCACATCATCTTGTGTTTACCTAGGTCGTACTTTTCGCGTTGGGATAATCAGATCATAAACACGATGGACGTTCTCCCTGACTTTCATGAAATCGTTCAGCGTAAGGAGATGAAGTTACCTCAGGAAGATTTATACGCAGGGAATTTCCTCGACCGCTTAAAATATTACCTCGGATTAAAGGAAAGAAAATGTTATAGTTATAAATAAACTTTATTGTCAAAAAAGCAGTTACAAACTGCGTGTGACCACGTGGAGGATAATAAACTAACTGACTCTCCGAAAGCAAGCAAGGGACGTATTCCATCAATTCCGATCAAGGGTCCAAGGGCAATGACGGATTTAACCATTCAACTCACAATAAAAATAGTTCGACACGTGTTCCAGTATTAACACAATAGCAACAAATATTGTATTTAATATAAAAAGTCTTTTCACAAGTGCGTATTATTATCAAACTATAAATCATTCGGAAAGTATTTTTTGATAATTAGTTGACAGTTTAGTATTTGCATACACCCATTTTGTGAGGTGATGACTCGTACACAGAATAAGATAAGTGAACTACTGCTATCGCCTTTTGGCAATGAGAAATTCAAGGTATCTGATAGACACTTTTGAAGGAAACTGAATTTGGGATGGATCCTTATTCTTTTGTATTGTTCAACACTGTAGAAGGTCCAATGACAATATGGGATGTAACGAGATGTAAGTTTATTTTCTCACGTATTTTGTACATATATTTCTTCAAAGATTATGTATTGGTTTCAGAATTCCCACCAATGTTGAAAAATCGTGTTGGACTATTTTATTTCAGTTTTACGAAGTTTGGGGTAGTAAATTCTAGCCACGTTTATCTCTTGGCAATTGTCAGCGAAATTGTTAACTAGGCAACGCGAGAGACAAACAGACAGGAACTTGCAGCTGAATACAGTGGCTCTTGCGAATACTTGTTTGCCAATTACATGCGCTGTTTGCCCATGTAGCTGCACCTCTGTTATTTCAAATCATTGCGAACAAACATGAGCAAGTGGCTTTCCAATTCTGTTGACAAAGCTGCTGCGACAAACAGCAGAGAAAAAGGGGTCCGCTTTTTTCTTCCTCAAATACTGGTTGGTTGTCATTAGGTCTATGGGTCAGCAAAGAGAGTACGCTAAATGGATATACGTGGATAATGAATATTGTGACCCCCCTTTTAAACTATAATAGATCTAAAAGCGAATACAACGTGTATGTGATTGTTTGACCATTTTATCCACTACTGGAACATATTATACTACACACGTACGGTTTCAGGTGGACCTCAAACATCCTCAATATGTAACAAAATAGTTTGTTTTACATACGATAATTTTGGGCAAAAATAATCTTTACATAATTCTAACAATTTTGTACGAACGAATGTAAACATGAACTACAGAAAGTTTTCAATGAACATATTTTTTTAATGTAAGCGTTGAATATTGCCTGTTTTATTTGTAAAAAAAAATGTTCAAAACACGTCTCTTCTTCTTTTCAAGTCTAGCAAATGGAGTAAGGAAGCGATTGCGAATCTCTTATTTGTAAATTTTACGTCATTTGGGTCGACACAACTATTTGAAAATGTTCTCTTTAATCATAACGAAATATTTCTTTTTGATTTACGATATGATGAAATAAAGAAATAAATTTATTGTCAAAAGAAGCCGTTACAAACTGTGTACGACCACGCGGAACACAAACTAATTTACTCTCCAGAAGTAAAAAGCCAAGGACCGTCCCATCAATTCCGATCAAGGGCCCTAAGTCAGACGCTGATTCGACATTTCAGCACGCTCCGTAGACAAGAACGAAAGTATATAAGACCCAAAAAAAATTCAAAGACAAAACAATAAAACAATTCTTTCAGAAGATTAAACACACAAATTCTGCGTCCCAAAACAAAAATAACATGAATAATATGATTGCTGTACCCTTCGTTCCAGGACTAACCAAAAAAGTCAGAAAAACCTGCAATGAATACAATATTAAGACAATCCACACAATTAATAATAAACACCCCTTTGCTAAAGCACACGTAGACAAGACAGATAAAAATGAAATGACCAATATTGTATAAGGAATAATACGTAACGAAGGATAATTTGAATAAGTTCATCAAAACTTTGAATAAATGTACACATGCATCATGGGAGTGTTCAGGTTTGTACTCGCTCACATATGTAGGTTGAAGATTTGAAGCAATGTGCTGAAGATTAGTGATGTTTTATATATATATTTTTTATATATGTTTGTTTTTATTATAGAAAATGCAAAATGCATCTGAAGAGGGGGAACATACATCCCCGAAACGTTACGTGAAAGTATGAACTATTAAAGTGTTTGTACGTTATTAATACATGTCGTAAATAAGGGCCCTGCCAAATAACATAACAAGAATTAAAAGTTAGCGTGCTATAATTTCAACAAAATACCAACAAATTTGTATTTCAAAAGACACAACAAGATAGTTCATATATATGTATTATTATTATATATTATTCGGAATATATTGTTAATAAATCGTAACTATTAACATAACTCTAAATCCGAGATTAATTTAAACAATAGACCGCTCTCCCCTCCCCAATGTAGAGTCTATGTATAAAATCCGTTGAAACAAACCTGCATATAGAATCTGCCTGTAAAAAATAATTCCTTTCTATTAATACGCTACAGTTTACTCTAAGTCATAGCAATTTCTATGACGTAACTTCTGTCACTTTTGAACAGATAAAACAACAGCATAGTCGCTCGTAAATTGCGTTTTATGACCCACCCTCTACGTGACGTTCGCATTATCGTCGCAATTTCCGAGTATAACACTAGGAAAACTCGTGGAATATCCTCGTATCGCTCGCTTTACCCGATAAGGCCAGCACTTAAAGAGTGTCCAACGCCGGCGTATTTACGCGAAAATTGCTGTAGATTTGTGTATCGATTACTCCACGGAAAAGCGCCGCTCGGGTTGAATTCGCCTGCGCCATTAGCGACGGAGGCGGATCGTTGGCTTTCCTATACTCCAAGTCATGTAACATGGCTAATGTCTAACACGAATTGCCAACTTGTACGAGTTCGAGTTATATCCGAATAAATATTTATAGTGGTCACAAAAGGGACTACTCGCTGTAAAGAAATACCATTTTGATAACACAACAAACTAACATACGAGGTAATACAAGGTTCCAGAAGGAACAGAACAGCGCCACCAGAGAGCACTCAGTTGAATTGGACTCAGAGGTTGGCGACAGATTTAAGTTTTCAGAAATTCGAATGTCCTGCCAACATAAAATGAGGTACAAATATCATTACTCTTATGGACGATGGCGATGTAAAAGCATTGGCTACACTGTGGCCTAGCGCTAAACCAAGATCAAGTCAGTTGGACTGATAATAAAGAGAGCTGTTACAAACTATCTATGACCACTTTGAGGATAGTAAAGTAATTTACGATAAACAAATATTCAATAAACAAATAAACAGTGTGTTTCCGGTCATGTTTTTTTTGTAATGAAGTTAATTTTCTCTTAGAGGCGAAGAGTATCGTGACCTTTTGAGTATAATTCTCTCCTTCCCCCTCATCGCATTCCCGGAGTAGCGGCGGCGGTGGGTCGAATAACAAGGCATGGGATGTGAGCTAATCGAGGCTTTTGCTCGTCCTTCGTTGGGTTTCTTTCTGCTGGCGTTTGCTGTAGCGGCTTAAGCTCGTACGGAATGGGTGGGTGAGGGGGTGGCTGCAGCTGTTGCGCCGACGTTGGTGGAGTCTGCGGTTGAAGAGGGGAGGGGGGGGAGGGCGGGGAGGTAGTCGCTTAACCCGGACCTTGTGCTGGCGGAAGAGGGTCGGTGTGTTTGAGCATGGTCGGGTCGCGGTTACGCAGGAATGGAGGAGGTAGAAAAAAGGGTATGGAGAGACACTAGTGGATGATGTCGTGAGGGTGTCTCCTCTTAATTGGAGGGTTTTTTTTTTTACAGTTTGGCCTGTATTACACGGTTATATTTCTACGACGTAGATATATTATCAGAGAACAGATTTGTCCGTGTAATGCACAAGCCTTGATAATAGATCTATGACAGAAATATAATACTTGCCGTAGATTTATTTTCGAGGGAGTAATCCATGTTTTCTTTGTTCATTTTAGTTTACATGAATGGAGGGTTGGCATTACATGTGTCGTTCACAATTATCCACAGATACACAACACTTAAATCCTTATGACATTTATCTCAGAAAATAAAACAAGAGTTAAATACTTAGTACATTCATCGATGTAATGTTTCCTTGACTATATTTCCACTATTCTAAACTCTTTATTTGGGAAGTTTTTTTTTTACATTTTATTAGAAATTATTTTATTTAATATTGGTATGTTCTATCAACTCCCATTTTTTTTCGGCCGCGACTTTTCCTTAATTTTCCCCCAACCACCCCTAAAAGAACAAATCAAAATTCAATCCATTGCTTTTTTGTCATTGCTTCCTATCTTTGATGGCGACAGTCTGGAAATGAATTAATGTTTTTGTTGTGACTCTGGTATCTAAAATGGCATAACTGAAATTGGATGCAATCTTCTCCAGAAGAAAAACGAGGAATGTTTATTTAAAAAAGCTATAAGATGTGTAGCGTAGTGGCAGGAACAGTTGGTGCGGAACCGGGCATCGCCATTGCTTCAAGCTGAGTTGCACGTTACGCAAGAACATCGCCCGTAGGATTCAACTGTCGTCTTGGGGGTTGTGGGGGGGGGGATGTCGACGCTTCGTTTGTGGTGGAAGAGGAAGGAGAAGCGGAAACTAGGAAGAGCTGTCTGCAGCTGTATGGGGGGTGGCGAGGGAAACAATTAGGCGAGCCCGATAATCCGGACATGCCACAACGTCTTGTCGTCCCCAGCCACCGCAGCGCGGCGGGGGAGGAGGGTTGTCTGCGGAAATGGAGTGGATTGCCCTGAGGTGACGACGCGCGGAGTTGCAAACACTGGCAAGTCGACGTCGCCGGTAAGCACAGACGGATTGAGTGCAGACTACTGCTCTAGTAGTTGGCGAGAGGGAAAGAGAGGAGATGAACGAGATATTTGGTTTTGTACTGCAGGGGAATAGAAGTAGAAGGCAACACAGGGCAAGGACGACTCTGTCTCAAATCTGAGATTATACAGTTGAACAAATAAAACATGCAACATCTTATTAAAATATCTTGCAACTTGCAATATAAAACTTGCAAAAAAATATGGTATATTTATTTTTTGACGGAGGTAATTTCCGGAATATCTCGGGATGTACAAAATATAGTGCAAAAAATGATGCAATTATTAGACAATTAACGATTTTATGAGAATAACCTTTTTTCTACCCAATAGAAATAAAAAGTCTATGTAACACTAATAGTTTATATTTTTATACAAAACAACACCATCTTTTATTATTCACTTTATATTTTTATCAATCTCTTCTTGTATATTATCCTACCCTGGAGCTGAGAGCAGAGATGCTCAATTTTTCTCGCTCATATTTGGGGGAATAAGCTGCTAAGAAGTCAAAAAATTCAAATTATGTAATATCTTCATACAAATAATGTTTGTATTTATTTTATCTTAGAATACATATCATTAATTTAACTTCATTCATATGGTGCAAATCAGAATATGGCATGAACACTTGAGATTTTGACGAGAAAACCTTCTCATTCGAAACTTGTGATTACGTTTCATTAAATAAACATAAAACGTTTTTATTTTTTAGTTAAATACTATTCTCTCTTTTCGGATTGGAGTGTGGGAGCGCAGAGGTGGAGGCGAGACTGTCGTGTAATTAGACTCTCGTCCTCTAGGGAGAGGGCATCCGACCATGAGAAGAGCACAAGACCTTCCTCCGTCGCCTTGATGTGAGCAGTGGCGGATCTAGACCATAATAAAGGGGAAGGGGTTAACCAGGGAGTATTTTTGTTTTAAAATTATGGTTTTACGACACACATTTTATAAATATTACCTTTAAATAAAATGCATTAAATAAATAATTAACAATCTGGTATTATTAATAACCATAACAATTATACTCAGAATACTCAGAATAATACTCAGAACAGCACTATACTCAGAATAATCTATAGTTCCATAATAACTTGTACATGTAAATTTACAAACATATTTGCATTAAATTACAAACATATTGACATTCTATTAGTTTTATAACTCGCAGCTAACTTTTTATCTTATCTAGGAACTTTTGCTGAAATTTTTGAATCCGCCTCTGCCTTCCAGGGCCCTTGATCGGAATTGATGGAATACGTCCCTTGCTTGCTTCCGGAGAGTAAATTAGTTTATTGTCCTCCACGTGGTCATACGCAGTTTGTACTGTTTTTTGACAATAAATTTATTATTATTTGTTATTAATATGATATTATATTATTTTATTAGTATGGTATTATTAATAACAACAATAATTATTAATCTGGGTACACTTTTACAAAGTATGCCATTTATCAATTTCATTTTCATCTCTTAAGTGTTCAGGTTCAAGGGGGGGGGGCTATAACCCCCCTTAGCCATCCCCCCACCTCACCCCCGTAGAGATCCGTCACTGGATGAGAGCAGTGGGTGATGGAGGAAATTGCGGGAGAAGCTGCGGAGAGAATGAAGGAAGCGAATCAACACCAAAGCTAGAGATGGACCTCTTGTCGAAGCGAAATGTCTTGTTTGCTTTAATAATACATTCCGGGTAGAACTGTGCAGGTGAAACTTACATGAAATATGACGCCATAATGGAATTTCAGGATGGGTCGGAAAGGGGCAATTCAGTGTGTAACAGACTTCGAAATTTAAATTAAAAGTTCGCTAGAAGTTTAACTTTCTGCGAGAGTAACATATTATTCAGAGCTATTTTCCATCCAACTAGAGCATGAAATATGGAACAGACGAAAATAGGATAGTGATCTAAAATGCCAAGTTCAGTTAATGAACACCCAGTTTATATTTTTATCTAGCTTACAAAAAATATCAGAATAGTTGCAATATCCATGTAAATGAAAAACCTTTATTTTCATTCTGAGATAGTCCATGTGTGAATAGTGGGTACCAATGGCGGATCTATGGAAGGGGACTATTGGACCTGAACTCTTAACAGATACAATTGAAGTTGATAAATGGCATACTTGCTAAAAGTGTTACCAGATTAAACATTGTTGTTAGTTATAATTGTTATTGTTATTACTAGTATCATTGTTATTGTTATTAATGATACCAGGTTAATAAAATTAATAATACCAGATTAATAACTTCAATAAATAATTGATATTGTTATTAATAATACCAGATTGTTAATAGTTAATTATTTATTTAATACATATTATTTAAAGATAATATTTGTAAAATTTGTGTTGTAAAACCGTAATTTTTAAACAAAAATGCTTCCCGGTTAGCCCCCTACCCCCTAGATTCCGGTCTAGATGCGCCACTGATGGGTACCAAGGGAAAACAGAGTGTAGATGAGAGAGAAGTATTGCTTTGTTCGGTTTCTCAAGTAATCGACGACAGAAGCAGTGATAATCCAATGGAAATACTGGAAACACAACCTCTGGAAATATCCCGAACACATGAAAATACTTTGCACAAGTTCGACCAATAAAAGTTGATTGAAATGTGTACCTCAATAGTAATATTCGCTTGGTTATAAGTGTAAGAAAAGCAGTTACAAACTGCGTATGACCACAAGAAGGACCATAAATTCATAACTAATTCATTTTCAGGAAGCAAGCAAGGAACCATCCCATCAATTTCGAAAAATACAACACTACGTGTTACAATATCAACCGAATACCAACAAATTTGAATTTAATAAAACACAAAAAAAATATTTCACAAGTACATATCATAAATTATAGATTATTCGGAAAATATTGTTAATAAAATAACTCCAAATCCGAGATTTATTATTTGAATAGTCGCCGCCCTTAGGCAAGGGTCTTCAGAGTCGGTATATAAAATTCACTATTGAAGGAGCGTATTGGGCCAGGTTGAGCAACTACTTTGACTGTTTCCTTACCTACAGAAGCAGATGGAGTGAGAAAGCAGTCCTCCAGTGTCTGTGGGTGGAAGTGAACTCCTTTCTGCTGGAGGTCGCGCTTAGCTTTTCTAGAGCTTCGCTGGTGGTCGGTTTAATTAGGGGCGTTCTGCCCCTCACCCACCCTCTGGAGGAGGTGTCTGATGCGACGAAACTGTGATCCAGAGAGAGAAGATTACTTGTCGTGTATTAATTAGAGTAGAAACTCAGTTCCCGCATCACGTGTTAAATTGTTCGTGATTCCCCATTAAAAATGTTTATCATATTCAACTGTCTAAACAATTATGAATAAAACCTCGCATGATAAACAAAACAGCTTGAACATAGAAGTTTGCTGACCAACCATAATGAAGGGATGTATTTGGCAAAATATTTGCTCAATACTATTGTTTGTAAAATATCGTAAAATATCGAAAGATGATTGACTACCTCCCTCACTCTGTCACCACTTCTTCGTTCCGAGATGTCTTGACCCAGAGATGCACCCAGACATATCATACTTCACTCACACAAAATGATTTCAAAGAAAAACCATATTCATGCATTCTATATCGATGTAAACAACAACAATGTAATCATCTACGTACAAAATACAAGATTGTTTCTAAGTGATCGTCTTTTGGTATAATTTTTGTCAACATTTTGTATAGAATCCAAATTCAAACGAAAGTTTTGTCTTTTACTTGTTCGGTAAAAAGTAATTCGCAATAAGTATGTCGTTTCATCCAGGATACTTCAAATTTTGTTAATATTAATTACTATTCGATTTCACCAAATGTAGAGTAATCGCGATTTCCTTAAACGTGAATACATAAATGGAATCGCGATTACATTTTATGCGTTTCACCAAGCAAAACTAATCGTCGATTATATCAATCGGTGTTTCTGAAGAATTTTCTAGGTTGGTAGTAGTTTTGCAGTGCATTATGGGTAATTTGAAGACAAACGACGGGTGGAAGACGGGTGGAAAACGCAGTGGCAGCGGACCTCCCTTGTGCCGCTGGACATAACCTAGAAATCGAGCCACGAGCAAACGAACAAAATGGACGACCTATTTCTTGCAGTACAGAAGAACATCGCGATTTGCGCTGGTAATCGAAGGGTCCCCGAGCGTTTAAGTGTAAATCGCGATTTTTTGATAAATCAAAGTTGGTGGAACGCTCATTCCGATAATCACCATTTACTGCACAGAAAATCTCGTTTAAGGCATTAAACGAACTTGGTGAAATTGAGCCTTAAGAGTACAAAGTGTTCTACACCTTTCGTTCTATCGCTTGAGCAATTGTGTTGTCCTTTCGACCCGAGTGACAGGTCGGCGCCAGACCCCCGGGAACTAGCGCCCCTCTCTCCTCATCTTCCTTTGACGCTTCCTCTCAGATTATTGCCTGTTAAGTCGATTATCCGGTTAATCTAGCCGGCTCCTCATTAAGATGGGCCGACGGGGCGGTGAAGACGATGTGGGGGTGGCTTAAGCCCCTGGGGGGTTGAACCGTCGCACGAAAAGGGGGG
>NNCF01129041.1:472913-488169 GCA_002313205.1 Laupala kohalensis
AAAATTTGAATCCGCCTCTGCCTTAGAGCCCTTGATCGGAATTGATGGGATGGTCCCTTGCTTGCTTCCGGAGAGTAAATTAGTTTATTGTCCTCCACGTGGTCATACGCAGTTTGTACTGTTTTTTGACAATAAATTTATTATTATTATAATACTTCGAATACGATTTTTTGAACGCCTCGTCGTCGCATTTTGTGGTGCTCGATGTTTCCTCAGAAAAGCAGGAACAAGATTTACGGTCGACTTGACCCACATCTTGAACATCAAACTGCCAAGTACAAATCTACGTCCATTTGGAGTCTTATGGTATCCTCAATCTCCTACTTCATGGAATTATTGCATTGTAAAAATTGTAATGTGGATATAAGCTTCTATTATTGAGGTTACATCATGTAGAGTCATAAATTGTCGATAAATCATGTGTATTCTGCTTGCAAGTTGTGTCCTTTGAAGTCACATAATGTGTATTATTACACCGTAAACATATTAAAAATATTTAATATGTGAGTGGATTTATAACATGTTTAATCGTTAACATTTCTTTCTTTCGTAGGTGAGTATCCGTGCTGCAACAAGCGAACACTATCAACTAGTTTGGCGTGCTTTGGTGAGTGAACTTCAAATAAAGTTTGTCACAGTACAATGAGACTTCGGCAAATTCTTAATATTGGGAATATATGGAGGATATAAGTCATAATCAATATTTCCAGAAGAAGAAAAATATTTTTTCTTCTTTAATGTTTCTTGATGGAGTAACCCGTCATGGAATGAAGCAAAAGAGATGTATGATGATATGGTATGGTGGGTGACAAACGTGTTCTGGGATCTAAAACTGTTCATTGTGGCACCCCAACATTTCCAAAAAGCATACTTAAAGAAATATGGTATTCTGGATGAGGTAGTGAGAGAACGATAACCCATTTCATCCCTAACCATTTCGAAGTTTTTCGAATTTAAGAAAACGTAGAGGTCGGGGGGTTAGGTCTTTCTCAGCTTGCCTTTTCATATTTCAATACAGTAGTTTATAAAATTATCAAGAAGATGCGGAATATTCGGGAGCAGTTAGAAGGACTTCATAGCTTTTTACAATTTTTTAGTTTATTTTGTTATACTATATACTCTATATACATTGGCCTATTACAAATTCGTCTAATTTGTTTTAATTGAAATAAAGAATTCCTTATAACCGTTTTATAATTCTGTACGTGCATTCCGTGAAACAGTGCTGGCACATTAGGAGAAATTATTGCATAATTTTCACGAATATATTGACTATAACGAGATGAATTAAATGTTTCTCGGAATGTTTTCCCTGGTTGAAGTGGGGGGTAAAAGTGAGAATGGGGTAGATTCTCTGTCTTACCCCCTGTAATTCGAATGCCGTTTATTTTTTATTTATTTCATGTATTTTGTCACGGTTCGGGGCATTTGGCCGGCTCTTCGACCTAACTGTGACTTGGATAAGGGAATCGGGAAGGAGATGTGTTGGATTGCCAGGGAACTTATTGTACCGAACCGACATTTGTCTGCAATAGGGTTTGAACCCCCGCTCTACCACTCAGCGATTTCGTGGTAGCGAAGAACCCCCGCTGTCGGTTCTCTATCCTCGTCCTATCCCTTGGTCTTCTTCTTCTTGTTATCCGTCTCGATCGCTCCATAAAGCAAGAGCGTCACTTCTCGCTTGTTTTTACGGTGTCGTATCGTAAAGGTGGAGTTACGAAGCCCCCTTCGCCGTCCACTACGTCACCTCTTTCTCCGTGTGTCCCTCCGGGTCATGAACCGGTCGCTTAACTGCTCCTCTGAGCGTCTTAAGAGCCTCCAAATTTGGGATAAGATTTTTATTATCATTTTTAAGAGTGCTTGGACGCGAAGTGGCATGGCGGCTGAGGCTGACCGGACGATGCGCTCGTCCTATTTTATGCGAAGTGCAGGGAGACGATCGTGGACCTTCGGGTCTGGAAGGCTGTTTCTCCGTTTCTGGGTTATGAGGTGTATTAGCGAATCGGATCTCGAGATCTGGGTTTTATGGCAGTTCACTCGGAATGGAGTAATTGATGCGGTAGCTATGTGATGTAGTTCAGTCCGCAACATTTGACACGTACAACGCGTCCTATATATTACTTAAGTACCCCTTTTTTTCTCCTGTCACGCTAATCGTATTTAAAAAAATGAGGAATCACAAGACAAATGATTTTTTTAAACTATTGGACAAATCGTAACATTTTGTTTTAACAATGCACAATTCGTTAAAAAAAATATTTTAACAATGTCAGGCGCGTAAAACCAACCAACCCACCCAACACCTCAATCAACTCCGACGAAGATCAAAGTTTGAAATGTGGTTACCAAAGAGAATACACAACAATTGTGACGCAATAATTGCGAAATAGAGCCGGTGCACAATGGGTTGTACGTACTTTGTCTATTCTCACGTGGACAATTGTTGTTTCCTAGAGAGTGGTAACGGGTTTTGCTGATATTTATGTTTCTATGAAAGAAAAGGTGAGACAAAATCTTCTATGCGATTTTTGTTGAATATTTTCTTCTCTTTTCGTATGTATGAAGTGTTTTTGTTAATTCCATTGTAATCTATTATGATGTTTTTAAGACGTCATGTACATCATATTTAGTCACATTTTGTTTCCCATAACTTTGTTACTCATTTTCCCCTTCAACACAGTGTCAAATGTAATTATTCATCAAATTATTTGTTCGCCTCATCCCTATTTTGAAGCATGAACAATAAACAATTGAATAAAAACTTATTTTTTATATTTTCAATCGAAACCAATTCTCTTCTACCGGATTTTGTGGACTACGAAATATTTGCTGGGACCCATTAGTCAATTCTTGCTAGAGAAATGAATTTGTAATTGTTGGTAAAATTACATCTTCATTAGTTTTAATTACTAGATTTATTTCATAACAGATTTAAATATTTTTTATTTTCAATGAAACGTGTACACCGAAATATTTTTTATAGTTGATGGTGATCCATAAAGTTTAATGTTTCTATTACTACAACTGTGCGTAATTTCGTCGCTAGATCAAACAACGCAACGAACAGCGCATCATTAGGACGACGGCAACGCTCCTCGAAATCCATTAAAACAGCCTCTAATGTCCCTCCATTTGTTTGACAAGTCGACCGCGCAGACGGCGCGGGGACGTTCTGTTCTTTATGCAGTCTCCTTTTATTATTTCCATTCACTGGCGAAGGCTCGAGCTCTCCAAGTTACGATTCTATTCATCTGACTATCAAACTCTTTTTTCGCTTATTTTTCGCTGCACCCTCTTTCTTTTCTTCTTCGCCGCTCCGCGATCTTCGCGTTTTTCGGCAGGACACGAAAAGGAGAAGAAGAAGAAGAAGAAGAGAAGAAGTTGATTGCGGTCGAGTGAGAGACAGTTTCTTGCGCGCATTAACTGCTAGTTCATTAGCAAAGTGGACTTTTCTGCGTCGCCACGGCGCGGCGCGGGCAGCGGTTGGCTCCCCGTAACTAGACGGTGCGCAATCCAGAGCAGCCTTTCAAGTTCCGTAGTAATGGCATCTAACATGTTTATTCCGAGAGAAAAAAACTGTGTAGCGGTTGCGTCCTTTGATTATTGTACGGCCGTCTTGGGTATTTTATGTGTATTATAACCTTTATGGGTCATATTCTTCTTCTTCTTCGTAATAAATTCGTTTTTCCTCGTGTTACTGCTCTGTCCGGGCTTTGTTTCTCACCTCGTATTTTCTGCTCCCTATTAAACATAAACATGATATAATTTTTGTTGTCTTTTACCATCTGTTCATTCGATTGATCTCTCTTGCGCAATTTTATTTTATATTGACCGTTTTTATTCTAAATTCCTCCAAGTCCTTAGTCATCGATTCTCTTTAATCGATCTTTTAAGTTTATATTCATTCAGTAGTTTTCGATTTCACGTTGTAACGTAAGAGGATCACAAGGTACAGAGTGGGGAAGAAGTCTCGAATGGTCTTGTGTTCATCGAATGCTAACACTGTGTATTCAAGTTGATTTTAAGTATGGCATCTATTTAATGAGTTAAAGCCTTTCTTTGTTGAAATTCTTTTCTTTCACCACCACCCCCATATTTTTCCGCGCCGCAGCGGTCTTACCGTTAACAGGGGGGTTTGTCTCGACAACATTTTATAGCTCTATTTTATTTCTTTATTTATTCCTTTCTTTTCGTATAATTCCTTCACTGATATTTATTCCTTTTTGTGTCCACAGATTGTCTCTTTTGTAATTTTCTTAAATGTATCAATTTGCCCTACGGACGTTTCCATCGCTAACCAACGTGATACGAGTGTATTATTTATCTTTTATATTTTATGAATGTTGTTATTTGTTCGGAAAATTTTGTTGTCGCGTCATGAACAGCTTTATTTAGTATCAATTTACTCCAAACCCATACCCCTTCTTTGTTGAATTCAAAATACGAAGACAAGAAAATATTGTCTGCCTATAAATTGTTTCTTTGACTCGTAGTATAATTATTTATTCTATAGCTGCCGATAAAATCACCTGTTATGATGCAGTGAAAGAAGCACTGGTTCATACTATAAATCCGAACCAGTGAAATTACTCTCAATGGCGATTCAACGCTCTCGACCAGGGCACAATATTCTCTGATTAAAAACTGTTCCTTCCACTTTCAGTGGAATTCCACTGGTTGTCTGTGGCAGCTTTTGCACCGAGCACTGTTGTAAAACTTTTTTTTCCTATCTCTGATTTAGTGAGGAACAAGCATCAAAGTAAATTAAGTTCCGTGATGGATTACACTTTTTCGTGCATTTGTTCAAGAAAAACAAGTCGTGAATAAGACTCGTATTTCGATTTCTTTAGACTTATATTTCCGAAAGTTCGTTTTGGGAAAAGGCGGGATGAAACATCGTTATAACATCAGGACAAGTGCAATCTATCGATTTTTGAAATATTAACATTTTCAAGCATTTTGCTAGCCGGAAATTCCTAAGGAGATTAAGGGTCGGGCCAGTCGCCGCCAAATAAGGAAAAATACCCGCCACTAAGCCTTCCCGTTCATTGTGTAGAGGCTGAACAGTTTCCATCTACTTCTGAAAATTGAGTAGGAATGCCCTCAGAAGAATGTTGCAGAAGCGCGAGGCGAGTGTGAATGGCATATTTCCAGCGGATGTAGAGTGCTCAGTGCGTTAGCGAGGGCGTGATCACGTGACCTCCGCTTCTGTATGTATTGGGAGGATTGAAGATCCTCAGAGATTTTCAGACTTTTCTGCGGAAGTGTATGGAAGTACCCAGGTTATTTGAGATGTGACTTGGCTAGTTTTGGTCGTCAGACCACAGAGAATTGCTGCGGTAATTCTATTACATTGCTATTAGGCGCGAATGACGTAACTTGGAACAGTTAGTTATTTCGNCGTAACTTGGAACAGTTACTTATTTCGAGATAGCGACTTGTAAATTTTTGAGATTCGGATAATTTGGGTAGATTTCCGAGTTAATTGATAACACCAGTATTTATATCTGTGTGTACTTGTTGCTTTCAGATAGCAATAACTCTGTAATAACAAATTCAAACTTGTATTTATGATTTGAGAGTTCGTTCAAATTTGTAAATACGCAGATTTCAATTTGACTTGCATTAAAGGAAAATTTTATTGTTATTACACGTGTGTTTGATTGTTTGGGGAAACCAAGCTGGTGGTAGCGAACTCTACCATAAAGGTGGTGGTTTATGGTTGAATCCCGCTTCTACCCAAAAAATACCCACATCGCATCTGGGCTTGCGGTGTGTCGTAACAATCGTAAAACAACTGTTTTATTTTTTAAATGTATTTTTTCGTGAATTTCTTCGATTCTCAGTGCGAAAGTAAAGAACCCAGGGGTTGGTTACTATTAGATCCGGTAAACGAATACAGAAAAGGAAATTGTGACGTACTTGAAAACTTGAACCCTGATATTTTTTTGTAATGTCTCGCTTCTTTCTCGAGGATACGTTCCGAATTGGAGCTTAACAATACAATATGTTTTTAGGACTTTGTCTGTGACTTTGATGTCTCCCTATAAATAAATACGCAAAGGGATTCGCAAGCGGGAGGTCGAGAAGGGCTCACTTGAGATTTCTTCCATTTTCTCAATGTCAGTGTATCAGCGAATTCTTTTCCATTGGCTTTATTCGTTTCTTCCCCTCCAGACTTCATATTCCTTCTCGTGGAAGAGGGTCCGAGTTGAATAGTAGCGTCTCACCCCCCACCCCCACCCCACCCCCCAAACCCCTCAAATACAATCGTCTCTTGGGAGAGAGGCAACGGAGGCAGCGGAGGCACCGGCAGCGAGCGCGGTGCTATTCTCGAGAGGCGCTCAAGTCGAGAACTTGCGAATCGATTGTGCACGCTTCCTTCTGCAACCCTTCTCCCCCACCCCCTCCTTCGACGATGGAGTCGAATCCAGCACGTGACTGATTCTCAATGATCCAGGCGGTCTCCTTTTTTTATTTGGGAACGTGATAGTGTCGCTGTGATATGTTTCTACGTCACCCTTCTCCTAACCCTTAGAACAAAATCCTCCTTCAGATATCGCTTAGATCCCTTGCCATTTATTTGTGTTTTTGTGTTGTGGTATGAGCAGGCTGCTCGCAAAAAGTTAATTGGTGTTAACTTGAAAGTTTATTATTATTATTACTATTGATTTGTTGAAAATGGCAATTTAACGATTTTTTAATTGAATAAATAATTAAAAACTTACGACTTTTTATGGACAATGAATAATATTGTTAATTTTTTGAGAAAAATTCACTACGTTTCGACGTGAATTTACACCGTCGCCAGTTGATCAAGTAATTACAAAGTATGACAATAAACATAACAGGACAAATATATTTCTGTTTATATCATGTTAATTTGTTTTTAGCATTCATATGTTAAATAGAAATTGTCGCAAGATCATAAACGTTCTCTCAGGGCGGTCAACTCGTGTTTGAAATTAATTATAAGAAAATGTCGGCAGCATTTTACATATTTTAAAAATCCGTTGAGACTTGCCTTTGTTTTTCTTTAACTTTGTTTGCGATTGTAATTGACGTATTTTTTAAATACTGACTGTATATAAAAATAAATGTATATGGAAGTTATTATGGCATAACAATCAGGGCTTAATTCCGTAAAAACTTAGTATCTAGAGTCTACAGCAATAACTATCACTGTACGGAATCCGCCGAACGTGGAAGCACAATTCTCACCTCCCCTTTTTAAACTAAAAAATATAAAATTTATCATGTTACTAATAATCTTAAATTAAACATGCTGAAAATGAATTAGCACATTACAACAAAAAAATAACAAAAAATATACAAAATAAAAACAAATAATAGTAATATTAATAATTAAGACGACATTTAGCTGTCTTCCGTCAAGTTCACGACAGAGGTCGATCCGTCACCACAGGCGTTTTTCCAAGTCGCCGCACCTTTACCCCGCCGAAGGAACTCAGGCTCCGCCCAGTTGTCACGTCCGATATGGATCTGAAAGATGGAGCGCGAGGCGCTCAACACCGCCAAAACCATACCTTCAGTGAGCGCTGTCCTCTTCCGATCATTAGAAACAAGTTTCTTCACGGCAGCATCATTGCCCACGTCCCATTCGCCAAGAGAACCTATGACAATGGGGAGAACTTCCGGAGGCAAGGAAATGGGCCCGGAGGGGCTCGTACTTGGTAATTTTCTCCTCGCGCACCTTTTCCAGCCTCCCGTCGCTCGCGAAGGGACAGGTCACTTCATAGATGTAAATCCTGCTTCCCTTGCTCACAACCAGATTCTCCGTCGATTGCTGTCTCATAGCCTGTAAGTCCAGTCACTCACAGCCGATACTAGACAACTTATTCTTGTAAAATGTATTCAGTAAGCGAATTAACATGTCTTGATTTTTTATGAAATAACACGTAAATCTTGAACTGATTCATCGTTGAAGTATCGATTGAGCTTCCAGTCAGTGGCGAATCTCTACTTCCTCCCCCCCCTCCCCCCATTGGACCTGGACTCTTAACCAATGAAATTGAAGTTGATAAATGACGTACTTTGTAAAAGTGTTACCGGATTAATAATCGTTATTGTTATTAATAATACCGGATTAACAAAATTAATCATACCAGATTAATAACTTAAATAAATAATTGTTATTAATAATACCAGATTGTTAATTATTTATTTGATGCATTTTTTTACAGTTAATATGTATAAAATTTGTGTTGTAAAACCATAATTTTTAAACAAATAACAGCTCCCCGGTTGACCACCCCCCCCCTGCCCCCTTGATTACGGTATAGAAGAATCCTCCGCCGCTGCTTCCAGTTGAAGTTACAATGCGTTTTGCATGTCTGAGTTACGCAACATTCATTACAATTCCAGCCTCTTCTATCGCGGGATAAGTAGTGTGCCAAAGAGTAGTCGACGTGCGTGCGTTTGGCGACTGCGAAATTTTTCTCTGCAGGTTTTGGCCGCCGCCTTCAGGGTCTCTCCTTCGCTTCCTCGCAGTCCGCACACGTCTCGCGGAGGAGCGTTTCCTGAATTTGCCGCCGAGAATTCGACTCCGCTGCGGCGCGATGGAGGGAAAGAAAGGGTGGTTTCGTTTACGATTAGAGAATTACGCGGTAGGACTTTGAACAGATTAGATTTACATTTCTTTTCGTGGTAGGATTTTAGTTTTGAGGTATTATCTGCATTGCGTTGACCAAAGTCAAGTTGCCAACTATTCACGACACTTGGAAATATTCACCAAAGTAGTTCTCATTAATTAATGATTAATTCTAGTGATTTTTTGTATTGGTTGTTTACAATTATTTTGTGATTTTAAATCTAGATAATTAATTTAGACTGTCGTTTGACTCCTTCTTTGACAAGGGTCGCATTGTCTTCAGTCACGTGACGCGTCTGCCATTTCAGTTAGAACAGTATTTTCCACAGTTTCTGGTGAATTATTCTTGAAAGTGCCCCGTAAGGTACGAAAATCTTAACGTCATTCCTATTTCCATTTGCTAAGTTTTAATAGGTTTTTTCCGTTATGTTAAACCGGTACTTTTGCCAGAATGTCAAAAAAAAAACATGGGCACGCGAAAGTTTCTCCAAATAAGCCCATAGAAGTTTAAAGTCAAATAATTCAAAGTTTTAGGCCGTAAAGGTATGAAAATTCATCGCCACTGGATAGAGAATGGTTCCAACTATCATTTAAAACATTTTTGCCGGGGATACTTAAGCTTAGTCGCTCCCACGCACATAATACCTTAAGACAGAATACTTTACATAATTTTTTGAACGGTTTTGGACGGTAATTTCTTTTTTTGGAGTCTATTTTTAAAGTTCATATTGACTGACTCAACCGTGACGATTCTAACTCAGAAATCAGAAATTCGTGGAAATGATTTTAAGTATGCATTCTTCTTTTGGCATCCATTTTTTAACCTAGCCACCTGACGATAACTCGAACCTATACGCGAAACGTGTTCTAAAAAAAGCACAAAATGAGTGGTCTTCCTTCTTCATGAGGTCGTAAGTCTAAAATGAATTATTTAATATAAATGTGCGTTATTTGCACACTGTATAAGCAGTTCGTAATTTAGAATTAAGAAAATTAATTCGAATTTCAGTCACGTTTTCCATTATTAAAAATAATTGGTAAAGTTTTTGCGTTTTGGTCATTAGATAAAAGAGAAACTTCTTTTCACAACATGCTAACGTTTCGGCCTTCTTTATTTTGGCTTTCATCGGGGCTACAAGAAAATTTTGGTTCTTTGAACGTTTAGAAAATTTACGGATTTGAAAACGTCAGTCTATACTATAGATACTGTTATGTACAAATAAAATACTTCAGCGTTGACTTTCAGAAATAAAGCCACTTACTTACGGAGTACCCCAAGGTTCAATTCTCGGACCTATACTCTTTTTATTGTATATGAACGACGTGTCATCATCCACATCAGATTGCAAAATGGTTCTTTTTGCAGATGACACTAATCCTGACCCGGGTTTTTCTCCGTTTTTCCTTCGGGTAGAGGCGGATTTTTTATACAGGTTCTCGAGGATCTTGTCTAGGGGCGTGTTTATTGTAACAATAAATCGTGAATTTAGTGTTATTTCAATTCTTATGATTTTTTAACACTATATTCAGAATAATCTATAGTTCGATAATAATTTCAACATGGAAAATACATTTTTTGTGTTAAATTAAAAACATATTGTCATTCTATTAGTATTTTAACTCGCAGCTAACTTTTTATTGTATCTAGGAATTTTTGAATCCGCGTCTACCTTAGGGCCCTTGATCGGAATTGATGGGATGGTCCCTTGCTCGCTTCCGGAGAGTAAATTAGTTTTTTGTCCTCCACGTGGTCTTACGCAGTTTGTACTGCTTTTTTGACAATAAATTTATTATTATTATTATTATTACAATTTTGTTGTAGCCCTGATGAAGGCCAAAGTAAAGAAGGCCGAAACGTTGGCATGTTGTGAATAGGAATTTTTCTTGACCCTTATGACGAAAACGCAGAAACCTTACCAATTATTGTTAATGAAGAAAATTAATATTTAAGTCATAACCATTTTATCGGGTGTGAACAAGTGCGTTGTCAAACCGTTTCCTGATCGGCCAATTTACACCTCGGACGCGTAATGCCACTCAGCCGCGCTTCGGTCAATCGTTGGAAAAGCGTCGAGAGAGTGAGAGAGTGAGAGAGGTAAGTGAATATGCATATAATCCCTCCCTTTCCTTTCTTGGCACATTCAAATCAGCCAGGCTTCGTTCGACACGCTTCGGAGGCGCGAAGCGTAATTCCGAGGTCGGCCGCTGGGCCGCGCGCGGGGGCGCTTGCGTGAGACCGCTGTGCTGCTGCTAGTGTGGCTGGCGACTGATGCTCATTTGGAGTGCATTCCGCGTCATTTACGAGAACGACAATCGATACTCTAGCCACCCACCACCACCGTTCTCTCTCTATCTCTCTTTTCGTATCCTCTTTGTCGTTGTGTTGCTCTGCCCTTTCGACTCGCGTTCTGCTGTTCCTGGCGATGCGACGCTGTTCGGGCGACGATGCTCGCTTGTTCGCGACGGCTATCGTAGTTGCTTCTGTCAACGCCAGAGGGTGTTTTTTGGGGGGGAGGGGTTGTTTCCGGAACTCCGGGAGAACTGTTGCTGCTTCCACCGCAGATATCTGCTGCTGCAGTATAGAGTAGTGTCGGACGAGGGAGGGAGGCATCTGCGGTGGTGGAACTCAACTAGAGCGCGGTGGCGTTCGTGATTTAGTCTGCGCACAAAATTACACGGAATACCTTACATTCCCAGATGATGTAGAATGAGTTCCGCGACAACTGGATCAGCACAGGCCACGCTACTCTATACTGCACTAACAAAGTCCTATGTATATTGTATGTCGGGTTCTAGTGTTTGGAGTAAATCCACTTGAAATTTCCAACTCTTTTACAGTATCTTTTTTTTGGTGGAGTATTATTTAAAAAATTTCATTCCTGGAATACGCGCCTCTATTCAACACTTAATAACAAATTAACAACGTAAAATAAACAATGTAAGTTATTTTATAGATAATTAAAATATTTCCAATTAACATCAATTTATTATTGCCCATCCTTGCAACAAAATTAATTGTTGGCTACAGATCTTTAATTTGCATGCAACGTTTTTTATTTAACTTAACTAGTATCATATTTCTTATAAATAACGTTTCATTCTTCTGTATTGACAGACATTATTATCGTAAGATACACAAAATTAAATTTTAAATTAAAGCATTTCCGTATATAACTCCAGCTCCTTTAATTTATCTATGGCTACAAAATATGTTTTCCCAAAACGTTTTACATAGCCGTGGACATCCGTTCAGACAACATCCGTCGGATTAAAAAACGTCCCCGAGCTAAAAACGCAGTGACCTCATTTTATTCTGATCACCCCTTAAAAATATCGGAGTAAAAACATTTCTCGTGAATATGAATTGTCCTTTTTTTTGTATTTGGAATAAAAGTATTTAAAATAAAAGGATCCAGTAGCCTTTTTAAACAAGTTTCTCGGAGCGTTCTGCTGCTGAAATACATGTAGCGATCGTTCGTGGAGAGAGCAATATTCGTGTATGAGATATATGAGTCTCCTCATCCCTTTTAGCAATGGAGATGAATGAGTGTGTGTGTCCACTGGTGTCCAACTCTTCTTCCGCAGTTTACCCTTCTGTCTGCCACCCATCCGCTCGCCGTGCTTCCCCATCTCTGAGCATGGCTGCCGCGCTGCATGGCTGCCAACTGCGGCTGGTAGGTGGAGGAGGAGGGAGGAGGGACCTGACTGCCGGAGGGGTTGGCTGTTGGGAGTGAATGCGCTTCGGGATGAATATAGGATGATCATATATCCCCACGAGGATGGGGATAGAAGCAGCGAGGAATGGCGGCCGATGCTCTGCTGTTCTTTGCATTTGTCTCTCTCGTATTTTTTTCTTCTCCTTTTTCTCTTTTTCCCCGCACTCTCTGGTCCTTGTCCCTTATCCCTTCTATTCGTTCTCTTTTCGCGCTCAATGTATTTGGTGCTGGCGCTCGTGGAAGTCGGTCGCTTGAGATGGAATTCCGTGCTTTATATTTGTACGCAAGTAGGACGGCTGAATATCACCCACGGTTGTCAGTTTGAGGTCGGTTTTTAATAAAAAAAATTTAATACTTTTTTGGTACGAGCGTTCTAGTAACTACATCTTTTCTCAATTACATCGTTTGTTGGTAAAAAATATCTCATTAAGTTTTTATAATTCTCGATATTTTTTTACATCTTGTACGTAGATTAAAATGAGCTAGTTTTTTTTGTTTGAATAGGAAAAGGACTGTGTGGGTTTAAATAATATCTCTTCGGAAGCTCGAATCGTTCTCTAGTTTACAATGTCGATGCGAAAACAAGTCTAGTGGAACTGACGGGATGAAACGGTTCGCTGGAAACAATCTCACGCAGTCCTGCGTTCTTTAGTTGCTCTGTAGGCGTGGAGGCGGTTCACGTGATTTATATGTGTCGATCGCTCTGGACCACGAATATTCCCCTGTCCTCCATCCGCAGCGTTCTCTCTTCCATCATCAATGGATTCTCGGAGTTTCCCCAATGCCCTCACGTCAAGTTCATTCCCTCGATCCTTACCTTCTGATCTCTTCATTGCCACAGCTTGTCCACCGCCCTTTACACGCTCCCAATCCCACGCTGCACCCTCCATTACCTCTTGACGACAGTCGCCTCCATGTTCACCCTCCATTCCACTCCACTTATCGTAAAAGTCGCGGCATCGTTTGATCTAACACCGCCACGGCGCTTTCTTCACCTCCATCTTCTCCCGCTTCTTTAACGTTACTTCTGTCCCTTCCGTCCCAATAATTACGTTCACTCCTCTTCCCATCTTTCCTCGTTCTCTGATGACGTCATCTCCCGATCTCGTAATCCGTGTCATCCTCCCCTCCTCCATTTCCGCGTCTTCTTCCTATATATATACACTTCCCTCCCGCACTGTCGGCGCGCTATTTCGACGCCGGGGGACACACGACTGCAAATATTAGTCTGGAGATATGTTCCGAGGGTTTCAACCGGCTGTCGCGCGCTCGTCACGTGTCGCTGCTGATGCTGCCGCTAACCTCCGCACCGCCGCGCCACCGGTACAACTTGACTCGCCCCTCATCATCTCAGAACCACTATCGTATGTTGCCTCGACTTTACTACAAGAAATATGGTTTTATTTCATTATTACTATGATTACAATATTATACGAAATCCGGCGCTATCAAGAGAATAAAAAGAAATAGTGTTTTGGTGCACAGCGATTTCGTAAGATACCCACGTGATCCAGGGCAGTTAAAATGTTCCAGTATTTTGGGACAAATATTGTACGTGTTCAAAACAACAATTGAGTTGATAATTAAAAAAAAAATATTGACGCAAAGTTGGTATTTTGCCAATAAGAACATGGTATTTTTCACTTGTTGCTAAATAGAGGACTCTAAATAGAGGTGTGTAAATAGAGGCCAAATGGATGTCGTGAATTCCCCAGAAATAGAACTTAGTTGGTGTTTACGAAACTTTCAAGACGTCAATGGGTTATGCGCAAGTATGTATGTTTTATGATTTTATTGTTGTATACATTTTTATCTTGATGTTAACTCGGAATATTCTGGTTCATAATATCAATAAAATGAAGCACATTCCGTAAATGTGATTATAATAAAGTTAATAATAATAATAAATTTATTGTCAAAAACAGTACAAACTGCGTATAACCACGTGGAGGACAATAAACTCATTTACTCTCCGGAAGCAAGCAAGGGACCATCCCATCAATTCCGATCAAGGGCCCTAAGGCAGAGGCGGATTCAATTTTTTTTGCATAAGTTCCTAGATAAGATAAAAAGTTAGCTGCGACTTATAATACATATATAATGTCAATATGTTTGTAATTTAACGCAAATATGTTTGTAAATTTACATGTACAAGTTAATATCGAACTGTAGATTATTCTGAGTATAGTGTTTAAAAATCATAAGAGTTGAAAAAACACTAAATTCACGATGTATTGTTACAATAAACACGCCCCTAAGACAAAGCCTAGAGAACCTGTATAAGAAATCCGACTCTACCCGAAGGAAAAACGGAGAAAAACCCGGGCCAGGATGGGAAAAACCCGGGCCAGGATAACATATTGATTTCCATTCGGCAAATGAAACATTTCATGTATAACTTCCTAATTACCCAAGTTCTTGGAGTGTATCATCATCTGTTACTTCTCGATCTCGAATCTTGTGGTGGTGCAATTTCCGACAGAGTCATCGGTGCAATTACTGCGGCCTCCGCCCGCCGCCGGAGTGTCGGCATGTCTGTCGTCGTTGCAGCCTCTTCCTTTGTTGTCGTTCCGCCCCGCCCCCCTTCACCCTTCCTATTTGGCACCGTGTCGTAATTTCAGTTCCGATCGAATCCCCGTGTTTCCGCTTCCACCAGCAGCACGGATCGAATCACTTCATTAAGACGCTTAGAACTTGTTTCGGTTGAGTTCCTTCTCGTGCCGCGAGAGAGGGGTTGCGGTGCACCCGCCAACCGCCAGCAGAGTGGGCGGGCTGAGGCGGACGGTCAGGAGTCACAGTTCCGATGCGCCCAAAGTCAACATCGGGAACTGGAGAAACAGGTGCAACTGACATCATACGCCCCTTGTCTGATATATATATATATATATATATATATATATATATATATATATATATATATATATATATA
>NNCF01129041.1:488555-517902 GCA_002313205.1 Laupala kohalensis
ACATACATACATACATACACACATCAATTAATGTTCAAAGTATGTTTTATTTTTATGACCGATATTCATTGACAAATTATTTCGTGTTAAAAAACCAATAAAAAATCAAAAGAATTTTTCTTACGAATTCGTACGCATGTTTCTTATAAGAAGACGATGCGAGTTAGCCTTTTGACATTCTGCCAACCCCTCTGTGGAACTCAGTATAGATCACATGGCCTCACCGCACCGCACCGGAAGACTCAAGTTGACTCGGACACTTGCGCTGCGGTAGCTTCAGAACAGCGCTGGGTCGCGATAGCAGTCGACGGCCCTCGTCGTGCCTCTTCGGCCATCTCCGCCTCTCCTCGCCTCGCAGACTCGCTCTCCGTCCTCCTGCACTAGGCTCGGCGGCCGGCTCAGCCGGGCTCCGCTCTCCTCGCTGCTTCAGTCGGAGTTTGGCTGCCTGTCGCGGTGCGTCGCCAGTGGATGTGATGCAGCGCGGATGTACAACCATCGCCACTCGTTAGTGTGGCTCTTCGTCTCTCAGGATATTGTGTGTAACTGTGTTTCCTCAGTGCATCGAACTCTATGTCACGAGGATTATGTGATCTGTTCCCCTAGAGAACCGATTCATTCGGAATCAGCTCCGCTGACAAAAAAAAAAGAAATAAAAAAAATCAATACTTTTGCGGGCAGCGAACGTCAGTTTGTGTGTGTGTGTGTGTGTGTCTGTGCGTATTAACGCGTGGCCGAGTGACCATGCCGTTCCGTTGTGTTGCCGCCGCCGCTGTCGTCGTGATCTCCGTTTCGCGATGAGTGACTAGTTTCCTTTCGTCGTCTTCTTTTTTTTCCCCTTCTCTTCGCAGCAGTGCCCGTGTTTTGTTCGGAGCGACGCCAGCGCGCGTCGTGGTCGTGAGTGTCGTAGTGTCTTCTTCTCTCTCTCTCTCCCTCTGTGCGACGTCGTGTCGATTCCGTGAAAACGAGCCACACACTCGCAATACTGAGGCTCCAGGAGTTCTCGAAGACGGGGGCAGTGGGGGTGTCGAGCGGTGGCGGTGGCGTCGGGGGTGGTGGGACTGGTGGCGGCGCGGGGGCGGTGGGCGCCGCCGCCGCCGTCACCTCCCCGAATGCTACCACCACCACCGCCGCCGCAGCCGCAGCAACCGCCATCAAGTTGAAGAAACCGCCGAAGAAGAAGGATTTAACGCAACTTCAAGGATCTCCTCCACGTTCAACTGCTGCACAGGAGTCTCAGGTAGTGGATACTTCCTTGTTTTGTGGGTTGACGTCAGAGGATAACAAGTGTCAAAGTGATGAATGTCTTGTGGTGAAGGAGGTGATTGTTCTTGAAATTAGTGTCTTTGATTCATTACATCGGATTATTTCTCCAAAAGGAATGGTTACTCCTTTGCTCAACGAAATGTTTGTATTGATTGGTGCACATTTCCTCATTCTGTTGTGACAGTGGTTCTGTTACCACACATTAAAAAATGTATGGTACATTTTGTTTAAAAAATTTTTCTTTGTATTACATAATGAAACTTTATGTGCCATTAAGTGTAGTGTCACGAAATTAAGGATATCGTGCAAGAACGTAAGTTGGATTACCTCCAGCCCTAGCTCCAGAAAATGTCCATGTTTGGGTTTACATCACATCTTGGTCACAACAGTTGTATTAAACCGTCATAATCAGCCTGAAAGGTGTTAATGGGAAAGCACGGGTGTGCCCGGAGTGTGTTTGGACTTTCTAAAATAAAATTAGAAAAGGATCGGTCCAAGCCGGATCAGAGAGACCGTGTGGTGTAAATGGGTGTCCTTGTGTGGGTTGCTGTCATGGAACACTTCTTTGTCCGTTCCGACAACCGCTGTGTGTTCTTTTCCTCGAATTTTATTCGTTTGGTAAAAAAACTACGTTTTTTGTTTACCGTTTCGTGGTCACTCATTTCGTATCTGGATTCCTTTCGAAAAAGTGAAATGACTTGTTTTATGTGAGGTGTCTTTCGTCATTCTGTTTCATATTAAGGAAAAATCGTGTGTTTAAAATTCATAGTTGGTGAGTTAAACGCCATACAAAGGATATTGTGGGATATATATATATAATATTTGAAAATTTAGCGTTGCGCGAAAGAACAAAGGAATATGACGAGTGGGCGAGTTAAAAGAACAAAAGATCGTGATCTTCCGTGGTGTGACACTTCTTGTGAATCACACACGAATGCAGTATTAACGTCCTGGAATTCTTCCTTCCCCCATCAGTCCACGTCCGTTTTCCTGTTGTGGTTTACTAGTGGTTTTTTTTGTTCGTGTCCGTTTTTTACACCCTACATGGAAAAGTACACCCTGCTTTGTGGTGGTGAATATTTTGTCCGCCCTGTATATCAAGCAGGATATCCGCTGTGTGAAGTTTCATGTTCGTATTATTTTTTTTATGGACGTAATGGATGGTTTGAAGAATGTAAATTTATGAGCGGAGTTCATGACATTAACGTGTTGGGGAAACTTTTTGTACCGTGGTCGCTTTTGAAATAGTGTGTCATTCTCGGTCGTGCGTAATTCTGTGCAGTTAAGTCGTGAAGTTGACTATAACGCCTGTTCCACTTTGCGCAAATGACTCTCGTTACTGGTGCTGTCCCTGCTCGCTTTTTTTTTTTATGGCGTGTCAGTGACATATGTTGGCCCGAAAGGAATTGCTGTTGCGGTGATAGCTGACATTTGTGACCGACAGGGAATATGACTGCTTTCAGTTGGATTACATGACTCTCCTTTTTTCTGGGTCTGTGTGTTTCGATTCACTTAGCCCTCTGACAAGTGTCATTAAGTTCTTTTACATCATTCTGTCATTATTGAAGATTTGAAGTTATGCGATTTCATGTTGTACACGTAATATTTTCTGTCGTTATTTCTACACGAAAAAGTAATACATAAATCCATTTCTTATAACCATGAAAATGTTCTTAATGTTTGAAAGTAACATTCTTGCTCTTGTATTAGATTCATTTTTTAGTCGTTTTTTTTTGCGACTTTAAAATTGAAAACACACAAATACAGTTCAGAATACTTTCTATAATAAATAACTATTGTAAAATTTAAGCATTGTTTCTAACGAAGAAAAGACGGTGTCCACGCGCGCGAAAGCTCTTGCTTCACTGCTGATCAAACAGCACGGGCTATCTCTGGGGCCGTGACTCCCTCGATGTGGCCTTGCTTGCCGACGAATAAATGCCGCGCGGTCGGTGCTACCGGCGAGGAGACCGGTTTGAGTCTGACGTAGCTGAACGAATATTTAGTACTGAAATACATTCATTATATAATTCCACACGTTCTTAGAAGTATTTCTTTAACTGTACAACACTACATATTGTTATTAAAGTTAATTTGTATGTTACTTCGATAGTGTGAGTTGTAGTTCCATTTCAAAATTCGTATTTCCTTTGTATTTTATCATTTCGTTTTAGACAGTTGCATAAGTGTTTTAAATATTTTGTATTCGCTTTTCTGCGAATAGAAAATATTAAGGGGGGAAAATGTCTTCTCATAATACCGTGATCCAATAGAACATTTGTGTTGAGGATAACATCAAACCCTTATCACGATGTCAGAGTCTAGTTGAAAAATATACATCGTGTGCCAATGTTCGTGCGTGACACGTAACAATACCAAAGCAGAACGCAAACTTAAAACCGTAATTGGTGCTACCAACCCTGCGAAATTCTGTTAACTCAACTTGTGTTTCATAGAGGAATTGACGATAAGAACAGGAGCTGACATGGAGATGTGAATGAGAGATTGTCCGTTATTTGATGGGGAGGTCGCGTGTGTCGTTGGTCGGCGGGGGTTGTTGTGATGGTTCCAACGAGGACGAAGTAGTCCTAGAACTGGACGAACTCCATCCTGACGTGGGTTTTTCTCCCCGGTTTTCCTTCAGCTAACGGCGGATTTCATTTAATCTCGAATTCGGATTTATTTCAATAGTTACGATTTATAAACAATAATCTATAGTAGTATAATAATACGTTCTTGTGAAATAATTTTTTTGTGTTTTATTAAATATAAATTTGTTGATATTAGGTTAATATTATAACTCGTAGCTAACTTTTGATCTTATCTAGGAATTTTCCCTTACATTTTTCAATCTGTCTCTGCCTTCGGGCCCTTGATCGGAATTGGTGGAATACGTCCCTTGCTTGTTTGCGGAGAGTAAATTAGTTTATTGTCCTCCACGTGGTCATACGCAGTTTGTAACTGCTATTTTGACGATAAATATTTATTTTTTTAAATTTATCTAAGAGATGAACTTGTGAATGACGGAAGGTATCATAAATTCGGGAACCATCTCTTTCACCCGTGGAATTAATGTGCTAACCTTCCACGACGTTCTACTTAGCACCCCGTGCGTATAAGGGACTGAAAGACCCGAAGAATGTGGGTGTGAGGAGAAGTCCCGCTATGTGCACTGCAGGATATTAACGACCGAAAACAGTTTTGTGGACTTATGCACTTGTGCACGAATTGACTCCGTTGATTACCGCCTTAAGGCGCCTCCCTTATCGTAATTAGGTTGTTTCACAAGCGTAGTTTCGCTAATGTGTCGTGTTCCGACCGGCAATGAATGATCCTTTTTATATCAATAACAATTTCAAAAACTATTTTCTTGCATGATTGTGTTGCCGTTTGGCTCATATTAATTTAGTTTTATGTGTACTCAACTTTGGCACGGTTGTGTACATAAATTCTGTAGCCCCATTTTGGCCCTGGTTTTTCTCCGTTTTTCCTTCTGGTAGAGGCGGATTTATCATACATGTTCTCTAGGCTTTGTCTAGGGGCGTGTTTATTGTAACAATAAATCGTGAATTTAGTGTTATTTCAATTCTTATGATTTTTAAACACTATACTCAGAATAATCTATAGTTCGATAATAACTTGTACATGTAATTTTTTGCTTAAAATTACAAACATATTGACATTCTATTAGTATTATAACTCGCAGCTAACTTTTTATCTTATCTAGGAACTTTTGCTGAAATTTTTGAATCCGCCTCTGCCTTAGGGCCCTTGATCGGAATTGATGGGATGGTCCCTTGCTTGCTTCCGGAGAGTAAATTAGTTTATTGTCCTCCACGTGGTCATACGCAGTTTGTACTGTTTTTTGACAATAAATTTATTTATTTATTTATTTATGTCTGTTTGAAAGTGATGCGCGTCTTATAGTTTAACATCGGGACCTATCGATTTTGGTGATTGGTTATTCTATTATTTCGATGGTTGTGAAATATTTTCGTGGTTGTGTTTTAATGTATTGTCGTTTGGAGGACATTTTTACGAGAAATAATTTGCAGGCTTCCAGTTCACCAAAATTTAACTCTTTGATGATTCCTCAACTGCTGTATTGCATTTATTCTAGAAACATCTTCCAACACTGTTCTTGGGTGATGAGGAACATACTTTGATTATGCCCGTTGAAGAAATATTGCTATTATAGAAAGAAAACCTTTCTCAATTTGATTTAGAAAATTGTTCTTCCCCGGATCGGTGAAGAGCAAACGGGACCACGTGTCACATTGTTTATTGTGAATTCGAGGGGGGTGGGAAGGTGGGTATTTCCTTAACCCTGAAGACGATGCGTCGAAGTGATTACCTGTCAGGTGATTTTATGTTCTCTTCCGGAATATTTGTCGCGTGTGATGTCAATTTCTCCATGACACGCGGGTGTATTTTTTAGCATCCATGCCTTTCCATCCCTGACGTTTCATTTAACCTCCATCTCGTTCATGACTCCCTCTTCCCCCTCTTCAAACTCCCCCCTCCCCCGTTACGTAATTCTCGTGTCACGAAGCGTGAAAAAAACAGACGAGCACCGGGGTTTATCCGAATCGGTGACGGGAGCATTTTCAACCCACAGAAGAGGAGAGCTTGGGGAAGGGGGAGTGAATTGAATGTGTGTGGGGAGCAGGTTTGCTACGCTGTTCAGCTTACGGTCTCCCCCTCCCCCTCCCCCCCCCCCAGTCACGCCCACGGACACGGCGCTGTTACGGCGCTACTAAATTATTTCCACGGTCACGACCGACCGAGATGCAGATTGGGGCGGAGCTGCTGCGCTCTGTCGGACTGGCGGGGAACTGACGTGGCCCCCGGCGCGTATTTGGGAGGCCATGACTCCCAAGGACCTTCCACGTGGAGGAGTCTGATGTGCTTGGATTAAATGGCTACACGTATTGTTTCACAGGACGTCTCAATAAATTTATAAATCAATAAATTTATTGTCAAACTGCGTATGACCACGTGGTGGACAATAAACTAATTTTTCACTCCGGAAGCAAACAAGGGACCGTACCATCAATTCCGATCAGCGGTCCTGAGGATGAATCATGTCATCACACTTCTAAGATAATAATTTTAAAAAATGTTATAAATACGTATTATAATGCCAACAGAATTCCACCAAATTTGTATTCAAAATAAAACCAAAAAGCTGGTATCATTATCAAACTGGAGATTATTCGGGAAATATCGTAATTCTAAGTTCTCATACATCTCCCAACTCCTTGTCAGAGAATGAGTGTATGTTAATTAATTGCAGTTGCGTTTATTTCCACGCGAATGTACTGACGTCACGACACTAAAAAAGTGAAGCGTGTATAAATTTATAAATTATAATTATTTTTTAATTGTCAAAAAACAGTACAGACTGCGTATGACCACGTGGAGGACTATAAACTAAATTACTCTCCGGAAGCAACTAAGGGACCATCCCATCAATTCCGATCAAGGGCCCTAAGGCAGAGGCGGATTCAAAAATTTCAGCAAAAGTTCCTAGATAAGATAAAAAGTTAGCTGCGAATTATAATACATATATAATGTCAATGTTTGTAAATTTACATGTACAAGTTATTATCGAACTATAGATTATTCTGAGTATAGTGTTTAAAAATCATAAGAGTTGAAATAACAACACTAAATTCACGATTTATTGTTACAATAAACACGCCCCTAGACAAAGCCTAGAGAACCTGTGTAAGAAATCTGCCACTACCCGAAGGAAAAAATGGAGAAAAACCCGGTTTGCCAGGATGGGTTTATACGCACCACATTATAGATTAGATAACGGGAGGGACCTTCCTGTTTGCTAGTAATGAGTTTCAAGGTTATTTTTAATCCGTACTATCAAATGGAACATTTTCACTTTTATCGACTATAATTGAGAATATATCACCGGATTGCAGTTGTTCAGAATATTAGTGGATGTTAATTATGGTAATAGTTCCAGTTCTGGAAACCAGATAATCTACCGTGAGTAATGACTTGAGACAAAAGTGCACGAAATGACAGATTATTTCCCAATAAAAAGAAACTGATTAGTCACCGTTGCGTTAGGAAATAAATTTACTTTAAAGGTAGCGAAGTTTCGAAATGATCTAAAGTGAATTTAGTGAGTATTTCATAAGTCTAGGTAGTTATATTTATGACTAAGCATTCCCGTGTCATTAGTCGTCTTCCGAAAGCTCTAGCATTTAATATAATTTATTTGCCTTAGTCCTCTACTACATATTTATTGACCTGTCGCCAAGTGCGGGTTCATGGAACACAGCGATGGAATCTGGTCACGATTCCTGTGTAGAAAGTTGTTCTGGTTGCGTTCACACAGACTATAGCTCTGTAGAAGCAGATATCACAGTTGACTGACTGAATTGGTGTTATGTTTATAGCATTGTTTGGACTCGCCGCTTTTTCCCAAAGGTTATTGGTCCATCGGTTACGGAGTTAGCCCCTGCCGACAAACGATCTGATGATAATAAATGGAAACCCATTTCAAGTCGAGATCTTACTTGTATATGCGGACAAAGGTTATGTTTGCGAAGGCGATATGCTTAATGGTTTTCGTGCATTCGTATCCTACTTCCTGGTGGGTTATAATGTATTGTAGCTTTTAATATTTGTCTGTTATATCTCTAGGAAAGATCCCCACCTCGGTGGTTGTTTGTTGTTGTTTTTTACGTGAAGGGGAAAAGTACACATCTCGTGCTCGATAAAAGTAACCACTTTTCAAACCTCGTCCAAATATCCTAGTTTGAAACTAAAGTTAAATTCAACTGTGATGAAAACATTGCAGATTGTAATCCACTAACTTGTTTGTAGTGACCCATTTTCGAACGAGTTAATAAATTAATTGGTTTGAGAACATTGTGCTGTTTCGCTTACTCGCTAAGCCATGGCAGTAAGTATTGATATACTCCTGGTATTACAATATTCTACGAAATCTAGTGTTTGGAAATAATTATTTTTGTTCTTACCTATACATAAAATAAAACAGTAAATGCCTACTTTGGTGTTTTAAGTTCTTACTGTAAACTTTGGTATCGTAACAAATTGAAATTTAGCGTAATGACAAAAACCAAATGTCAGTAACCTCCTATACGTGGTGTAATTTCAAATAAATATTTTGTAAGTCCCCAGGTGAAGATCAACATAGATATCGTTGCAGAGTATTTCTGTAGAAATAACAAATTTTTTTTCTTTCGAAAATTCACTGCAAAATCACCAAAAATCCTTTTTTGCAATTGACTTCTTATATTCTATTTTTTGACCTCCCTGAAATTGTGTGAAGAGGTCGTAAAGAGACGAATGAAAACAGATGCTGGGTAAGTGAAGCGCGTCAGGTTAAATACCGGGCAGGTTTAACGAGTCAGTACGAATGTTTGGAAATTGATCCATTTTCACCTGGAAATCTTTTGCTATATAATGCTCATGTCGCACCTTGTGTTATGAGGTCCTTTTAAAAGCAACGTCGGTCAAGTCCTTCTCCTCCCCCTCAGCCTTTCCGTGTCCTTGTGAAGGGTTGTCTCCCTCCTTCTCCCCATTCTCTCTTTCCTTCACCGTCCGCGTTAATGCCAGTTTTTATGCACAGGGCAGCAGTGGCAGCACTGTCTGCGATAGCGCCTTCACTTGTCTCACGAAACATGGCGTGTGTCCCGTTTGTTTTGCTGTTGCGCCACGCGTTCTATAGGCGTCGCGTTCATTCGGATAACGTCTGGCCATTATAAGGGACTTCGCTTTCATTCTCCACGCGGGTGGGAAGGTGATGGCTGGACTTTGTAAGTTACTCAAGTCCAGCTCAACTCACCCGATGTCAGGTGGTCTTGTACCCGCACCTCAGGAGGTCCGGGACGGGAGGTATAAAATACATGTCCGACGCTCTGATGTACTGAAAAAGAATTGAAATTCGATGTTTATTTATTTATGTATTAAGAAGCTCAACTATTTTAGTTTACCGTTTAAAAATGTTTGGATAATAATCAAATTTACGAGTTTATATAATATTTGGCCCTCATCTAGGTACGCTTCTGCCTGGAATCACTCGTATTTCACCTTTTAATCTAACTATTGTAGAGCTCTCATTATCCGGATCAATCGGTACCTGAGTCGGTACCGATAATAAAATATTCGGATAATTGGATTTCTTCAAAATAAAATTTAAAAAAAACTGTTTTGAAAATGAAAAAAGAGAAAAGATAGGTTTGTAGGAGCTACATTTTGCTTAGTACAGAATAAAAAATTTCTCCTGTCGATCCAGATAATAGACGATCTGTATGATTTGAATGGAATTCGGATAATATTGTTGTTTGACATGGATGAACACATGGTTGTAAGAAAATTGTTGAAAGATTAATTGTTGAAAATCTGGTTGACAGGGATGTGAGAAGGGGTGATTATTACACCTGTTTCTTAAAGTTTCTTCCCAATCTAATGAAAGAGTTAATTGTTATATCACAAATTTTCTTAGAAATAAAATAATTCAGAAGCTGTGACAATATTGAAACACAAGGTTTGTTTATAATTGTTTTATCCTATTGATCCAGTTCGTACAATACTGTTGGGGGTTGTAACTAGTAAAATTCTCATTTAATGAATTTTGTGTCATCGTCTCATTGCAGTGACGTTCGATTTCATGTACTCTAAACCAATATTTGTTGCGTAGAATTCTTTCTTCAAAATTCAGTTTCACACATATTCATTAATGGCATTGGAATGACTGCTGCACAAGCGTATCATTTCATGACGTTTCCGGACACGTTTTATTTTCCTCTGTCGAATGATTCACTTCGTGTTTCATTTTCTTTTTCGTGTAATGATTAGATACGAAGGTAATAGAGCGTTGTGTAATGGCTGACCGCTAATTGCTGTGTTACTGCATAGGCGACTGCATTACGCCGGCGCCGCCGCCGCCTCGCGGGACCCATCGCTCCGTCCGCTAATCAGTTGATACGGGAACCATATCATCCATTACGTCGTCGTTCAGCGTTTATCATCTGCTTCAAACACGCGATCGGTCTTTCTTCGCTTCACATCTTCATTCTGAGCTTCGTGTTCCTTATCAGGATTTTTAGCATTCACTATAATTTCTTGATTAGACGATTATAATGGAAGCGTTATTTATTATTTCGTAAAGCAGGTCTTGGGCGAAAGTTTAGAGGAAGAAAAATATTAAAAACTATTAACAGTCACGGTTAGAACTCGGGTTCCTCTAAACGCTAAACGTATTTATATGAGAAGACTTTGGCTTGTGTAAATATTTGTGTGTTTGAAAAATTTGTAATTCTTATTATTATTTATTTTCAAAGTTTTTACTATATTAATGTTTCAAGCTAGGCCTATCATTTCCATAAATATTTAAACGATATTCATTAATATTTTTCATGCTTATAACGCAGTGTTTTTAATATTTCTGCTGTTTGTATAATAGAAAAAATCTAAAATCCTCTCATTATTTTGTGTCCTTTCATATAATATTAATAAATCGTATTAAATTGCCTATTATCCCAGCCAGCTCACGGTTTAAGAATAGCGCACAAATCTAGTTAAATCCTGATTAAATTTTAAATAAATTGGTCGAAAAAAAATTCTTCATGACTCACTCGGATATATGCATCTAAAACACATTTAGTCACAAATATAACTATTAGTCACAAATATAACTATGGCAATCTTGTATCGAGTTCGTATACCCAGTAAAACGAGTAACAATGATATCCATCGTTGTTCTAGTCGCTCAGGATTCAGCCTACAACGTGGAGAGTAGACGTACACGTTACAAATCCCACCGTGTTAGACCTGCGTTTTACTGCCCGCTTTAATCGCCCGTCCGAGAAGTGAAGCTGCAATTCAACCGTTATCGTCGGACGGAAGACCTGCAAAAACAGCGGCCAAACGACGCCGACCGACCGACGGGCGGGTGATGGGTGGTTGGNACCGACCGACGGGCGGGTGATGGGAGGTTGGTGAGATGTGGGGGGGGGGGCAGACTAACAGACGAATATGTAGATAAGAGCTCTTCTTCTTGCGCTCCACCCGGCCTTGAAAGGAGTCGCAGAAGTGTCCCATCCTTTCACGCAAAGGTCGTTCAGTGATATCACTTCTTTCAGGAACATTGTTTTTATTTTGTTTGTACAATTGCATGTGTTATACAAATGAATACACTCGCTAGGCTGTTGTGTAGGGGTGTCGTCTATTTAAATAATCTGGAATTTACTGTTATTTTAAAACTTATAATTAATATTTTCCAAATAATGCGTTTTTTGTTTTATTAAATACAAATTTGTTGGTATTTTGTTAATATTATAATAAGTACCGCATCCTTTTTATTCTTATCTTTGGAGTACGTTGAAATGTTAAATCCTTATCCTCTGCCTTAGGGCCCTTGATAGGAATGGATGGAATACGTCCCTTGCTTGCTTCCGAAGAATATATTAGTTTAACGTCCACCGCGTGGTCGTACGCAGTTTGTAGCTTTTTTTGGACAATAAATTTATTATTATTAGCATGTTATCGAAGTATGTAAAAACTTCGTTACGACTTCCGTAATCGATTCGCTTCGCTGATTGGTTATTCACTGATAGGGAATTTCCCATCAGGAAGCATTCATTGGTTGCTGTTTGAAATGCAGCAGAGAAGCTTCATAAATACTGATGAGACTGCACGTTGCCTTATTTCTATCGCCGGGCCATTTACTACTATTTCCAAGGCACTCTTAATTCTAGAGGTATATCTTGTGCAGTTTATGTGCGGGACGAAGGTGTGGTAATAGATATTTATTTGCTTAGTTAGTTACTGCGACTCGAATAGACCAGGTAGAAGAAGAACCTCTAAGTCATGTCCAAGAAATAGAAAAAGTTGCATTCTTATTTTAAGAAATTACAGAGTTGATAACTTTCCTACTGGATTCGAAATTAGAAGGTAGAGATCTTTTTTCTTAGTATTGTTTTTATACGTGCACTATTGTCGTAATCATAAAACATTTTTAACTGTCTTCTGTGTTTTTTTAAAATATATTTCATTTCGATGCGGTCAAGTCGTGAGGGGTGATCTTCCATCTACCCGTGGATTGGGAAGAACAGTGTTTGGGTTGTCGGGAGAAAGAAAGCGTTACCCGTGTATTCATTTGACTGAAAAATAATGGATCCCAGTGCCCTTGTATTGGATGTGGGATCTAAATTGAGAGCAAAGGAAGGATTTTTCCAAACCTTTGGAAATTATGTGCCGTATTGTTCGATTAATATGTCACATCCAAAGCAGGGGCAGACCCAGGATTTGATTTTGGGAGGGATCCATGAAGAAACCCTTTTCCTATCATTTATGAATCGTACAATGTTATTATTACACATTTTTGTAAGAACTACCATTATTCCAATTACAAATTATTTATTTTCTATTTTTTAAAATGATTTACACTGTTTCTATCGAAAATTTTATCGAGACAATTTTCTATTGTATAAGTGGCTCGGAATCTCGCTGGTGTGCGAATATTCTACAAACAGTGAAGTATCATTGCGCAGCCCTGTGCTCATGTTCCCAGTGGAAATCTATAAAAGCGAAGTCCTATGAAGTCGTCTTCTCGCAGAGATTTTGTATTTGTTCGTCTTGTTTCTTTTAAGAAAAAAACCCTCCTTTTCTATTTCTATCTGGGTTATTGGGGGGGGGGGCGTGTTTCCTGGTCGCCCTCCCCGCTGTGTCCGCCGTGATCCAAAGCTTAGGAGAAATCCTTTCCCACTTCTGAAATTTAGATGTCATATCCAAAACTATTCTGTCAGTGTATATATTGGAGTTTATTTTTGAGGAGCTAATTGTTTGCAAGGGTATTGTGACTCGGCGGAAGAAGTGCCTCCTTATCTGGTACAGGAGTCGTCCAGAGTCATTCTGCCGCCTCGTGCCGATAATTCCTGGTGAGTCGTTACGCTGGACGAAACTACAGCTCAGAAGCTCTCGCTTATCTCGATCAACCTCGACGTTCCGGTTCGACCCGTGGGCTCGCGAACTTGTAAATGGACATCTCTGCTTGTAATCTAACCGAGACAATCTCGCCTATCCCCCCCCCCCCNCGTTCTCTCTCTCTCTCTCTCTCTCGCCAACAACGTCGACATCCTTGTCCCCTCCCTGTTCGTTCGGTAGCAACACCATTCGCTTCGAACAAACATAAAAAAAACGAGAGGAGAGAAAAAACATCGGACGGACGTCACGCGAGGTCTGTCGTGTCCGTGACGCGGGACAGATGACAATCGCGTTGGCGTGATGGTCTCAGTAAAGTTGCTTGTTTTTTATCGGCTTCGTCCTGTTTTCTGTCTCTCTCCTGCGGGTACCAGTTTGCCTTTCATTAATTTCAGACAAGCTGACGGCCAGGGAAGTTATAATAATAATAATAAATTTATTGTCAAAAAACAGTACAAACTGCCATGTATGATCACGTGGAGGACAATAAACTAATTTAAACTCTCCGGAAGCAAGCGAGGGACGTATTCCATCAATTCCGATCAAGGGCCCGAAGGCAGAGGCGGATTCAAAAAATTTCAGCAAAAGTTCCTAGAAAGATAAAAAGTTAGCTGCGAGTTATAATACATATATAGTGTCAATATGTTTGTAATTTAACGCAAATATGTTTGTAAATTTACATGTACAAGTTATTATCGAACTATAGATTATTCTGAGTATAGTGTTTAAAAAATCTTAAGAGTTGAAAAAACACTAAATTCACGATTTATTGTTACAATAAACACGCGCCTAGACAAAACCTAGAGAACCTCTATAAGAAATCCGCCTCTACCCGAAGGAAAAATGGAGAAAAACCCGGGCCAGGATGGCCTATACTTATATTTATGTCTGTGTCTGAGTGATATTGTAGCATGTATTTTCCAATTAACGTTTTATTGCAATTAATGTAGCCATTTTTTTCCTGTTATATTTTTTCCGTGTGTTAAAGGACTCGTTAATTACAATTACGCGAGATTCAATTAAATATAATTGATTGCCGTATAATTGATCTGCAGTATTTTCACTCAGCATTCGGAATGGTGTGATTTTTTTGTATGTTGTGTTGCATTAATTTAAAAAGCTATACATCGTTCCTAGCCGATTTTTCTCCTGTTTTCTTCCAGTGTTCGCTAATTTCGATATAATGAAGAGATAACTCATTTGGACTATAATTTGAATAGGAAACTCTTCATGACAGATGTGACGACCATGATTAATAATGTTTACTAGAATGCGATAATGAAGTTACCTTTTCCTTTATTACCTCCTAATTATTCATGACTTCTCTCTGTTCTATTATTCAGTACGTTGCTTCTCGTGAAATATAATCGAGCTTTTTTCCCCTGTGAAACAATATCGTATCTGCTCCCTTTTTCGTCTATTTTTTCCTCTCTCGTAGAAAATGTTTGAAATACCGTTCGAACATTTTGCGCATATTTTTATTTCATAATTTCTTATTCTTCCGGTAAAAATGTAGGATATTGAATTCTTCTTTGTGGCTGTAAACATCCATTTTACAGACCCAACAGGTATATTAAAAGTCTTCCTATCCCACCTCATAAAATACATCAATATATTTAGAAATTCTACCGGCATTTCCGTCTTTCTATGTGATTGCCATTCGGGTAAGATGGATTATTCGATTATATCTTTCATGTAATATTTGTATTATTTATATTTTTAATTTACAAACTTTTACACGTCCGCAAAAGAAAAAAAAAGTGAGGTTTGCAATTTAATGTTCGTAAGAACCGATATCATTCATTGATCCATTTACTAATATATAAATGCGTACTGCGAAAGCGCGTTTCTCTGTTTGTTACTTAATCGCGACTAAACCACAGAACCGATCGAAAGGACATTTATGAAGGAGATAGTTAAGATGTCCAGGATGAACATAAGCTAATTTTTATTTATTTTAGTGTATGAAAAGGAAGATAAAAAATGAAGTTGAAGATAAATGTCGATGAAATCAGGGGAAGAAAATCGGCCATATTCACTTACGCTTCCTAAACGGTTAGAGATGGATGACAACTATGAGCGGCTATATTTTTCGCTTTAAAGAATTCTACAAAAACGACCGTGACACCATATGTCTATCTACTAAGGTTAATTTAAATTATCGAAATTTTTTTATGAAAAATAGGAGTGTTGAAATACTTCAATTTAAGTGTGGAATTTAAGAAGGAAAAATTCAATCTTCATCAAATTTAACGGATTCTTTGTTTTGTACATCTATCAAAGATAGAAAACATCTTTAAATCGTAAAGTTTGGACGAATGGTTTAGATTTTATAAGTGTTTTAATGAAATGGTGCAACCGCGCTGCCGCACTTGCATCGGAAGCGAAATAACAGCGACCCGCGAGGCTTCCTTCCGATGAGTGCGTTCCTTGGTCTAACGAGTAAAAATAATTCCGGGCAACGCCGGGTAATCGTCTAGTAGCTTTATATTCTTCTCTCTTCCACATCAGAATATAATTTCTGCCTGGCTTCCTTAGTGTGGGGCGGAGTTTCTCGTGTCACACGGGGCAGCTGTTCTCGGGCGTCGTGCAAGTCGTTACGTGTCCAAGGAATTAAACAAGGACTTCCTCAGTGTGTTTGGGAAGGGAATAGGTATTTCTGGCGAGATTTCCACGTCACTCTTCTGGGTGGTCGATGCGTAAAGAAAAGATTCATGTGGCGGAGCGTTTACAGAACGAAGCGTTTACAAATACGAGTTCCTCGCCATGTTTTTTCTTTCGTGAGTTATCGCTGAAATTTCGAAGTGATAACCGGAAATTTCTCAGTTTTTGTTTTGTTTTGGAATGGGAATTCGCTTGGACATGCTGTTCAGAATTCGTGTAACACAGTTTTCCAATACGTTTTAATTGAATGTTAGTGATCAGTCATGATCTATCGAAAATTCTTTCTTCCACCATTCTCGTATGAAATTTGTTTTTAAAGCACCGTCTCTTGTGGTTTTTTTCCTCTCTTTCTTTCTCTCTCTCTCTTTCTTTCTCTTTCTTTTATTCTCTTTCTTTCTTTCTCTCTTTTATTCTTTCTTTCTTTCTTTTTCTTTCTTTTTCTCTCTTTTATTCTTTCTCTCTTTCTTTCTCTCTCTCTTCTCGTTCACTCTCTCGTTTGATGTCAGGTGTTTATTTGTGGTCTCTCGTATTGTCGAAACGTCTCGTCCACTGACTGCGTTTAACGACTGCCAGGCTTTTGTTTCATGCGTCGTTTAGCGACAATGAAATCTTATCCGCGAGCGCCGAGGAGCTCATAAAAGCCGTTGATGACGCCCCGAAATAGATCCGACCTTCGTGTTTTGAACATGCACCTAACATCTTGTCTCTCTCCCTCCCACCCTTCCTTCCTTCCTTCCTCCCTCCCTTTCGCGTGTTCCAAAGCCCTGTTTTATGTGCGGCTTAAGGGAAAAGACGGCACGGCCAAGGACTGCTCGACTCGTGGACTGGAATAGAATTAGTAACAAGCATGTCATGTATAAACAAAATCTTCATCGCTATTTTTCCTCGGGGAAAGGTGTTTTTTGTTTTTTTCTATTGTCCTGAACTGTTTCTTTTTTTTTCGGAATAGTTCATTTTAATGTTGTGTTCTATTGGACATTTTTGAAATCCGACGTATTTTCATATGAGCGCGAAAAGCACACGTTTACTCATTTAGGTTTTCTGAAGATTCATGATAATTTCTAGTGAAGCGTGTAATCGTCACTACATGCATGATTGATTTCCAGCAAGGTGAATATAATAAATTTAATTTTCACGATCTTTTTAGTGTAGAGATCCTACGGTTCTTTATCGGATATCCGTTTGAAGTATTTTTGTATCTTCATGTTCTACACACCCTTTGTTGATGAAGTCATGACGAATCAAAAATTGTAGCGCACTTCAGTCATTACTAAAGTTTCTGGAAGATAAAACATATATTGACTTGGTAATTGTTTTTTAGAACATGCACCTAACATTTTAGCAACATTATCAAAGCATGAAAAAATTGAAAGGCGTTTCTATGTTGCTCATTGTTTTATTGGTATAAAGCTTTTTCGGCTGCATAGCAGCCATCGTCAGTAACATACACTGAGTATTGAGGAATATTTTTGGCGAGTCACTGAGTATTGAGGAATATTTTTGGCATACACTCGCCAAAAATGGCATGCAGCGGAAGCGTTTTGGCATGCAGCCGAAAAAGCTTTATACCAATAAAACAATGAGCAACATAGAAACGCCTTTCAATTTATCATGTATATCATATTGAGCAAAAATACAGATCCCGAAATGCATATACCTTGAGACATTTTGAGAAACAATATGTGTATTAAGAAGTGAACATTAAATAAAAATAATAAGAGAAAAAAACTAAATTATTTCGAGCGTGTATCTAAAAGATTTACAAAAATCTCTGAGCTTAATTTGACGAATTGTTCTAACATCACAGAATTCCAAAAGGAATACCACTTTATAGTAATTCTGCTGGATAATGTTACACTAATTATTCAGAAGTTTACTCATCTTCCTTCAATTACCTGCAATGGTAGACAGTGCGGAAACAACAAACCAATATTTTAACTCTTCTTCACAGTGTCTAGTGACCTATACAATATTTTAAAAAAAATTGTAGTATTGATTTTTAACTATTTAATTACAAATATATACTTAAAGATCTCGGAGCTTATTAATTTTCGAAAATAAATTCACTTCTCATAAGAGCTAATAATTTCCATCCGATTATTAAATAGTTTATTTAATGCTTAAATGACCCCTTAAGTATGTTTTAAAAGCAAAAATGGATATAGGCATTTATCATTGCGAGCATTTTTTAAAATCGTAGACGTTGAAAAGACGTTTAAAAAATTTCATTATCGGTCGACGGAACTATTTTAATTGTTTAACAATCTTTTCCTCTTCTTTTCTTAATGCAATTTTTCTGGTTGACGAGAAATTCTTATGAGACTGAATGAATCGCAGAGGGAAGGAAAGAAGTATAGGGGATGCTCAATTCCTCCTCGCCCGCATCTTCATCTTCCCCATTGAACCCCCCGAGGGCGCGTGGTCCACGCCGTTGCCGTTGATTGATGATGCTGTGGCATCAACTGACAAGCTGCGCCCCGTGGCCCATCCACTTGGTCTTCATTGATAGCGGTCGCACTGCTACTGCACTCCGTTTAATGGAGGTATAAAAGTGCAACGATTGGTTTCTTCTCATGGGGATGGAGGAGTTGCCAACACTCCAGGATTCAGCACGTGTTCGGAGGGGTTTCTACAAACAGTTGTTTGTAAATTTTAAATTAATATGTTCATTATAAAAAGCAGATACAAACTGCTTATGACTACGTGGAGGACAAGAAACTAATTATTATTATTATTGTTATTATTATTATTGTTATTATTATTATTATTGTTATTATTATTATTATTATTATTATTATTATTATTATTATTATTATTATTATTTGCCTTTTGGCCAGGTTGAGGCCATGAGACCTGCTCTTCCACCTAACCGTTGTTGGGTAAGGGAATTGGGTTGGAGAGATGTTGGGTTGCCGAGGAACATTTGTCTGGAGTAGATGAAGGAAACCCCGGCTTAAAGCCTCACCTCGTCCGGTCCCCCATGTTCTACCGCTCAGCTTAGGATTTAACATTTCAGCACACTCCTAAGAAAGAGTCGAAATAGTTGGATATAGTGTTATAATGTCAACAGAATCCTAACAAATTTGTGTTTAATAAAACGAAAACGTATTTCATGAGGATAGGAAAACCCTCCTTTCAAGGTCAGAATATCAACGTAATATTTGAAGAGTGACCTTCCAATGGTGTTTGTTGTCGTCATGTTTTCCTTCGTCCACGATTTAGTTTTGAAAGGTCGTTTGCGATTGCAGGGCAGTGTTCCCTCGCATATTGCATGCCCTTGGGTGTGTGTAGCGTGAGGGTGAAGGGAGGCGAGCTGCCCCAATTTGCGGGGGATTTGCACCCGCAGACGTGCAGGGAGGGGTTGTGTTTCATTGGGGGATTTGTGAATGGTAGGAGCATCGCGGTTATTGTGACAGTGGGGTGGTGATATGTCAAACCCAAAATGTAACTCATCAGAAAAAAAAAATTGTTTTTTGAATAGATGTTTGTGACTTAATAGTACTATCTATACTCGAATCATGATCTTTTTGTATGTGTGTGTTTTTTTTTTGTTTTTGTTTTTCCGAGAAAATTCATCTGAGGAAAAAAATTAAGGGAAACGCACTGTGTTTATTAAAGGAGTAGCAGTAAATTAGAGTATTGTCCTCAACATAGTCATTCGTAGGTTGTAAGAGCAGTTCTCTTGTCAATAAATTATTCATTTATTTATTTATTGTCAGACTTGATGTTGTTGCAGAGCTTATACTCAATATAGCCAATGCGTCCACAAGAGTATAATATTTGTACCTCGCGTTATGTTGGCAACGCATTCGTCTTACTGAAAACTTTAATCTGTCGCCAATCTCGGACATTCGATGCTCTTGTGGCGCTTATCTGTTCTTTCCGCATTGAGTGGAACGAATATTACATTGTGTCTTAGTTTGTTGTGCTATCAACTTGTATTTGTTCACAGCAAATAGTCCCTTTTGTGACTAATATAAATATTTATTCGGACATTACTTAAATTCGTAGAAGTTGGCAATTCGTGTTAGGCTGCCATATTGGCAAAGATACATCACTTGAACTATAGCACGAATCAGGTGAATCGCCGGATTCTTTTTGTCATAACTTTATGTCCTGACATCTTCTGCCCGTGTGAAAGATATGTTCCTTAAATATCGTTTTGTTCAGCTATGGTGACGTTTGAAATGTGAACTAACGTAAGGTCATAGAAAATTCTAGATGAGCCGGGATCAAACGATTCACACGAGGAGGCCCACGTAGTAAATACATTTCTGATACCCCTTCACTTGGTTCTGAATGATAACTGAAGCCTGCAGTGACTACCGTGGCTCCAACACACGGCTGTGAGCTTCTGCGGGATGATCTCCCCTTCTGAAAGGGGACCGCGCGGGTGGGGGGGCAGGAGGAGGAAGCTAGCATGTGTAACCCCGGGCGTTCCGCAGGGATCCGTTCTCGACGCACACACGCACTGACGCCTGTAGGCGCTATGATTCATGGGATACCGCCCATGGAGACACGCCTATCCTTCTTGCAAGCAGCTGTCTCTGGCTTGGTGACACGGTGCTCCTGGGGTACCACAACCATTGCATCAAATTGTGATTTCAAATACCCTAATACGAATATTCAAGTTTCTATTAAACACGCACTTCCTTTCTCTGATTGTCTTAATACTTTACAACAAGGAAAATTAAAATTTAGTGTGATATTATAAATAATCATTAAAATCTGTTGTTTATTCACGAACAATCACTTCATTATCAATGTCAATATCAATTTGTACAGTATATATTATCTGGAATTCTATTCAAGTTTTTTTAAAAATTGCTTCATATATATTATACTCAACAATCCCTGTCTTATTTCTAAAAGATATTTTTAATTCTGAAAGGTAATATTTGAAACTTTTTTTCTGGACATGGACGGTAACTAGTTTTTTTCTTATAGGTGACGCTACTCATGACTCGTTGAACTTCAACTAAGAGCAGATTTCTTGGTTAAATTACCTCCAAATACCGGATATGCGTTGTATACTCCGTTTACTGCTATCACGATACAATGATCCCACTCATTAATAGTCTCTTATTAGCATTACGAAACCTTCTCGCGGGCTCCTGGGTTGTTGCATCGATTGCGTACCTACCTCTAATCAAGTTTTTTAGGACGTCTCAAACGAATGTTTTCTTGGCCATAAGTCCATATTGATCGCCCAAGTAATTTTTTAAAAATATTTATTTTACAATAATAATTTTACATTTGTATAATAATAATAATAATAATAAATTTATTGTCAAAAAACAGTATAAACTGCGTATGACCACTTGGAAGACAATAAGTTCCTAGATAAGATAAAAAGTTAGCTGCGAGTTATAATACATATATAATGTTAATATGTTTGTAATTTAACGCAAATATGTTTGTAAATTTACTTGTACAAGTTATTATCGAACTATCGATTATTCTGAGTATAGTGTTTAAAAACCATAAGAGTTGAAAAAAACACTAAATTCACGATTTATTGTTACAATAAACTTGGCCCTAGACAAAGCCTAGAGAACCTGTATAATAAATCCGCCTCTACCCGAAGGAAAAACGGAGAAAAACCCGGACCAGGATGGGGTACTTACAGTAATCTTATTTTTTACTGTATTAAAAAAGGTTATAGTTCATCGGTGTCCAAATTTACGTGTTTTTATGATTATTACTGACCCGGGGCGGACCCCCGCCCTCACCTAGGTACACTCTAGTGCATTGCTTTTTTGTGTATGAAGTGTACATTTTGTATTGACGAGAAACAAATCATTCGTACCCCTATTCGACCAACCCCCACCCCCGCATGAACCCTGTCGACCGCCGCTTTTGTGAGCTTCTCTGCAAGGCGCTGTCTAATGTAGTGGGAACGAGTGCGGCGGAACTGGGAGTCTCACCCTCTACCCCGTCTCTAAGGGGTGCAGCGACGCGGTATGAGAAGGAAGGGAGATTCGGAAATAATTTGCGGGGTGTGCTTCTGCTGCAGATGTAACGGACCCTATGTGTCTGTGCGGAGTGCGAAACTTTTCGCGGTATTATGTTCAGTGGTTTGCTCTGCGGCGAGGAAACGATGTCGCCCGCGATGTGGGGTTGGGTTCAGATTGTCTTCAGTTCTTTGTCTCCTCTTTCTGCGTCGATGTGATATCCTCGTTTCGCTCTCAGTGGGGGATGTGAAGTTTTTACTCCGTTGGTGGTAGTACTCTGTGTGGGTTCCCTGGAAAATTATATTTAGTCTTATACTTCTGAATAGAGAATTTTTGGGTAACGTACACGCTTCCTGGCTCATGCGTTGATGACCCTAACCGTGTAACGCACTCGCAAAGAACTAGTGTAATCGGTGTATTTTGCATAGCGTACCTTCCACTCACATCATACTTAAAATTCAAATCCCTTACAAACTACTTCTATGCAAGATAACACTTGTAACCTGTACTGTGAGTACATCAGCGCGTGCTCGTACGGCACACACAACCAACAAGTTTTATGCGTATCAACATAACCTCAAATCCAGACCAGAATCCGCCATGACCTCTCTCACTAACGCACCCTTCGACATGATAACGCAAACAGAGGCGTTGAGACGTACTACGCTAGGAGCGATAGTGTTCCACCAATTTCTGAGCGATGCGCGGAAGTAACTCGCACGTGGATGACGTGTACGATAGCTCGCAGGTATGTGCTATGCAAAAAGGTTCCCTAATAATTTACTCATTTGTTGTAAAAAATTTATTTCTACAACGTTTTATTTCAAAAACATCTCCAGAATTTGTTCGTAATTTACTATTCCTGGATTTACGATGTTTTCGTAAAATTTCATCTCGAATTATTTAACAGAAAAGGTAAAAAATCGATGTTTCGTGTATTGTGTACTACTATTTTATTGTTGCTCTTAAGTAATACCAACTTCTTTCTTTGTTTTGCGAAAAGTGAAATTCGGATTCAAGGTTTAAGAGAGGTACAATAAACCCTACGGTATATCACGAATCCTCTATTTGTTGAATGCAATTTCTCGATTTCTCCCTTCAGAAACATTCTGTTACGATATCCCATTTTTGAAATCGAGTGTTCGTGGCGTTGCCTTAAGCGCCCTTCGCCCCTTTCCTATCCCTGTCTCCATTGTCCCAGCAAACAATCTGGCCCTCCGTGCGCCTGTCTCGGTGGTGGTTGGGAGGGAGTCGCGGTGTTTCCCAAGGGGGCCGCGTGACGCGCTGCCGTCGGCGCGGGGAATCACGGGTCGCGCGTGCGGGTCACGTGCGTGTGTATTGGGAAGGGAAGGGGGAGTGAACACGTGCCTCGGGGTCATGCAGCGCCCCTTGCGTCGTGTGCGACTGACTGTTCGCTTGTTTCCTCTTGCCACCGGCGGTTTATGATGCGAGGGACCAGATGCGTTACGGAGTCACTGAGGGCTTTCTGGATGTGCTTCCAATAAATTCCATCCTTTACCTGCCACAAGTGAAGTGTAAGGTAGTCATTAAAAGTTGAGTTCTTTGTTTTTATTTAAATTACTCGCTATACTCGAAGTCATGTAACTTTGCCAATATGGCTGCATAACACGAATTGCCAACTTATACGAATTTAAGAAATATCTGAATAAATAATATTAGTAGCCACAAAAGTGACTATGGGCATACAAGTCAGCAATACAACAAACTACGACACAAGGTAATATTCGTTATACACGTTCGATGTAGAAGGAAGAGAATAGCGCTACAAGAGGAAGCGCATTGAATTGATACCAATATTGGCGAGAGATGTAAGTTTTCAGAAATGCGAATGCCCTGCCAACATAACGCGAGGTACAAATATCATTACTCTTATGGACGACGGAGTACATCAAGTCAATGAGACTGACATTTCCTGTTCATTTCCAGTGGTTGTTCGTGTACCTTTTGTGATGGACAGTTGGTAATGTTTTCGTGGTTGCAAGCGCTATTTCAAACGCTACATAACCTAAATCAGTTTTAACACAGTAGTCCTTGTATGTATTATTGCTTTCATTATCCTCTGAACCATATATGTCGAGTATCCTTCTTCTTCTTCTTCTTCTTCTGATCTCGCTTTGCGATATCTTTTGGTGTCAGTAACTTAAGCCGTTAATGCAGTAGAAGTGCCCGTGTTTTCTTCACCCCATTTCCATGTCTTCCGTACACGTCGATGAATCTGATCCGTGATTATCCGAGCGGTGCTTGGAGGGTCGTAGAATCCCCGACACGTCATATGGCGAGAGGCCGAACGACCGACCGACCGACCCTTGATGGTGCGTGAGTCAGCGTTGGCGCCCGGGGCAATTAATAGCTCGATTCGGCGCTCCGGATTACGAGGGTTGTCGAACAGCGGCGTTAGTCACCGATGCCTTACCCTGTGGGGATGGGGCTCTGTACTTTATTAGTTTTCGAGGTTTCTGTGGAGCAGCGTAAATGAATTTTCTTCCGCTTATTATCGCTTCCGATTTAATAAAACGAGTTTTATGATTTTTATTGGGGGCGCTCAGAAATAAGGGTTGAATGTGACATCCTAATTGAGAGGAAGGAAAAAAATCTTTACCAATGTTTGGATGTGGTATTCTAAGTAATAGATGTTACATCCCAATCTTGAGATTCCGTCATATGGGCGTAGATTGAGATGTCGCATCCAAATGTTTTGAGATGCCCGTTCCTTCCTCCGGCTTGAGACACAGCCATTGAGTTTTCTCAGTGAGAACGAGCGTTAGGATGTGTATCCTTCGCAATATTTTATGTTTTAATCCATTTGTGCTAATTTTTTACTGCAACACTAGAGAGCGGAAGAGCGAGCCAGATGACATAAAAACATTATTATTATTATTATTTATTATTACAGTATAAATAAAAACTCGATAATGTGTATGTGTTCGTGAGATTGAATGTATCTTCCTTGTTATTTGAAGGTTTCGTGTCAGACCCTGGAAGGCAAAAGCAATAGCAGAAACCCCTTATCTTCCACTCACCGATTTAATATAATAGCATCTCTCAATTTTTATGGAGAACCTAATTCCGCGCCGAATGAATGCCGTTTAAATAAAGTTACGCGTCCCCTTCGAACAAAAGAACGCGCGCCCTCTTCTCACATGTGTAAACTACGTTTGCACCACTCTTGGTAGCGTGCGGATCCGACCCCCCCCCCCCCCCCCNTGCCTACAGCTCCCCCTTCTTCCTAGCTTCCGAAACCCCCTCCTCTCTCGAGCTCACCCCGTTGCTCCAATGTTAATCAACATATGTAATGCTTACCCTCCACCGAACTGCCGCAGGAGGAACGCGTGAGTGTGTTGTTTCCGCTCTGCGTATCACTCCCTCTCACTTCCTCCTCGCCATTTTCCCTTGAGCCGCGTGTCTCCCTCTTCCCCTCCCCCTTTCTTTCTCTCTCACCGTGCCGCAGGGAAGTGGCGGTGAGCATAAAACTGTGCCTTGGGGTACGCCAACCGACGACGGTTGGAAGTGACAGTGGTCCCTAGAGCCCCACGGAGTTGTGGGAGGGGGAGAGAAGTCATTTATTTATTACGTCCCGTGATTACGGTCTTACACCGCTGCTCGCTGTCACGCTCGGTTAATCCGCCCTCCTGGTTCTTCCCCTTTCCCGCCCTCTTCACCCGGTCCCTTCCCCTCTCCTCTGTCGCGAGCTTTATTTCTGTACTTCCGTGTCATGACCTTCCTCGCTGCAAACGGAGAGACGCCGGGGTTTTCTCATTTTTCTATTAATGCTTTGATGTGGGTTGCGACGAAATGGTGGATAGTACTTATACAACGAAAATATTCGCTAATTTTGGTCCTCGTGCAACGGTATGACCGCAAAATTATGTTTCACAGGTTAACATTATTTACGTACTAAGAAATACCGTAAATAAAAGGTTTTTTTTTTCGTATGCATTATATATTACGTCAAAAACTATTGTGATGAAATATATTTTGATGATGTATATTTTTCTCCTAGTCTCTCACGGCTCTAATGACCTAGATGTTGGTGAGCCTTAAAACCGTATAATAATAATAATAATAATAATAATAATAATAATATAAGAGTTTTACTTTTCAAAGGAAATTTTATCGTTTTGTTGTTCGTATTTTGAATAACCGGCGTGACTATTTTGAGATCGAAGAATTGAAGGAATGCTTGTATTTTATGTTGGGCAGATGAACAAGTAGTGTAAATTTAACTTGACTTTTTTCACAGACTTTTCAAGCGTGAATAGATTCATGTTTTTTTAATTTGATTCTCCGTTCCTCTGCGGTTTGAGAAAACGACATGACACATTTTCCTCGGTGATCTCGTGTTTACCGGAATATGTCCGAAGCTCTCGTATAAAAAATCCGCGGCGGTATTTTAACCGAAGCGTGACATTTCACCGTGTTTTGTTTGGATAAACTCGAGCGATACGCGTCGTGCGAAGCAGACTAGTGAAACGCTAAATCACCTTCTGCTAAATATTTGGACCATTGGGATTATTAATTCTTTTCAATATATTTTTTGGTGGAAATATTTTGCATGAATAAACGTATTTAACTTTTTTAGGAAAAAGAAAAGCTTGAAACAAAGCAAGGGTTTTTTTCGTTCTTTATTGAGTGAACTAAAATTATTCGTCGTTTCCACATTCCCTTTGAAGTGGTGTGGAATTCAGACTTTTGTCAATTGGTTTTGATTCAAAGCGTTCATTGTTTATTTTATACCATCCTTTGCCAAAACGCCCAGTTGCGATATTGTACCCGTTTCAAAGAGTTCCTTGAGCGCGTCCGTCTGCCGCCGCTGTGGCAATTCTGTCCCACAAGAACTGTTCTCCCATTGAAGTCCTTGGAGGTCTCTCCTTTGAAGTCAATCGGAAAAAGACAAAGCGATCTCGATGCCAACCAGAGTTGTTTCGGCATTTATGCAGATTGTCTCTCCTCCGCTTCGTCCCCCTAATTTATTGCCGCCTCGGATTTCCTTTCGCGAGTATTTGCCCTCGTCGCGATGCCCGTGTTTTTTTAACCCATTAGACCCTCGCTGTCAACGTCCAACTCTCCCACTACAACACGCCTTTCCCCCCCCCCTCCTTTCTCTTTCTCTTTTTTTTTTCAACTCTTATGATTTTTAAACACTATACTCAGAATAATCTATAGTTCGATAATAACTTGTACATGTAAATTTACAAACATATTCGCGTTAAATTACTAACATATTGACATTCTATTAGTATTATAACTCGCAGCTAACGTTTTATCTTATCTAGGAACTTTTGAATCCGCCTCTGCCTTAGGGCCCTTGATCGGAATTGACGGAATACTACCTTTTGTTTTAAAGTTTTTAAAAAACCCAGAGCACGTGCATCGACAAGTCAATTCTACCGTAAATAAGAAATGTGAATTAAATATGTTCATCCATTTACTCAGAATCGCTGCGCACAGACGGACACACGTTATGCCAAAAATAATTTTTCAAAATCTGGGATCGCCAAAACGGATATTTCCAACGAAATCTCGCTTTCTATTTATTTTTCACAATTACAAAACTACATATTTGAGAAAGCAAAAAAAATCGTCTTTGTGTATACGCAAAAATCAGTTTCACTCTGCTCAGACAGGACGACGTCGAGTCGCGTTTTTTTAAACGCTAGTGTTCGTTTGACTTTGACAAACGCGAAAACGATGTTATTTTTTTTGCGCATTCCGTAGGAGGAAGGAGAGAGAGAGAGAGAAAGAGCCGGGATATTTTTGTGTGTTTTTTTGTGTGACGTGGCACCTGAGAACAGAGCGACGGAGCTTGTTCAGAGCAGAGCAGAGCAGTATGCCGCTTCTGTGCTTCGCTTTGCTTTGCGTCGCTTTTGCAGAGATACCGGAGGAGCCTGCGCGAGCTGTGGATTCAGCTCGACAGCTGATTATTTACGTAAACCTCTGGAGAATGGAGAGGAGCGCGGAGTTTGTGACGACCTGTGTCCCGTGTAAAATGTATTATATTCGCGTTCACTGAAGTCAAGTTGCCAACTATTCACAAATCTTGGAAATATTCACCAAATTAGTTCTTATTAATTAATAATTTATTCTACTGATTTTTTAATATATAGGATGAGAACAATTATTGTGTGATTTCAAGTTTAATTAATTTAAACTGTTGTTTGACTCCATCTTTGACAAGGGTCGCATTGTCTTGAATCAGGTGATGCGGCTACCATTTCGGTTAAAACAGTATTTTCCGCAGTTTTTGGTGAATTATTCTTGAAAATACCCCGTAAGGTATGAACATCTTATCATCATCGCCTTCCTCCTACAGAATGTTAAACCGGTACTTGTGCCAGAATATATATAAAAAAACATGTGCTCGCCAAAGTTTCTCCATATATACAGGTTCTCTAGGTTTTGTCTAGGGGCGTGTTTATTGTAACAATAAATCGTGAATTTAGTGGGTTTTTCTTTCAACTCTTATGATTTTTAAACACTATACTCAGAATAATCTATAGTTCGATAATAATTTATACATGTAAATTTACAACCATATTGACATTATATATGTATTATAACTCGCAGCTAACTTTTTATCTTATCTAGGAATTTTTTCTGATGGAATACGTCCCTTGCTTGCTTCCGGAGAGTAAATTAGTTTATTGTCCTCCACGTGCTCACACGCAGTTTGTACTGCTTTTTTTTACAATAAATTTATTATTTTTATTAATTTAGCTAATACGGTATAAATAAGGGTATGAAAGTTGATCGCCAGTGGATAGAGAATGGTTCGTAATAAAACATTTCTAGTCGCTCCAACACACGTAATACTTGCAAAGGAAGGAGGAGGGAGAATATCGGGGAGGAAAATTCTTCGTTCGCTTCCGATCAGAGTCTCTCACTTTTAGACACACGAATGAAGCGAAATCAAATTACGAAGAGATAATGTATACAAAACAAACAACGTTCAGAGTTTGGCAAGCCTTGACCGAAGCTTCTTGTAACGAAATAGTGAAGATAAGAAGTGTACGATATATTTTATTATCCCTCAAGCAAAGCTCGCGAATTAATGCCAATCAAGAAGTTATGATTGAGAATGTATTCTCGTTATGAACGTCATCTCTGATACGATTATCTTACGTAAAAGTATCTAAGATGTTGGAAAAATATCAAAGTATCTTCAAAAATAAGAATTCCTACGACTAAACTACGCGAAGCTGATGCGTCATGATCTATATAGTATTTGATAACTCTGCAGAAACAATATTATTTTTATAATTTTTTCCACGTTTGTATTAGTATGGTAGAACTTTTAAAATAATATATATTTTTACTGTGGGTTTTTACTGAAAATCGCCTCGTATAGGAAGAATAAGGTTTATCGCATAAGCTCTGGAAGAAAAAGTTTTGAGTACTTCTCCACTTCGCTCTGAAATCCCACGCGCGTTTGCTTCTGGAGGTAGCTCCATCTGGGAACGCAAAAGCTGTCT
>NNCF01129041.1:532409-555483 GCA_002313205.1 Laupala kohalensis
ATATATATATATTAGCTGATTTGAGAGGACAAGCGCTATCAGCAACGCATCAGCTAATCCTCGTTCCTTCGTTCGTTCCTTCCGTCGCCAATTATTTAACCATCGCAAACTGCGCAACGCTCCAAGTGACTCCATATAGTGTCCATCTGATTCATCCATGTCTCTATGTCACAAAAAAAAATACTAGATCTTTAATATTTTAAGTGCGATCTGTAATTGTCGTCAAATCCGAATAAACGAGATGTGACTTAACGTAATTTTGTCAAAGTAATTTCATTTTCGTTTTTCGTTCATGTGTGTGATGGAGAATAGGACTCTTATTCCCTACTCAATGCATCACCTTTCTTTTTTTGTTGAAACATTGTAAGTTTTGAAAGTCGTAAAAAAGGCAACCTGAATCCTTATGAGACGATTTTTAATGGGTTTTCTAAATATTTTACCCAGGATTGAAAATAATATTAGAGAAATATTTATTTCGTATTCTCGATTTTTTTATTTTTGGTTTTTTAAAATTTGAAACGAAAATCGAAATGTGTGCCAAATGTTGGTAAACCGTTTCGTAATGTGATTTGCGTGACCCCTTAAAGAACACTTTAACAAGGGAGTCTTGTCGATGAATTGACATTCTTATCGGTCCTTTGCTTGGAAAAAACGACTCGCAGAGAGATACGGCTTGTGAAAGAAAATAGTGGTTTTTTTAGACGTCGACACGCGATTTCGCCGCGGCATCTGCAAAAAGTGCCTTATCGCCGTCGCGCTCAATAGAGACACGGCGCTGTTCCCGTGACGCCATTTTCTTTGCTCTTTTTTTTCTCTCTCTCGTGTCTTTGGCAGGATTACCAACACTCCAAATTTCTCTCGATTTGATTTAAATTAATGTTCATATCCCAATTGGACGTTACTGTTGGCAAATGTTGGTATCTTCCTGATAAACAGTTTCGTTTGTTGTCATATCTATACAGTGTTGTTTTTTTATATTTGAAACTGCCTTTAGACTATCTGTCTTTAAGTCTAAAGGTAAAATGAGAAAACAAAGTGAAAACTCTTTCTGAATATTTTAATGCGTAAAGCTTTTTCGACCGCATAGAGGCCATAAGAAATTAAATTCTGTAGAAACCGTTGTAATATATAACTAATAATAAAATAAACTTCAGTAAAATGAATTGCGTATTATAAAACAATTTAAAGTTTGAAAATATTAGACGAATCTATTTGAAAATTGTATTTTGAGAAATTTCTGGAGTAAGATGAAAAGAAAAAAACAATTTCTTATTCAATCTGAAAACTTGAACACCAGATATAGAGTTAAATGTGATCGTAGAGCGTATTACACTCTATAGTTGATTTGTCATAATTCTTCGTGTGAACGGGAGAGCCTAGTTACTCCCAACGCTCGAGTGGAAAATTTTCCCCACCATTTGTAAAACACATCGACTGGATTGAAACTTCCGTCGCGTTGGCTACCCTGTGCGCTTCGTCGCTCTTTGACGACGGCCAATGTCAGCCGGCGTGACCGCAGTTGGCCCTGTNATTGAAATCGATTCGCAGACGTTTGCAGCTTTGATCGTCACTTTTTTTTTGTTGGTTCACGAAGCACCTGGCGAGAGAGTGAAATGCGAAATATTTATTGAGGACTGGAGTTGGCCATGTTACATCTCTGCCACATCGTCCACATAATGTAAAAGACAGGTATGAAATAATTTAAGGTATTATGTGTGCGTCAGAGCGACTAGGCTTGAGTACCCCACCAAAAATGTTTTAAATGATAGTTAGAACCATTCTCTATCCAGTGGCGATGAATTTTCATACCCTTACTGCGCTAAAGTTTGAATTATTTAACTTTAAATTACTATGAGCTCAATTGGAGAAACTTTCGTGGACTCCGGTTGTTTTTAAAATGTTTTCTGACAAATTACGGGCTTAACATAGCGAAAAGACCTACTTAAACATAGCCAATGAAAATAGGAACAAAGCAATGATGATAAGACTTTCACACCTTTCAAGAATAATTCACCAAAAACTGTGGAGAATACTGTTCCTAACGGATATGGCGGCCGCGTCACGGACTGAAAGACTTTGCGACCCTTGTCAAAGAAGGATTCAAACGACAGTCTAAATTAATTATCAAGTTTTAGACTCACAAAATAATTGTTTCCATACAATATAAAAAATCAGTAAAATGAATTATTAATTAATAAGAATTATTTTGGTGAATATTTCCAAGTTTCGTGAATAGAGTGCAATTTGACTTCAGTCAACGCGCATGTAATACCTGCAATGTCTCCCTTAGATTCTAAAATTATTGTGTAAGTTACTCACACGTATATTGATAATCATCTGAATGATGTAATAATGAATGAAATATCTTCATACCTTCTTTTGTCACTTTGAGTTGGTCCAATGACGCTCCTCCGTATTGTTTTGTGTATTTTCATATCGCTGCGATCAGCGCTTGATAGACGTATAATATCCTTTTAAACAGCGCGATGAAACTTCCTTGTACCCGGTTGGATATTTTTACACTTGACAGAATAGGTTTGGATGTGACATCGAAATTCAGATGGAGGAAATGATTTCTCTTTGTTATGTGACATCCCAACCTTAAACTAGAGGATTGGGATCTTACATCCAAACACTTCTACCGCGTTTTATCAGTGTACGTTCCATTTGAATTGCAGTCTCATATATCTGTCACGTAATTATAAGAAAACTGTAGAATAATTTGATTGGATAAAAAAAACATCCCGTTGCGTTGATGATCTCAATAGAATAAAACGTTGCAAATAAAATAAATAAAAGATAGCATTGTACAAACAATTAAAAAAGAATCTCCTGTTCGTATATCAGTTCCCCAACTTGTGCTCTCTTTGCCACGACATTCCGAAGACATGTCTGGCCCTCTGTGATGGATGTACCACTCATTCTATTCGTTCATCCTTGGCTGCCCGCCCGCCCGCCCTCCTTTGCCTCTTAGCTTGCTTTCGCGCCTTCCCGGAGCACGGTTCCCGCCGCCGAGAAGAATCGCTCTAAGCCGCCAGATAAACACAGCGACACTGGCACGCTACCAGCAGAACGGCGGTGCCTCGTTTGATGTGATCGTCATGTTGGCAACCGTGTAGCTCGGGTCAAGCGAGTGAGAGAGGGGTGGTACTCGCTCCTAAAGGGGTGCACATTTCATCGCCTTTTACTGTTCTATTTCTGCCATGTCCGGAAAGTATTGGATGTGACGTATGTAGGACGCTCTTCAAGTTTATTATCTTCTTTGAGATGTCGCTACGTAACTCTGTTTCTTATCAGACGAACATGTTACGTGTGGGTATTTTAAACAAATTCTATCTGAGTAGACGAATCGTATAACCGAAAAATTACTTATATATTTTTCCTTTTTGTGAATGAACCGACAGCGGTGGTCTAGTGGTGGCGTCTTCGCTACCATGATTCCGCTGAGCGGTAAAGAGTGTGTTCAAATCCCGCTCGGCCGAACTACGTGAGGTTTTCAGCTGGGGTTTCCCTCACGTACTCCAGACAAATGTCGGTTCGCTACCATAAGTTCCCAACATCTCTCCTTCCCAATTCCCTTGCCCAAGTCCAACGGTTAGGTGGAAGAGCCTCAGTGCCTCCTCATGGCTGCTGAACCTCCTTTTGCCAAAAGACGCGTAATAAATAGTAAATAAATAAATAAATAGAGCTCAATTTTAAAATCATATCCCGTGAAGTTGATGAATATAATTTATCCTCGTGTTTTGCGTAATGGTTTTTTATATTCTGGGAGTAAAGGCGAAGTAGTTGGATCATCTTGTATTTTCGTACGTGTAGAAACATCTTCTCTGGACGTACAAGCGTGTCGGGAGTGAGATAATGCCCCTAAACTAGCGCCGGTTGAATGAATCGTCTTCCCTAAGGCACGAGCTCCATCCCACTCGAGAGTGTTGTAACGTCGGCTTGTTTTCAGCAGCAGCAGCCGCCGCCATCTCTTAGCGGACAAAACGGCTCTGTCACTCCGGTTCATGAAAGAGCGGGTTCACCTCGCTTTGATGTGTGGACTGGTGCATTTGGTACATTCTCGGCGTTGTGTCTGCCAGTGTTTGTTTTGCTCCCGACACCCCCTCCCCTACCCCCTGAGCCGTGCCGAGTATTTTGTGTTCTATGCGTAAACTGTATATTCAAGACGAGCCATATCTTCCTTTGATGTGCCGAGCAGGCGGTGTTTACTTTACGATCAGGTCGACGCAAAGTGCTTGTCTGTGATTTAATTCCGCGTGGGAAGAGGACTGCTTGTAGAATAAACCGTTCTGGGGCGCGTTAAGTTGGATTTCAACAAACAACCTCTTATTATTCTCCATTAATCTCTGTTATGTTCTTGTTTCGAAGCCAACCAATCGATTTCCTCGCTGGCCTCTTGGTTCCCTATGTGAGCACCAGGTTGCAGATCACGAAATGAAACTAACCACGTTTAGAAATCTATGGTATTCACTTTTATGTGAAGTAACAAATTAAACGCCTGAATCCACTGGTGACGGGCAAAGTTTCGGTGATGACGTGTCAGGTATTACGTGCATCGCGTTGAAACTCTGAAATTTTCACCAAAGTTGTTCGATCTACTGATTTTTAAACTTTGTACGAGTACAATTATTTTGTGATTTTAAAACTTGATATAAAAAAATTATATTGTCGTTAGAGTCTTTTTTTTCGTAAGGGTGGCATTTTCTTCAGTCCCGTGACGCGGCAGCCATTTCCGGTGGAAAAATATTTTCCAGAGTTTTTGGTGAAATATTCTTGTGAATGCCCCTCGTAAGGTATGTAAATGTTAACGTCACTGCTATGTTCCTATTTCTATTTGCTATGTTTTAGTAAGTTTTTTCGCTATGTTCAGTCAATACTTGTCAGGATATATAAGAAACATAAGCCCACGAAAGTTTCTCCATAACGTCACAGTAATTTTAAAGCAGATAATTCAAAATTTTGCTCGGTAAGGATATGAAAATTCATCGGCACCATTATTTGAAACATTTTTGTGGGGCACTTCAGTCTATTCGCACTGACGGATATAATACCTTAATTTAACCTACGAAATTTCAGAGTGGATTTTAGAAACATGAGTTAGCTTTTTTATTTGTTAAAATTCTTTAATTGTTAATTCCCTTTCTTTGAGTTGTTCAAAATGCCGCGTACTTCGTCGCCGTACCGAGATTCCCGGAACACCCTCCTCTCTATTTTACACCTTGGGGAAAAAATTAGGAAAACACAAACGTAGGATCTGTTATGGAAGCTCACGCCCGCAACGGACAAGAGGAACATAACATTCTCGTATTAGTCGGCATCGTTTGAAGATTCGAACACCCACTAGACCCTTCCTGTGTTCAAGTGGCTCCACTTTTAGTCCTGCAGTCTTCGCCTCTCCTCGCTAGTTACCATTCTGGCCACTGCGCCTTTGATGCCGTGCCAGACCGATTCTGGTCTCGTTTGATTCTACGCCGATGCTTCGTTCCCTTTTCTCCGCTTCGTTGCTACTTGGCGTTGTTGCTGTGTCGGTAGGCGAACCTTCACTTCAGATAGTGGCCGACGCGCTGCATTGTGGGTCGTGCCTTTGCACCGTCGGTTGTTCCACGCGATTCCTCTTTTCCCTTTTTTCTTTTTAAAGCCACTCTGCACTAATGTTTTTTGATATAATTAATGGTGTTCTACAAATATAATATTGTACGCTAACTATTGGATGTATGAATTAAATTTCTAATAATATTAAATACAATGTTAATTTGTATGAAAAGAAAGTATATGAGAATGTTCATCGTAAATCTGTGAACCTGTAATCTTGTAATCGGTGCGATTGTTAAAAGCAAAGACCATTTAAAGTATGACAGTAAAATCGTAATTACTCATCAATATCTAATGTAAAACTAAGAATATGTATACCAAATCCCAGAAACTCGCTTGTGACAGGACAGACACGAAGAGCGCTATTTGTGAGACAATTTATCAAATGAGGACACACACCTTCAGTAGCGGCGAGTGGGAATCGAAAGTGGGGGGTGGGGGCAAAAAATATTAACAATGTTCCTTTTCATTTTCTTCATATTTTCACTAAGTATGCTTTAAATAATAAAATATATCAAGGAAATAACAACTGGTGATTACCTCATCAAGGCTGGTGTAATTTTTTTTTATAATTCCCAGTTTTAGACGGCTAAAATGAAATTTTTATGTTTCCTTAAAAAAGTGTGTGTGTGTGTGTGGGGNCTATATAACATATCGTCGCATAGCAGTAAACTATTTGAAAGTGAAAAGGGCTTAGAAGTTACATCAAGTTCTTCACCGCGAATGAATCGGACCACTTACCAACATTATATGATTTGCATTTATTTATTATTGAAGGTTTTGTTAAAGAATAGTTCCCTTCTTTTATCCAATATGTATTTTGACATATCACTTCAGTAATTCACGCGAGAACAAAATTCGTAAATTATCTCATTTTCCGTTATTTTTCGAAAAACAATTTTTTTTTCAGTGAATTCTCGCATGAAAATTTACGATTCCTTTAGTTTCACATATTTTGTTTCATATTGAAGCTTGACAACGATATTTTCATTCGGCCATGTTGTCTGCGATGGTGGGTGAGTGGCGTAAGTCGTCGACGAGTGTGAGGATTCGGGCGTGGGGTGGCGGGTTCGAATCCTTCTGAGGGAAAGGAATTTATGAAGTGTGGGGTTTGTGTCACACGGTTCAGAATCATTGAGTACACGACACATCCAAGTTTCAAATGATGATAAACAGCACATTCATAGTTCTGTGATGAGATTCAATTGTACGGCCATGTACCATTCTGATGAAACTTGTTAATATTATACAATGAGCTACTAGTTAGATAATTGCTTAGGATATATACTTTTTTACATAACAATTATGCCCATTAAATATTCTAACATTATAAATATGTTTATTCATAAGATACGTGCAACGCGAGCATTGAAATAGGACTTCAAAATCGTTCTGGGAGATTACGGAGAATTTTTCAAGAAAATATACGAACTTTTCCACGTTTGTCTCTGACATATTGATCAAACATTACACTGAATATTATATCAGCATTATTTTAAATGACGTTTATCGAAGGAATCAACAATTCCATTTGTATCGTTCTAGGTATCATTGTACTTCCTACGATATGGTCTCATCTCTACATAGTTAGGGCTCTAATGACCTCGATGTTGGCTAACCCCAAAAACCCCATTTAAAAAAATCGACATTGCTTTAGTGCTCGCTGCTTTGTGAAGCGGTACACGCATCAGCGATGACGCGTCCTATTGCCAACTCTCTCCACTATCTTTCGTCCCATTTTCTGCGATATTGGATGCAAGAGCGATTCAAAAATCATTTATTACCCTCTTCACTTCATTTTTCTCCATTTGTTGGTTGTAATTAGATGTACTTATTATTATTATTATTATTATTATTATTATTATTATTATTATTTAATAGATTGCAGTATTGAAACAAATAGAGTTCATGAAGCATTTGGGTTCTCAAGAAATCCGTTGTGCAATTATTTGGTAAAATTTATTTGAAAATTTATCGGTGAAATTTTAATTAATTTCAGTAATACCTCTACTAACTTTTCATACGGATACTGTAAATGTGTATCAAGAATAATTATTTCAAAAAAAACTTTCTTGTGAGAGGACTCTGGGATAAAATTTGGCTTATTTATAAATCTGAAATAACTCTTTCTGTTTTATTTATATTTGAAGCAAATATTGTGCACAAAATTATTGATATAATTCCTATCAAATTTTATTAAAGTTTGTTAATCCAAACAGGACGAACGCGTGCTACATCATACACTAAAAAGAGGCCGATTATTTTTTTTTTGTTTTTCCACAAGAGCCATGCAAACAAAGAATGGAAAAACGACAACAACGACAACAAAAAGAACAAAGAGCCTTCCGTGTTATTGAGGATATCGAGACCGATCTCCTAATCGACATGTTCATGTAATGAGGGCGTGGTTGGAAGAGAATGGGGGAGAAGGAAAAAGAGGAGGAAGGAGGTGCAAAAGGAAACGTAGAAACGGGTGTGCAGCTAACGCGGCTGTAACCCCCGCCGCCGCCGCCGCCTCCACTAGTACCGTTGCGGAAGATCGTTACAAGAGTACGCCACTGTCGCCGACGGCCAGACAGGGAGTTGAGAAGCGATGGAGCAGAATGGTGCGGTGACCGCTGGACCGGACATGACGAGGAGGAGCGAAGGAGGAGAGAAGACACGATCACACACAATCACTCACTCACACTCTCCCCTTCTACGAGAGGGATGAAGAAGATTGTTCCTTCGAGCTAATTGTGTGTGAAGAAAACGAAGGGTTCTTTCTTCGTTGGTGTTAAGGGGAGCCATGATACTGTGTTGAATGCAAATAGCGTTCCCAACTTTATCAATCAAGCGCTTAATGGACTGAATGACAGTCGTAAAAAAAATTTTTTCCCCCAATAATTTACTCACGAGATTTAGAATGCTTCCATGTGAATGTCTTGGTAATATAATAAATTTATTGTGAAGAGAAAAAGCTTTTACAAACTTTGACAACGTGGAGGACAATAATAGAATTTATTTATTTATTTAAATCCAGCTTAAGTATATGTTAATATGCAATATTACGAATATTAAGCGCGGCAAACTGCATATCACCGAGTTAATCGAGGTTACCTGTGCGTGAGACTGGTATTGTAAACTAAACTTACAAACTTAAATATAGAGTTAAAAAATGAAAATAGAAGAGAAATACATACATAAATAGCAGTATTGTACGTATCTTAATATCTGCGAACAAGTCTGAGATGTCTAGTGAATATATAGTTGTTACAAGTTTTATTGCTATAGTACATAGGAAATGAAATTTGATTGTATCCAGTTTTGAACGTGTCGATTTTTTTTAGCAGGATCCGTCGTTTTGTATTCTTTAGGAATCTAAATAGATCGTAAAATTAGTTTTAGAACCATGTCCGCATACGTTTTTGTTTTTTTGAATTCGATTATCCTCGTTGGTTTGGAACATTTTAATTAATTTTTCTAATTTCTTTCGAAAATAATTATCTTTTAATTTGCTCTTAAAAAACTTCCCTCTCGTTATTATTCGCTTCACGCATTGCGGAAACAAGAGAGGTGGAAAACAAGAAAACTTCTGCGATTTGGAAACGGGGGAAAAAAAAGAGAGTAACGCCGTAGTTCCACGTTCTCCCTACCGCAGCACTGGAGTACCTCCTCTGCGAAAAATGTATTAAATGGACTTATCCGACTCTACGATGTCGTTCCGGGGTGTTTTGCATCTGGAAACAAGAAAAGGAAGGGGCGGGGGAAGCAAAAGACGCTTGGAGAGCAAATGTGAGGATTGTATGAAGGTGTGATACCACGAGTTTAAATGCGAGGCGGTGGTGTACTAGGGAAAAGAAAAAGAAATGAAATAAAATGTGATATCACGATTATATTCTCTCGCGGAATGCTATCTGCGCCATTATTTAGCAATATATGGTGGAGCATTAACTTTTCATATTTTAGTATTTCATTATCTGTCAGTGTGTGTGTGTGTGTGTGTGTGTTCGTCTCTTTTGGAATCGCACCCTTACGGAAGAGAGAAAAGAAGAACGTAAAAAGGAAGAAGAAGATGGAAGAGTATGATGGTCGCCCCACACTACGTTCTCATTTCGCTGTCGTTGCGTGTTCTGGGTAGTCAACATCTACATAAAGCCGACACCGCTTTACCAAGGGTGTCTTTACGCCCGCTTTTCCGAGGGAGGTGCGCCGTTTAATCGCTCGATGAGGGAGTTTTGATGGGGGAGGGGATGAGTTGAGTGAACCGTCCTTGAGGAAGAACCGTTGCAGCGTTATGTTCGCTTTTTACACCTCCAGAGCAATCTCTCTAGTGGTGTGAAGGCTCGCACTTGCCTTGGTGACGTGTTACGACTGTTTCTCCCGGCCCCTTTGTTGGTGGTACGTGCCTCACTCCTCTGCGACCACAACGCTGCAGTGACGTCACTGAGCTGTCTCTCGCAGGGACTCTGTTCTTCTTGATGGCGTGTTGTAGCGCGGTTGTAATAGAATGGTATCTGGGCGATGACACGGTTCATTCAACTCAGCCCCATGTGGCACCCTAGTTCGTTTTTATCTGGTGATATATATTTTCGATTAAAACTCCATTGGGCCATTATTCTCGGTTTGAAAATATGAAATTTCGCTTACATCGTTCAATAGTAAATCCCAGAAACATTAAAAAAACAAAACAATTTGTGATTCTACAACAATTAACGTTCATATGTAATCACAAATAGAAAATAATTCAAGAACAGCTTATATTCTGTGATTAAGAGCTCACAACGTTTCGCCTTGCCAACGTTTTGTACGTTTCGCCTGACGACGACTTCAAACAAAAGTCGAAACGTTGCGAGCTTTTAATCACAGAATGTAAACTGTTCTTGAATTATTTTCTATTTGTGATTATGTATTTTGAAGGTAAATTAATCTCGTGTCTATCAAAAATATTCTAGGATTCTAGCAGTGTCGTTTTGTCAACAGTGTAACGTTTCGAAATGCTGCCTTTCTGTCATTCACGTCCCCCCCCCCCACACACACACACACNCGAATTGTTTGATGTCGCTGCTGCGCGTGGGAGCCACCGCCGCGAATGCCACCGTTTAGAATTTCCAAAGCCGCCGAAAGGGGTGAGGGTTGGGGGGCGGGTGCGTTCAAGAAAAAACGTCCCGAGGGGGGCGCAACGAGAGATGGCGCGTCCGGAGCCGGGTTCCGACCTCCCGGCCTTTGAAAACAGAAGCCCTCGTCTAATTACTTGGACCATAGTTCCTGGGTATTGTTGCTGCCTTCCCACATTTCCGTCTTGTTCTGGACGTTTTCTCCAATTCATGTTTCTTTGCTTCGAGAAAATAAAAGACATAAACGGAAGCGCTCTGTGTTTATTAGTTTATTAAATATTGGTCGCAATAAAATTCTTTTTTGTCCTGAACATTGTTATAGGCAGTTTGTAACAGCTCTCTCGACAATAAATTAATGAATTAATTTGTGTAACTGGCTTGATGTTGGTGGAGAGCTTGTACTCAATGTAGCCAACGCTTTTACTTCGCCATTGTCCATAAGAGTAATAATATTTGTACCTCGTGTTATGTTGGCAGGACATTCGAATTCCTTAAAACTTCAAACCATCGACAACCTTTGACACCAGTTCAATTCACTTGCTCTTGTAACGATCATCTGTTCTTTCTGCATAGAGCAAAGTGTGGAACGAATATTACCTATTCGTAGGTTGTTGAGTTATTAACTTGTATTTCTTTAGAGCACGTAGTCTCTTTTGTGACTACTATAAATATTTCTTTGGATATAACTTGAATAACTTGAATTCGTAGAAGTTGGTAATTCGTATTAGGCAGCCATTTTGAATAATTTTCGGCAAAGTTACATGACTTGGAGTATACGTCGTTCTTTTGATCGGGTCTTTGCTTTCTTTCAGTGTCGCATTTACTGTCCGATTATGCTGCGTTGTTATCGTCATTCTAAACCGTTCGTCTGGTAGATCTCAGTTTGTGTGACGCCGCTTTGTGTTTGTGTTTGTTGCGGGGAATGAATGGGCAGTTGTTTCGTCGCATCGCGCTTTGTGTCGAAAACTTTTCTTTTCTCTGTTCACAATCCGCTTACAAATGAGGAGCAACACATGAAAAGAAATCGTTTGGAAGTTGATTCTTCACGTGTGGTTTCTGTATACGAGTTAAGTATAGACGAATCACATACACGAAAGCTACAGATGCCTTTGAAATGAAGTTTATTCTGAATAGGTGTGTGAGCTGTTTTCCAATGTCTTTCCGATATGTATGTAGTCTTTCTGCGTTTTAGAAATACCGTAAAATTGTTCAGGTGCGATACATGCCTTGAAGACATCAGTTTCACTGCCCTCTAAGATAAACACGTAAGATGTCATCATTACAACGCCTTATCTCTGGGTACCCGTGGGAACGTGGTGCCTTTTCCCTAATCTATTTCGTTTCGCTGTCGATGATAAAACGCCCACAGATAATTCCACCAGTGTACCTTCGCAGCAGCGCGCAATGGCCCGAGCAGGTAATAGGCCAGTCGTTGACGCTGTGGAAGTAAGTTAATCCATTAGAGCTTATCTGGCCGCTGTCAGAGTTCCCGGAAAAGCCGACCCGAGGCGGAGCTGCCCTTCGGTACCCTTCACCACTTCCCATTGGGGAATGCCCTTGATTATATCTGCCGTCGCTGGAGGACCAGCGCGACCTGTAAGGGGACGGGTGAAGCTGTGGACTACAATATTGATCCTGGGTGTTAAATACGGCCAGGGTTTGTTAACGCAATTGACCATATTAAAGAAGGAATTACGTGAAAGACGTTAACCAGGAAAATAATTCTCGCATAAAAGCGCTAGGGACGAAGTTGTTTTATTTGTTCTGATGTGATTATAATATTTCTAAAGTTGATTTTTTGATGTGTAAAAACTGACATAAATAGTGCACGGGACGAATTATACCTTTCTCGTACAAAAAGGGAAAAAAGTACCAGCTCTCACTTCACGAAATCAATGTAGGAATTGTGAGAACGATCTTAGTATTACTTTTTACTATCCTAATATTACCACGTTACTAGAATTTTTTCCTTATCCACTGAACTACAATTAGTAATTTTGTGTTCTATTACACGACTGCGTTATTGGAAATATGTTCTGTGTTTCCACTGTCGAAAAACACGAGAGTCGGACATTGAGACCAGTTGAATGTCAGAAATGTTTGGTTTGTATTGTTGCTCTTTTACTGTAAGTGCGTTCATGATGACGAACAGAAAATGTTTTGCCTTCACACCTAAATTTTGTGGAATATTATTCCGTGATATTTACGAATCTCTGTCAATTTGATTTTCTTTAAGGGTTTCTTCCCAGTGAAGCTAATCTGGCCATAGATGATGTAACCTGGTACTCGAAAGTTTCGAGTTGTAAATCATCCCTTGTTTTAATTCAGATGTGTGCTTATAACGTGCTTGTTCTTGTACCGACACGCAGATCCTAGCTCTATTTTCGTTGCAGGTCACTAACTCTGTGGTCAGACCTTATCATCCCATGGCTTTTACTCAGGTAATGTGTTTTTCTCCATCTCCTCATTCCTCACCATAGTTGGTTTTATTCAACCCTTGTTTCGTTGTTGTGTTTTTTTAAAATGTCTTCTTTGTGTTTCTTAGCCAATGAAAATGCTCTCGTCAAATACATTAAACAACGTGTTCATTAGGAGACGTTCATTCTTGTTTATTATTATTATTATTATTATTATTATTATCATGCTTGTTACAAATGCACGATTGTCTTAGTTGATTGGCTTTGCATTGGACTAAATGTTTCATGTTGCACAATTGTTGTACTAGTTTCTGAATGGATGTTTTCACCATGTCATTCCTTTTTAGCTGCAGAATGGGCGAATCGTTCGTGGTACGGCCTTCTCTATGTCCTTACTAAATGAGGTGTGTGAAGTTAACTTGCACATTGAGGCAGTTAATTCAGAATTGTGTCGTAACCACAACATTCTTGAAGGATGCTGTTCGCCGCTTTAAGTTGTCGTAACAACGGTGTTTAAATTTCTCAAATGCTTGTAACTCAAGTTACATTCTTGAAATACGCAATCTTCCATTATATAGACGAAATTTGTTATCGCATACCTAGAGCTCGAGTTTCCATGGGAATAAGCATATTTCATTTCATAAAAGCATAGCACGCTTCGCTACAACAGTAGTGTTTTATGTTAATGTTTTTTTGTGTGCATTCTATGCGTGTTTAGTATCGAGAAATTCGTGATAGGGAGACACATTAATTTTCGTTAGCCGTGACAGTTTTTGTTCGCATGTAACGACTGATAACTCACACACACACAGAATCATTTCACGAAATGTATTTTATCTTCAGCAGATACGACACGCGAACTCTGAAGCAACTGTCCGGTCTATGCAAATGCGACACTTTTCAATATTTCCTAACGTGGTACTAGCGTACATAGAATTAAATCGCTAAAATATTTCAAAATGTTACAATACGTTACGGGGGAAACTCATAATTTGTTTTTAAAAAAAGACCAACTTTGAAGTGATAAGAAGTTTACTTTGATATGTAGTAAATTTTCCTTGGTAGTATTTTTCACATCACTTTTATCGATAGGTCACCTTAGGTCATCTGAGAAAGATACTTCACTTTTTCCTTTGAGGTGAGACGAGGCACAAATCACGAAACCCTTTCGCTCGGCCGCTTCCATGTTTGTACTTAATGCTCTTGTGCTTCGTTTCAAACGAGTCAAGCGAGTTCCTGAATATAGTTTGTACTAATAATACGAACTGTGACATTGAAAGTAAGTGATGTTTTTCCTTAGTTATTATTCATATTGTTGTGTTTTAAACTAATTAGAATGGTAATAATAAAGAAAACAGTGTATAATGAACTTGTCGAATCGCTCCGAGGTGAATGTTTTGTCTTCTCGTGTGACGATTGATTTTGTTTTCGAGACGAACCAGTGATGGCGGATTACTTGTTATTGTCCCGTGTCTAATTAGTATGTTGATACAATCTTATCTTCTGTGTTTGTTTTTCTTCTCCCATTCCCTCTAGGTCGAATTTAGATCATTCGAATTCTATTTTTAATTTCTACCATAATTTTATTTCGGTGGAGTTGATACTTCTCACGTCATATTCGGTTTCCTCCGCGCTTGACGGTAGTCAATTAGATGTACATTAGCGTAGCACTAATTTGTGTAGTACGTTCATAACAGGATGAGTCTGCCATAAATGACAATAATTATTCCGAGTGAAAGTTATTTCCTGATATCAGAAATAGGACGTTTTTGTAAAAAATTATTATCTTGAATTGTAAAAGATATTCGAGTATATCATTGGCGTGCACTGATAAAATAACTTCACGTAATAATTACGCGTAGTTTGGTTAACTGTTGTGTATTAGAAGTTTAATTGAGAGATGGAATAATATAAATAAGTATATGTTATGTTATGAACATTATTAATAAAACATTGTTTCAAATAAAAATATGAGTTTTTCGTGTCCCATGGATAACGATTATTTTGGTGGTCACATTATTTAACTAGTTACCCCTATTTTGTTTACTTACAAATATTTCACAATTATAGATGGGTATCTTTCTAAATTAACTCGACTTCTTGCGGGGGTTTTTTCATGTGAGTATATTGATCCTAAATAGTAGATTGCTTTTACCGCCATTGTGGTATTAAAATCTGGTACACATTTTAAGCAATGCATGCTGTGACTTTGATAATATCTGGCTTATCTTCCATGTCACGAGGATTTAATGTACATTTGCTACCCTGTACTCTATGGTTTTAAATTCTGGTTGAGGATAACGATTTTTTTTTTATTTTTTTGGTGGGGCTTTAAGGGCTCGTCAACAGCAAAGGTCATTAGAGCTCATGATCATGATAATGGCAAAGGACGGCGGCCGCTTCTAAAACCAAAACTCTTGTAAAATCTAAACTATTTGTCCAAATTAGGATTTAAAGGAGTTTTCAGCTTTATTAAATGCACAAAGAACAGAATGCATTCAATTGGATTAGGAGTTTTTTTCCTTCATAAATTACTCTCGTGGCTAGTATTTTTAGTCATCTTCCAGGAATTCTTTTCCTCGATAATTTAGATTAACCTTCGTTAATAGACAAATGCTGTGAGCGTCTTTTGTTTAGAACTGTTCGAGGCGAAAAATATTGATTGTTGTGACTTACCTCTAACCGGTTAGAGGCATCTCCGACTTGATTGTGTATTTTCCTTATTGCTTTTTACTTGTGATACCTAAGGTAACAAAAATATTTACGCAAACCTTGCCACAGAACATCTATGAATTAAACAAAGAATCGCGCGAAGCGGATGAATGGTATGGGAGCGCTTAAGGAACATACAAACATTCATTATTGTATTTATTTATTTATTTACTGACTAACTAACTGTTTATCCGGCGTCGTGCGGAATTTTTTTACGAGTGAGACCAACGAACCCATTCACTCGCTGAGAAACGCGCAGGTCGAATTGTCGCTTGCGAGGCAGAAGACACAAGGGCAGCGGCGCGATTGCACCATATCATTAAAACGCTTTTAAAACCTAAACCATTCGTTCGAATTTTACGATTTAAAGATAAAAGTGTTAAATTTTATGAGAATTGATTTTTCTTCTTCTTGAATTGAAGTATTTTAACGCCCCTATTTTTTATAACTCTTTTTTTTTCGATGATGTAGCTTAACGTAGATAGACATATGCTGTCGCGGGGTTTTTTAAATTTTATTTTATTTTATTTTTGTAGAACTCTTTGAGGCAAACAATATGGCCATTCATTGTTGTAATCTATCTCTAACCGTTTAGGTGGCGTAAACGAATATTTTTTTTTTTTTTTTTTTCCCTTCGNTATGGCGAAGATCATTTTCTATCTTCCTTTTCACGCATTTTTTGAATAAAAATTATCCTATGTTCATCCTGAGCGTCTGAAGTATATCCTTGTCAAGTTTCATCATCATCGGTTTCGTGGTTTAGTCGTGATTAAATAACAAACAGACAGACATAGTTTCGCGTTTAGAATTTATTAGTATCGAGTTTGGATAAGTGCAGAATGTGAGGTTTCCTTTCGACGAGAACAACTCATAGAACGTTCTTTATAACTCGGTATCGCCGTCCTACGTTCGAGATACCCAATTCCCCACGAACGCTCTGTCCTAATCACCTGCGTAATTTGACCTATCTGCCATCAATGCGGCGGCGCTCTCTCTCTTTCGTATTCACGCCGAAAGGAAGGCCATTCCGTCGCAACGTTCACGCGCCTGTTTTAATGCGCAGCACCATTTGTGTTGTGTGTCGTGATTATCTCCTCTTTGACATTACAGCAACGAACGCTCACGAATCCCTGTATTGTCGAGTACAGTGGTTTCATCAACTCCCAGACGCAGTTATATCCCCCAACCCCAACCCCAACCCCCGCTGACGCCGCTTGTTTACGAGCCTTTTATGATGTATACGGGAACAGATAACAATAGAGTTATGAATAAACTCCAGGCTGGTACTTTATTCGCATGATAGTCCGTGCTCTAATTCATTTTTATTTTCTCTTGCGAGCTCGCTTGGGCGGACGTAGTGTCCAATAACTTTTTTTCTTTTTCTCTTTTTTCCTCCCCCCCCCCACTCCTGTTCCGCTTCGTTTCTCTTTGTACTTTTCTTTCGCGCGAGTTTTTTTTTTATTTTTTTAAACAGTGTCAGCGCGATGGCAAAACAAATTATCGACTTCTTTCTTTCTTTTTCAATTGGTCTTTTTTATTTCCTTGGAGGACATCTTTCTCGAAAGAGCACGAGTTTTGTGGTCTTTTGAATACGAGCCACAAAGAGTTATCTCAATGCTATTCGACAGCTTTTATTGTTGGATTTCACTCTGTCGTGTTTTATTATGGCAATGGACTCTGTCTGATAAATGCGTGTCCTTAAGTCTTTAGCACGAAATATTGTTGCAGGTCAGTAGACGGCGAGAAGAGCGCCATTTGACGTTGAATACAGGGACTAAGCTATTACGAATCATGGAACATATATAAAAATTCATACTTTAAAAACTCGATTGGTTTCTATGAACTATTCGTTATTTTATTTTATGATTTATTTTCCTACGTATAGAATGAATCCACATTATATATGTTTCGATCAGTGCAGTGACGTGTACTTCCCGTAGCTCTTAATAAAATATAATTTTGTGAAAAGTGAAAAGTTAACTGAGAGACCTCTAGAGTGAAATGTAAGAAATTACTTTTCTATTTTGCTACATTCGTTGCGTTAGTGTTGACGAAGATGTCACAACATATTCTATTTCTGTTTTTCAGAAGTCGATTGAATTAAACCATGTCAACTCGGGCAAAATACTTTACCTCTTTAAAATACTCTTCACTTTCCATTCGTTATTTTATTTATTTATTTATAATTAAACCAGATAATTTTACAAAGTTGAATGCTACAGAGGTAAATTAATTACCTATACGCAGATCTGGTACAAAAAAAAAACGTACTAGAACGTACTTACTAAAAAGAAAAACATGTAATCATTAACAATTGTGTCACTGAAGACTTATATGTAGATTAAACAGAGAAAAGCGACGTTTCAACAATTATACAAATTGAGTACTACTAGTAACAATAGGAACTAGAAATTAAAAAATTCACAAATAATACCTACAAATATCTAAACAATGGTCCTAATCCATTTCTTTAATTTCTTCTCAATAGTTATTTTCTTATAAGTTACAATTTTTAGATTTAGCAATCAATTAAAGAAGCAAATATCAATTAAGTAACTGTATTTAATCATATGATTTAAACAAATTAATACATTTTAAAATTCGAAGTGTCGATGAAAGGTTTGTGTGTGTGGAATGAATTTGTGGTTCCGGGCCTCGATCCAACGTTACAACCCGTCTTCCAGAGAGAACCCTTCCTTTTTCCGCATCTTCGCCTGCACTTGTCTGGGCTCTACCTGTGGGTTCGCGGAAACGCCGCTGCGCCGCACTGGCGTCGTGAGGGCAGCGCGGGGGAATCCGTGGCGCGCCGCTGGCATGCGAAATGCGCGCCTTCAGGGAAACATGCGACAGTCTGGCGGCGGCGGCGGCGGCGGCGGGAACGGAAGAGGATGAGGTCGACGAGGAAGGTGGGGGGCGAGAGAGAGGTGGAAGCGAGAGGGTGTGTGGGATAGTCGGGTCCTATGCAAATGTACAGGCATCGAAATGATTGGATTCGTTCTCAATGAAACGCACTTGAAATAAATTAAGAAGGCAAAAAACAAAAAAGAAAAAACAAAAAAGAAAAGAAAAATGTACAGGTTGTAGCTGTTTGAAAAGAAAGAGAAATCCAGTTTTAGTTTTTTTTAATGTTTTACTATTTTGACTATCCCAACTGTCCAGTCTAGTTTGAAAGGTGATTTAATTCTCTATTTAGAGAAATTATTTATATACTGTAAACACAATATTAAGATTAGTTGGAATTAAAACACCAAAATGCCTCAAATCGACCTAAATAATCAGAGTAACAAAATGATTCTAACCCGAAAAACCTCACCGACCGGCTATTTAAATGAAATTAGTGCGATTACAATGAAATTAGTGCGATTACAATTGCGTCCTTCGAAGGAAACACTTACTTTAATGAAAGACCAACTCTTAAATCACTCAGTGATTGAAGTTGTAAATAATTTTTCCCACCAGAATTTGCAAAACTGTGTTTAACTTTTTACGAGGTGTGATGGATAAATTACGAAACCGTGTATTTATGTTCTCATGCTCATATGTATTTCAAAGAATACAACCGAGTCCGTGAATAATATTATCATCTTTGAGATAATAATAATAATAATAATAAAAATAATAATAATAAATTTATTGTCAAAAAACAGTATGACCACGTGGAGGACAATAAACTAATTTATTCTCCGGAAGCAAGCAAGGGACGTATTCCATCAATTCCGATCATGGACCCTAAGGCAGAGGCTAAGGATTCAAATTTTTTTTGCATATGTTCCTAGATAAGATAAAAAGTTAGCTGCGAGTTATAATACATATATAATGTCAATATGTTTGTAATTTGACGCAAATATGTTTGTAAATTTACATTATAAATATAAATTAAATGATGTGTATGTCTAAAATAATACGTGAGCGTTTTCTCATAAAACAATTAGAAACGAAATGACAAAAACAATTATACCCGTGAGTGATTTGACTATGTTGGAGAGCGTGGAAGGAGGTCTCACATTTCACGCTTCCGTTCTTCCGTACAACCGACTGTACGTTGAGCAGCGCGGGTGGGTGGCGGCAGGCGTAGTACGTGCGACGAGCTGAGTCCGGCGCGTCAGACCGTGTCCTTTAGGGTTGGGTGGTCGGGGGAGGGGGGGGGCGACAGCTGCTGCTGCTTCGGTGGCTGCTGCCCTCAGGGCCGTGGACAGCGTCGGTCGCCGCCTCTGGGGGGAAGAGGGCGCAGGTCAAAAGGTCGGCCCTTTACGGACTCCCCCGGTGGACTTTGGCTGTCGCCATTGTGTTGTCTGTGTGGCCGTGCTTTAGAAGCGCAGCTACTACCAGAGAAACGCGCCATTATGTTTGCAAGCGCGTGGAACCAACGAGTCGGTTGGGTGAACTTGTGTTTTAGTATTGTTTCAGAGTAGTTTGTATCGCCAATCAAGTAAATTGGAATTGTTTCCGATATTTGAATTACCGATGTCATATGTAAATTCGAAATAAAAAATGATAAATTACAGTTTTTACTCATTTATTTTTCTATTAAATTGTGTACACGTATCTACATTTTTTACCTCAGTTCTCGAATCCGATTTTACTAATTTGTCTGCACTTTTTACTTGTTATAATTTGTCTGCACTTTCAAATAATATTTGCATTTTCACTGTCAGTGGCAAGCATTTTACCTTTAGTTAGTCTAAAACTATATCCTATCAAATTTCATTACTTGTGTAAGTCTACCGGTGTTTCTTTTCATTCATTGAGTTCAAATCCGAAATGAAAGATTTCTACAGGGCTGTAATAGTGAAGTCCTTTGCCACATTTGATACTTGTATTCATCGTGTTGTTGTTGGTTTTTTTGCTTAATGAGAGTATAACAAGATGCAGTCTAATGACGGATGAAAATTTATAATTTTATTCATGGACTAGTAATAGAATAGTGTCATGATCTGAAAATTTTGAAACAATGAGATCGAGAGATTGGAAAAATACAAAATTTTCATCGGTACATTTCGGGAGACATAGTGGAGTTGTTATATGTCTAAAAGTATCCGAAACCTCAGGCTCACCTACATTACAGTCGTAGAAAGGTAGTTTTAATATTTCGCTTTTAGCTTTTATTTTTTTGAAGCTAATGATGAAGAACATCGCTAAACGATGAGCTAAGAAAACTCGACTTGCTTCTAGGCGAGTTTCTGTAAAATGGGAAATGTAGCTGAGTGCTATTGAAGCTTTTATACATGGAGCGCTAGGAGGTAGGAGGGTAGAATGGAAGGAGTATAGGTGGGCCGCTTAACTGGGTTTACCAACAACTTGGCCCTTGTGGAGGGATTAGTAGAAGTGATTAGTAATAGTTAGAGTTATTGATACTAGGAGGAGGTTTCGCTTTTCAGTAGACACAGCTATATGAACTGAGACGTTTGTGTGAAAAGCTACAAATATGAATTAAATATATTTATCCATTTACTCAGACGGACGGACGTTGTGCCAAAAATAACTTTTTCTGAATCTGTGATAACGAAAACGGATATTTCCGTCGAAATCTCCTTTTCGAATTTTATCACGATTACGAAACTTTCTATGTTCTACGTAGAAAGTAAAGAGAAAAAGAAAAGAAAGAAGGAAACAAAGGAATTATTTTCATCTTAGGGACGTCTTAAGCAAACTGAATGGGTTGCTGGTGCCTAAAACGATGTCTGGTGAAATTGGTATTCTGTGATCATGTGTCCCTTGTACAGTACGTGAAGACCATGCAAAAGAATAAAGAGTTGCTCCAGAACATGGAAAGAAACTGACGTGAAAACTGTTCCATTTCTTCACGCCTCCCTGCTTCGATTACAGAAGTTATCAGAGAGATCTGTTCAACAATAACTGGCATTTGCTTAGGAGATTCAAACAAAAACTGAATAGGAAAAATAATATTCTTGTGAATTATTTATTGGTTTTTAGTTTTTACTGGGAGTTAGAAAAAATGAATTAATTTGGTCAGTGTTACAATGACATTGACCGTACTCCAGTCTCTTGTATCATCCCTTGAATTGTATAATTTTACAACATTTTTTAGACAAATAATCGTGAAAGAAGACAATAATGATTGAAGTAAATATCTCAGCCAATACTTCAAGTGTACGTGAATCTTATTTTAAATCACGTTTGGACCGCTGTTGTATTCATCACGAGGCGAATACGGTGGCCAAAACGGCGGAAGAAACGTTGAGATTGAAAATGAAAATTTACGTCTAATTAAAAGATCGGATACAAAATTAAAATGCATAATTAGAATTATTTTTAACATCGTGAATAATTTGATCCCAATTATGGAAGAGTGTTGTATAGACAGTAGATCGGTGAACATTTAATTATAAGAAGTAATGAAATCCCAACTATATTTGTTTCGATGTCGCTGTGGTATATCTTGAAGTAAATGCTGGGAAAGTAGTATTCTATGTGCATGTTGTTGCACCCGTCATAAAATTCTTTTTTATTGTTAATAATGCGATAAGGTTCGGTCAGGTGAAAGTGGCGACGATCAGTGAATCGAACCCGGGACTCCTGTATTGATGGCAGGGGTGTTGACCACCGTGTTCCCGACAGGAGTCTCGGGTTCGATTCCCAACTCGTCGCCATTTTCACCTGATCAAAAGTTCTCACATATCTTCTCCACGTTTAGGGTGTACGGAAGAAAATACCGTATAAAGTTCGCGAACTGAACCAAAACCCGTGAGAATGAATGTTCCCCTTTTGCGGGTCTTTCTCTCCCCTTCCTTCGTCTATCTGTTCTCCCTTCTTTCCCCTCGTCCACAGCAGCGTTGAGTCGGTGCTGAGTACCCAGGGCGGATTCACTCGATCCCTCTTCACGCAGAGAACGCATCCGTTCCGATCGATTGCTCACCGCGCGCGTTGGAATCTCGGCAGAAGGTGATGGGCTTTTATATATATATATATATATATCTGTCTCTTATACACATCTCTATTAAATTGTGTGCTTTGCCATGCATATATTTTTTATTATTTCTTCAGGAACTGACATTTATCAAAATTTGTACATTTCTGTTTTTTCTTAAACACCCGATGTAGACCAGGTGGTGTGTGGAAGTGTGTATGCAAAATGTGAGGACCAGATTTTATTAATTAATGTATGCTCAATGGGCCTGTAGAAAATAGAGTTGTAATAAATTGTTTTCTTTAATATGAAGTATGGATTCGAATGAATTTACTCTTTTTGGTTAAGAAATACTGATAGATAATTTATGCCCACACGACTCGATG
>NNCF01129041.1:555506-573439 GCA_002313205.1 Laupala kohalensis
AATAATCTATAGTTCGATAATAACTTGTACATGTAAATTTACAAACATATTTGCGTTAAATTACAAACATATTGACATTATATATGTATTATAACTCGCAGCGAACTTTTTATCTTATCTAGGAACTTTTGCTGAAATTGTTGAATCCGCCTCTGCCTTGGGGCCCTTGATCGGAATTGATGGAATACGTCCCTTGCTTGCTTCCGGAGAGTAAATTAGTTTATTTTCCTCCACGTGGTCATACATGGCAGTTTGTACTGTTTTTTGACAATAAATTTATTAATATATTTTAACAAAACATTAGAATTTTTATTGTATTAAATATATGTTCAGTTTAATTAGCATATAACGCTGGACTAGTGAGGTGGGAAAGGTGGAACTGGAAAGCGATGCTGATGAGATCGCGTCCTGATGAATATTCGGGAGGGAAAATGTTTCGCGCGTGTCTTTTTCCATCCCTTCTCCTTCGTTTGATAGAATAAATTTATCGTAAAAAACAGTATAAACTGCGTACGACCACGTGGAGGACAATAAACTAATTTACTCTCAGGAAGCAAACAAGGTATCGTCCCATCAATTCTGAAAATCTTTTATAACATTTATTCTAATTTTAACGTTCATTTTGAAATCTAGAATAGGTGTATATTAATGGACATTTCTCTATAGGAAACACTTTTCCAAAGTGGACAAATTTTAAGGTTCCTCGAGTGTCCGTTTTAGAGACGTTTCACTGTACATCATACTTTTTTTGTCGTTATTATTCACAATTTTAGTTTTTCTTCATTTTCAACACAACATTTTTACTGTAGACAAGGGTCTTCATTAGATGTTACTACGTGTTACACCCGATGAAGGCTTCGAAAAAATCCCAATGAATTTTGTGAATTCTCCAAAGGGCGTGCGATGTACATTTTACTTGCATTTATTCATCTGTAAAGATGGTAGTGTTGATTTACATTCTAGAATCGTCGCCAGATTTCTCTAGGGAAACATTATCTGCAGTGCTGGAGTATAAAAGACGATTGAAACGCCAGTGATAGCTGGAGTAAGACGGATGAGAGTGGCGTATAGGTCGATCGCAGGTGACAGAGGTGGGACGTGCCCGCAATGGTTTAGTGCTTCGGTCGCTTGGACCTACTCCTGTGGAAGTGCTAGCGTTGACCGGAATACACGATGCCTTCTCTGAGTCGCCTGCAAATCTCATATTAGCTGTGTTCCATATCGCTTGTTTTCGAAGCGCGACCTTCTTTATAGCTCTGGACATTTCCAGGCGCGGGAGATGTGTGTGTGTGTCGCTTACGAATTTTTCCCTTCGTACGCTGACTGCGTTTTTTCTTCTTACATTTTAATATTTGTAAATGAGAAATGTATCTTAGTGCTATTAAAGCTTTTCTACGTGGAGCGATAGGAGTTAGGCCATTGGGTCGTTCGTAGGTCATTGTTAGTAGGTGGGCCGCTTAGCTGGGTTTACCAACAACTAGGCCCACGTGGAATGATAATAAATTTATTGTCAAAAAACAGTACAAACTGCGTATGAGCACGTGGAGGACAATACTCTAATTTACTCTCCGGAAGCAAGCAAGGGACCATCCCATCAATTCCGATCAAGGGCTCTTAAGGCTGAGGCGGATTCAAAAAAATCAGCATAAGTTCCTAGATAATATAAAAAGTTAGCTGCGAGTTATAATACATGTATAATGTCAATATGTTTGTAAATTTACATGTATAAGTTATTATCGAACTATAGATTATTCTGAGTATAGTGTTTAAAAATCATAAGAGTTGAAAAAACACTAAATTCACGATTTATTGTTACAATAAACACGCCCCTAGACAAAGCCTAGAGAACCTGTATAAGAAATCCGCCTCTACCCGAAGGAAAAACGGAGAAAAACCCGGGCCAGGATGGGGCTACAGAATTAATGTACACAACCGTGCCAAAGTTGAGTACACATAAAACTAAATTAATATGAGCCAAACGGCAACACAATCATGCAAGAAAATAGTTTTTGAAATTGTTATAAGTTATTTAAAAAGTGCTACAGCAATGGCGTGATAAAGTACGAGACGAATTTTTAGTATGTTTAGTAAGAATGTTTTAGTAGAAGTGGTTAGTAATAGTTAAGAGTTATTGATATTAGGAGGAGGAGCTGGATAGGGGAAGGAAGGTTGACTTTTCAGTAGAGTCACAGCTCTATATGAACTGGGGTCATTCACGCGAAGAGCTAGAAATGTTTTCTTTGGTCAGGAGCAAGAACGCTACCACCTGAACCAGCGGAGGGACCCGTGTTTTGTGTGATTAATTTCACGAAGAAACGATAGAGAAAGAAAGTGTTTACTTCGGGGTCACCGATTTCTTGAGAGTTGTCGTTGTTGAATTTTCAGTATACCCAACGAAAGCAGATATTTCTTTCTTGTACTCTACACATTGTGAAGATACGAGAAACATACGTTTCATATCGTATTGAAATTATATTATTAAACCGACCTTTTTTTATAGACAATTATTTATTTTAAATTGAATTATTGAATCTACTTTTTAGTAAACAGTTATTTTTTATTGGTATCACGTTTCAGCAGTACTGAATTTAATAATTCAAATTAATTATGTGAATTATTTATTTTACGAACGACGTTTTTAAGCAGTAGATTGCTGCCATCGTCAGGTGAACGATGACAGCAATCTTCTGCTGAAACTTTGAGAAATAAAATAAGTAATTGTTTATATATATAATTTATATAATTGTTGACGTGAAAAATGTCAAAATCATGGTGAATTGTTCTGTTATGTTTCATATAATTTGTATTACCTGACGACGACTTCGACATAAAGTCGAAACGTTAGAACTTTGTATCACGAAATGTATTCACCCGTTACATGTCGTACGTGTTTGTTAATTAATTTATTTACTTTGATTTTCAATTTAATTTTTGTATCAACTGAGGTAGGAACAGAATCTAAATGTTAAATGGACCTCGATACGAATTCGAGAAAGAAACTCGCGAGTGACGTTACTGCAATTCAGCTTTTGTAATAATTCCATTTTCAAATTGTTTAGGATCAAACATAAAAAGGAATCTTTTGTTCATTTTTGTTGATTAGATTGCGAGATAAACTTCTTTTTTTTTTTGATAAAAATTATTGTTGACGGCTTGGGAGGGGTTCAACCAGTTCCTGGCGGCCGTCTGTGTGCGTGGGAGGGAAGGGTCGGCGCCGCGCGTGTTCCTCGACCTGCATGCTGATGCGTCGACCGGCGCCCGGGAGCTGGGTGTCGAACCCCTGATCCGTCGCATTCGTTTGCGAGCGTGTGGCGCATGACAGAGCAGGAACGCGTTCCCCGATGCAGGTCAGCCCCGGGAAGGAAAGACTTTTGCAGACGGCTCTCACCGCTCTCCTAAAACACTCCTCAAACACTCGCTCATTTTGCCTGCGCCTGCCTTCTAGAATATTCTGAATTCCTATGCAAATAGCCATCTTCAGTTGTTGTATTTGGGAAATGTAGCTTAGTGCTATTGAACATACATCAAATGGTGGGGGGACATAATATGATGGGGGACAAAGAATAAGGGGTAGGACAAAAAATGAGAAGAATGAGGAAAATGAAANATAGCGTCGGAATCGAAAAGAACAAGAGGTGACCAAGGGAGGTCAGGAAAGAGAAAGGAAGGAGCACGGCATAAGAAAGTGGAAGTAATGCCAGACTCAGCTCGGGGCCCCGTGTTTGCCAAACACGCACTTACTAGATGTAGGTCCCCTGGGGGGTTCGTGAAATTAAATATGTACTTTTGTTCATATCAAAAATTAAATTCGAAGAAGAAAACCTACAAAAAGACACACCCAGAACGCAGAAGTAACCATACATTGTCATATATTTAATATTCGGTATTCTCTATGTTAATTTCTAGTTGTAACTTGAGAGAAACATTGACAATATTTTTATGATGCTCAAATATTCTTACGATGAAGATAAATTGGACGTGAACTCTTGACAGATAAAATTGAAGTTGATAAATGACGTACTTTGTGAAAACGTTACTAGATTAATAATTGTTATTACTTACAATTGTTATAATATATCATTAATAATACCGTATCAATAACTTTAATAAATAATTTTTATTGTTAATAATATTACAAGATTGTTAATTATTTGTTTGATGCGTTTTATTTAAATGTAATATTTATAAAATTTGTGTTGTGAAACCATAATTCTTAAACAATAATTCCCCCCTCTCCGTTGATCCGCCGCGGGTCGTGTGGTTGAATGTTCTAAGCTTCTGCATGTAGCACTCAACCCCCGGGGCGTTCACAAGAGTCGCTATGAGAAGACGCGTCATTAACGTCGTGTAGTGCTCCGCGAGGCGTGGCGTGGTCGGAGGCGGGTTTTGAACTCGGACTCCGAAGGCGCGTCGTTCTCGCGTTGCCAAAGCACGTCGACGCGCTGGCCCCGGCAGGCGTCGCGTTGCGTCGTCGGGGACGCGTTTGATCGCGGACAAAAGACGAGGCTGAGCGAAATACGCTCATGACGATGTCTGATGTAACGTCATTAAGTAGTTCGAATTGGTGATCAAGATGACACGGTAAAAACTGCAGCCACTCTTCCCATATTTACTACTACGCTCTTTAATTTAGATTTTCCAGACCGTCCTCTTATTACCAGACCTATTCGCTTCATATCCAATCGAATTGGAGCTAACCTTAGGCCGGTATTACACGGTCATATATCTATGATGAAAGATATGACCCTGTAATGCAAAAGCTTGGATCATAGCTCAATGACAAAAGCTTGGATCATAGCAATATGACCGTACATCTGTGGCAGCGTTGAGAGAACCTTGGATCATTGATATGTCATAGAAATATGACAGTGTAACACCGGTCTTAGTTTTATACGTTGACTTACGGAATGTAATGTGAGATAGGGTGCATTTGTAGAAGCAGATGGAGGAAGCATATAGACAACCAAGAGGTCTATCAAAAGTTTCAAGAGTTTGTATCACAAATTATGATGAAACGACTAGCAATACATCATACAGCTACGTAGTGAATCCTCCCGAGCTCATAATGGGGACGGAGACCTCTTACCAGAGCGGCCGGAATAGGCAAAAAAAAAAGAGACGGGTGATTTAATACACTAAAATAGAGAGAAAATGGATAACACGGAGAATGAAATCAAACGACACAGAGATGACATTAAACTGTGTAAACAAAAACCAGAAAATGGCCGGAAGGTAGAGTAACTGGGTAACAAAACAGAATGAAAAGAAAGTTCTTGGACGTAAAAGAAATAGATTTATTTTTGATTAAAAAAAACTTGTTTGAATATTAATATATGAACTGTCTAATTTTATAAGTGCGCGGCTTCCCTCAATACATATTAAGTCCCCGCCATTATCTCAGAGTTATTGTAATTGCATGCAACCTGTGGATTTGAAGACAATGGAGTTCCGAACCTGATTACGGTTGCGTGATCCCATAGAAATCTCATGTTGGTTATTTCCCATAATGCTGGAAACTGTTCTTGCACACAGTGGCGATTCTAAACCGTAATCAGGTGGGGGGGGGGCTTACCGAGGGCCTTGTAGTAAGGGCTGCGCCACTTCTTTGATCTCGGCACGTTGCCGCTTAGCGAAAAACGGGTGGGGGTAAAAGTCCAGTGACGTAGCTGGACGCCATTTAACACTCAAGTATTCTGTTTGGCATTTTACATTTTTGCTAATAATTTCTACCAAACACTACAATTATATTAAATATTGCTTTAATATGAAAACTGGATGATCAAGTCATCAGTATAGTGTTTCTTTTTCGCATAAATATTGAAAGAAAACTATAAAATGAGTTAAATTATTGGTGTGACTTAAAGCGACATATTTGAGAAAAACATTCATAATTCGTGTAGAAAGCAAAACAAGTTTTAACTTGGAAATTTTTTACAGATGGTAGTTGGTTTCCATAAATTGCGGCGCATGAACATTTTCTGTCGTTTCCTGGACTTGAATCAACAGGCAAAGTTTTTTTTCTATGCGTAAGTAATATAGAGTGTAATAGTGTAACGTGGTATATTATAGTCCAATCTTGTAAAGATCCGTTAGTAATCGGGGTAGTTTCTTGTTCTGCCACCCACCTACAGCTCCATCCACTCCATAACTGACAAGGATCCTTTCTGGAGCTTAGAATAACTCGTACAGAATCCGTTCACATTGTTTCCATTTTTACACACATGTGCAACCTCTCGTCCACCGGAAGCTACTCGTTCAAACACGTCAATTGAACCCTTCCGCGCAAAGCGTACGTGCCTAAAATGGCATCGTCTCTGGCTACCCCTAAGTGAGCCATTGAAATCGCGCAGTGGGTTAAATATTGCTTCGAAGGTGTGGCGGACTATACAGTAGTTTTGTCCTTGAGGGTTGAACCCCCCAATGTACACTGAAACATGCTGTCAATTCACTACGGTGCGAAAGGTTGAAATAGAGACATATTTGAAATCACAATGACTAGAGAAGTCCGGAAAAAGGGGAATAAATTGTTTGACACGCCAGTGATGAATCTCCAATTTTCGAAATAGGTTCGTCACCTCAAGTTAGTTTGGGCAGTTAGTTCTTGGGAATGATCGCGCTTGTCAGACGTTCGGTCACGAAAGCAGTCGATGTGTGGGTTGTTTCCTTGCGTGCTCTTGTGTTATAGTGTATTGTATTGAGTTGTTGCGCTGTGGCTGCTTCTAGAAATTACTCCAGAAAGACAAAAAAAAGAAAAGAAAAAAAAGGAAGCAATGTTCCGTATCACCGATTTCCAAAAGACAGTGAAATGTGTAAAGTGTGGTTAGTTAAGTGCAAATCCGCGTACGTATGCAGCGACCATTTTTCTCCGGATGAATATGAAGATGACATGAAAAAACAGATTGTTTGGGTTTGCCGCAGAAACTTATACTAATCCAATGTGCCATCCCCACATTAAAACACACATCCAGTAGGAACAGTTGCGAACTGAGCCTAAATGATGACAGGGATAAACGAATAAAAAATAGACGTATTCGTTTACAGGCAATGAGTATTATGAGTATTATCTGGTAAAAGTTCAGGTCCAGTGTTATAGCCCTCTTAGGCCCCCATAGATCCGGTACTGCTTGCATATGTTCATTGACTCCCGTCTCTCCATTTTCGTTTTTCTGCTTGGTTTCACCTGATGGCAAATTCCGAGTAAGAGTGGCTTGCGAGTTTGTGATGAAATCCTTTCGCATTATCTTATCGTTTATACCGCATTACCTTGGAGCTCACAACACCATGTTTCCCTCCCGCATTTAATCACGGTCGGTTTGGGTTTTATCTCCTGCAACGTCTTAAAACGCAGCCATCGAATTGTAATCATCGCCCCGACGTCATTATCGTGGCTTTCCCGACTCCATTTCCACTTTGACTACCTCTTCGTCCTTTTTCACCCCGTTTTCCTTCTGCCCTTCCATCTCCTCCCTTCCCGTGGTCACCTCCTCTGCGTCGATCTCTCCTTCAAGGTCTTCTCCAATTTTTTTTTAAATTTTGTGTTCGCCATGTTTATAGCGATCTCTCAACAGGGCCTTTACCTCTCTAAGTCTCTTATTAATACCTCTATATCATTTTTGTTTAATAAGTTGAAGTTGCTCATTATTTTCGATCAACTTTGGCGTCTCAATTTCGACCCATCTATTCTTTATTCCTGTGTATGTGAAATTCTATCTCCTGTGCAAAGGGTGATCGCTCGGTTTGGGTCGAGTTAGGTTTGGTTTGGTTTGGTTTGGTTTGGTTTGGTTTGGTTTGGTTAGGTTAGGTTAGGTTAGGTTAGGTTAGGTTAGGTTTGGTTAGGTTAGGTTAGGTTAGGTTAGGTTAGGTGCATACCTTTGTTCATAGGGTAAATCAAAGCTCTTCGGAAAGATGCCACAGAGTGAAGTTTGGTCTCTAGATCAAAAAGGAAGAATTTTTTCAAAACTTCTTTTATCTCTTTTTCTTCCATCCGTGCCCATTATTCCCGTTTCACCTTTGTGCTGCAGGTTTTCAATGATCTTCCAGATCGCATTTTATCATTTATAGGAGACATGACGTGTGAGATTTATTCCATTTAGAAGTGGTTTCGAATCAATATCAAATATTTAATTTACTTTAATGAATGGGTTTTTTCAGCTAGCAGTGAACATGCAAATTGTAAGCCATGATTCTTAGTAGACGCGGAAACCTGACCGCAGCTGTTAAACGATGTATCGAAAACAAAGTCAATAGGATATGTGTACTTCCTTATGTTCTTTTCCCTACGAGTGATAATTTGATGTAATTATATGCAATTCGATGAATCAGAATAGATCCTAGATGATTTCTGGAATTAGTTGAGTGAAATAGCACCTTTCACCTTCGTCTTGTCATATGAAATTTACACCTGAATATCCTAGTCCTGGTGATCGCATGGTATTTGGTCCAAATTTTCAATGTCATCCTTGCACTTTCATAAATTTCTATAAATATCTTTCTAAGTTTCCCTTTTCAGTAATAAAAGAGTTTAGAAGGTCTTTTCGTGTAGACCATTTCCTGTACCTGAACTCGACAAGTCTTATCAGTATTCCTCTGACACGTTCCCCAACCAGCAATCAACTCTTCTTTCCCCCTGCTCCGTTGTCCATTATCTTTACGCCATTCTTCCTCCTTCCGTATCTCTCTGGGGTCCGGGTCCCTGGAGTTTCGCGTTTCGGATTCTGAAGCCGCCGTTGCGAACGACTGATGGGTGGGGGCGGGGGGAGGGCGGAACGCGAAAGCCAGCGAAGTAGAGCTCTTCATGGACACTCCCTGCCGCGAGCAATAGCTCACATTGTCCCACTCTGGGCATGGCATCACGGTTCCAGAGCAATATTTTTTATTTGTGTAGTAGCTGTGTTCCCGCAATTTTATTTGTACCGTTTTGAACTTTGTTCCTGGAAAAATTGTTCTCGAAACACTACAGACAATTTATTTGCATATTTTCATTTATTTAAGGTGGGACCAGCGCTTCAAGTTACTCAAATCAAGCTAATAAATTTATTGTCAAAAAACAGTACAAAGTGCGTATGACCACGTGGAGGACAATAAACTAATTTACTCTTCGGAAGCAAGCAAGGGACCATCCCATCAATTCCGATCAAGGACCCTAAGACAGAGGAGGATTCAAAAAATTTCAGCAAAAGTTCCTAGATAAGACAAAAAGTTAGCTGCGAGTTATACTACATATATAATGTCAATATGTTTGTAATTTAACGCAAACATTTACATGTACAAATTATTATCGAACTATAGATTATTCTGAGTATAGTGTTTAAAAAATCATAAGAGTTGAAATAACACTAAATTCACGATTTATTGTTACAATAAACACGCCCCTAGACAAAACCTAGAGAACCTGTATAAGAAATCCGTCTCTACGCGAAGGAAAACTGAGAAAAACCCGGCGCCAGGATGGGGCTACAGAATTTATGTACACAACCGTGCCAAAGTTGAGTACACATAAAACTACCTTAATATATGTATAATTGTTTTCTTTATTGTTATTTTAATTGTTTTAAAACTCTACGATATGAATAGTAACTAAGAAGAATCACGATTTAATTTGTATCTTTGATAGTTAATAATATTCAGTACAAACAATATTGAGGAACTCGCTCGACTTCTTGGAAATGTGTAAGAGCATTAAGAGCAAACATGGCGGCCGAGCGCAACGGTTTCCTGGTTTGTGCCTCGTCTCACCTCAAAGGAAAAACTGAAGTAGCTCTCTGCATCAGGTGACCTGTAGATGAAAGAGATGTAAAAATTACTGCGGAACATTTACTTCAAATGAAAACAAACTCCCATCACTTTCGTCATTTTGTAATTGTCATTGGAAAATAAGTGATCTCTCTATAAGACGCAATGTATCACATCGAGTTGAAATGACAATAAGTACACATAACTCTATTTATTTACATCAATTTCAGATATTTTTTTGTTATTTAATTTTTCCTACGCTAGTACTATCTTCACGTGTAATACAGTATTGTTCCTTTCTCATTTTCGCTGTTACCAGGGAACATTGCTCTCACCCATCCTTCTTTTTCTGCATCCACTTATTGTTCTCCCTTCACTTAAGTATCTTTATCAATTTGTTCACACACCTTACATACTCTTCCATTATATTGTAAACTCCTTCATCTGCGATGTATTCCTCCCAATCGCCCGCTATTATTTTCCCTTCAGTCCGCATCCGTTTTATCCACGCTCTTCCCCATTCTGCTCACAATCGCGTAGTATGTGATCTACATCCTCCTCTTAACCCTATTGATAATTTCCAATTTTAATTTACTTGAGTCACAAAACTTTTACAATACACTATTAAACTGAATTCTACAACAAATGTATAACATCCGCTTTTGCAACATCGTCATTTGCGGAGTCTCTGCTTCTCCCTTGAATCTGTGCTTCGCTTTTTACCCTTTGGGCTAAGTGCCTGTTTGTCGCTTCTTCCAGCGTTGCTAACATTTCGCTAGCCGTCATTGTTTGTTTCTTTCTGGTTCCAATTGCTATCTACTGAAACCGTTTCTCGTATTCCGTGTGAATCAAATCACGCATGTTACACAAAAGAATTAAACCGAACAAAGAAGAAGGCTGGCCAACAACATGAAAATGTTTCTCATAATCAACTGTCGAAACAATTGTGAATCTAGTGACTCCTGATTAAGTGGAAACGAATTTGAACATAAAGAGATGTTTGCCAATGTTCTGCAATATGAACTCTTTGTGTGTCTAGGCAAATGATGAAAGATAGCTCGCGATATGTTATCATAGAATACAGACAATGCTAATTTCGTAATATTTATTTAAATAATCCAAGTTTCAAAGACCATTTTGCACGTTCCTCTATGTTTCCACCAACTATAAGTATTGTTCGATTGTTTCGAATCTCGTATTGTTCGGGTGTTGAAGGTTTTACATTTTCCTCTTCCGAAAATTCAAATTTCTGTTATTTATAGTGGAAGGATAAAGTGTTGTTTACAGTGCTACCTAGCCTGCGAAACAAATAATTTGATAATTACTTTTTGGTAGGATTTGTTCATAAAATCCATTGGTCCGCGGCCGAATCAATTTAATCCCGTTTTGGTCCGAGTTTCTCTCCGGTTTTCCTTCGGGTACAAGTTCTCTATGCACTTGCTATTGTAATCATTAATCTCGATTTAGTGTTATTTTAACAGTCACACTTAATAAACAATATTTTCCAAATAATCTAGTTATATACTAATGCGTACTTGTGCAGTAACGTTATGTGATTTATTTGTTGTTACAAATTTGTTAATTTTCTGTTATAACTATTTTATTTGGCCAAGGTGGAGTACCACAAGTGTTCGTTTCAAGCGGGACTTCCACTCCCCCTGGCCATCGACAAGCGCTGAAATTTTCTATCCATTTCTGCCTTCGGGCCCTTGATCGAAGTTTGTCCTCCACGTGGTCACGCGCAGTTTGTAACTGCTGTTTTGATTATAAATTTATTTCGTTGTTCCGACTTTAATGCAACCCGAGTGTACCAGAAGCCCGTGCTCTATATTCGGGTGAGGTGAGTGTGCGGGTCGAATGGTCGGCCGTCTCAGCGCTTCGCAGCTCTCCGTGTGCGGGCTGTGATGCCAGCCACCTCAATACAAACACCGCCACGGCTCTTGCATGAGAAAGGACGGCTTTGCACTGGCGGAAAGAGAGAAGAGGAGGAGGAGGAGGAAGAGAGGGCGATGAAGGAGAGAGGAAGAGAGAGAGAGTAGGAGAGCTGAAGGTATCAATGCTATCTTCACTGAGCCACTGCGGAGAACCTCAACAAGACAAGTTCCGAAGTGATGGACGCTCAACATATTGCAGCCGAGTTCCTTAGAAAGGGGAGTCATATTCATGGGGATTTCGTGTTTTTGATGTCTCGAAGAAAATATTTGGGTTCGCTTTCTTCACACATTCTTTGGAAAGAAAGTTGAAATCAAACAAATAATATAATTTAGGCACTTGAATATTTATATTTTCTGTGAAGAGCTCACTACGTTTCGATTTGGATTTAAGTCGTCGTCAGGGGATCAAGTCATAACAAATATTAATAATAAACATAACAGGACAAATAACATGATATAAACATAAATATAAACTCAAATTATGTTTACAAGACATAATGAAACCTAGTGAGCTCTTCTCTGAACATATAAATGTTATTCGAAGTCCATAAAATGTCGTAAATTTTTAATTATTTATTTTATTAGATTATGTAATTGGCGCTTTTTCTGTTGTTCAGAGCTGAGCCGGATGCTGACTGTAACCAATATCTGCAACTAAGAGAAATATATTTTTTCCTAGTTTATATTGCAATAAAATCTTACATTGTTTAGAGACGGCTCATTGTATTTTTTAGATAGATGAATAAAATCAAAATTTGAACCACAATTTTACAAGTTTCGGAAATAGTGAGTTACTCATTATATGAGCGTCCTCGCCTTGCTTGTTATGATTCAGATTAAAATTGTATTCTTCAGAGAGAAACTATCTCAATAACGGAATGTTGTAGAAGCGTGATTGAAATTTTTATTATTCGCGTGCTTATTAATTTTGTTGTATTGTGAGAGGACATTTACCTTACTGACTCTGTGGTCTAAACCGACAGCGGTGGTCCAGTGGTAACGTTGAGTGGTAGAGCGTGGGTTCAATCCCTGCTCGGCCGAACTAGATGAAGTTTTCAGCTGGAGTTTCCCTCACCTACTCTAGATAAATGTCGGTTCGGTACCATAAGCTGTACGGCGACCCGACCTCTCTCCTTCCCAAGTCCAATGGTTAGGTGGAAGAGGCCTGAATGACCTCAACCAAAAGGCATAAAATAAATAAATGAGGTTTTTGTATGTTTGAGACCAAGACAAAGATAAATGAGATGTAAAAGTGGCAGAACGCCGTTCTCTGTGATCGCTTACGTTCTCCCCTCCAGTGAGATGACATCTCCCCCTCGTGCTAGTAGACCATTCCAAGAAACGACGTAGAGCAGACGCGTGTAGAAGGAAGGGAGGAGAACGGCAAAGGGTCTCTCTAGAGGGACACTGCGGTGCTCGTAAAGGGCTGTTTAGCACCCCGAAGGGCCGCGCTCGACGACGCTTGTCGATGGCCAGGTGGTGTGGAAGTCCCGCTTGAAACGAACACTTGTGGTACTCCACCTTGGTCGAATGGACTTCTACGCTGCTTGTTGAATATATTACTAGAAAAAATGGAAATATAAGTCTACGAACTGGGAAAGGCGACAACGATCATTCGTAGAAACCATTTTATTGTGGGTAAATTGTTGGTTTCTTTAACGTTTACCTTTAGTTAAAATTACATTAAAGAAAGATATAGAGTATACTTTCATATTCTAACAGATACGACGGAATTGGCTTGAGGATATTCTTCTTTGATATTTCGGAGGGGACGGTTAAATAATAAAACAGAATAAATTAGTTTATTGTCCTCCATGTGCTCTTGCGCAGTTTGTAACTTTTGCTTTTTTGACAAAAGATTTATTTGAATTTTTGTTCTGTATTAAATCGCTTTTCATTAATGTTTTAATTTCCATCCGTTGAAAATATATTTTTTATATTATAAATAGTTATATTTTCATTGAAATTTTACGTTTAAGTTGAACATCTGTGACGTAGATTTTCGTGTAAAATGTAATAAATCCGTAGAACATCCCCGTAAAAGTTAAAGACATGTGCGCGTACTGCTGTGTGCTGGTAATCCTGTCACCGAACCCCATTTGTAAGAGAATTGCACCCTTTCGTCTGAAGACCTTGCGAACGCGTCGCAGTGTCGACATCCCCCCCTACCATCCCCTTCCCTTCACCACCCCGTGCTGTTCTCGGAAGCGAAATCCCGGCAATCTCTGGGGAAAATCTCGTTCAGGCGGATGCCATTTTGTCTTTTTTTCCGCCTCTGCCCCTCTTCCTTTTTCCGCTTCACTTCCGGTCGTTCCCTCGTGGACTGGTTTCCTGTTTCCTCGTTAGGGGCGCTAGTGAGCTGGTGATTTCGGCGTGTGATGCAACGCTATCCCCAAAAGGAGTGGGTTGTGGTGGTGGAGGGCTATGGGGGAGGGAGTTTGTGACGCGAGTGACTCCGTTGCAGATATCATGCAGTCACTACAAATAGTTATTTTAGACGCATACTATCAATAGACGTATGTATATACATAAATACTCACAGACCCAACAGCCTTACGCACCGGTTGCCTGAAGGGGAAAACGATGAAGAGATTTTTTCTGACTCTCTGGCACATCACCTTAGGTGGGGGAATTCGATTCCCCTCACTGACTGCTGCTCACAAGCATAGGGCGACCTCTCTCAGTATCTTCTGTCTCATCTTTTCAAGGTCAATCCGCTGCAGAGACTGTTGCCTCTATTTATATTTAACTCTGATTCTATCCAGTATTGATGTGCCTGAAATTGTCGGACCAATAGAGGGGTTAAATTTCTCTTTGTGTCATGGAAAGTATACTTCATTGCCATGAAGTCAAAACACCCTGGATTGGACTACTTTTCTGTTTATTATAATTACAATACACAACTAGTTGAACCCATTTTCTCACCTTGGATATGAAACATTTGGGTCGCGTTTCGCCTTATTTCCGTTAGAAGTTTATGTTATTTAAAAAAATCTTACTGATTTCAAATTGAAATAAGAAAAGTTTGAGTTCTATGGGACAGGACCGAGGTGGTGAATCATAGTTGGTCACCAGCTGACCCGGGTGGCTGGTCGAGAAGGTGAGTTGTACCCCCTTAATCATCTTCTTCTATCACGTGTGAACGGAAATACTATATTAACTTTTACGATGAAGAATTTCGATTGTCTTTTATATTCTCAATAAATACTCCTTCCAGGCACTGTGTGTCTCAATTGGAGACAATCATTATAAATGCAGAATTACTGGTATACAATTTTTCTTTAATTGTCCCCCCGGGGGACTTAACATCTAGTAAGTACGTGTTTGGCGAACACGGGTCCCCGAGCTGAGTCTGACATTACTTCCACTTACTTGTGCCATGCTCCTTCCTTTCTCTTTCCTGACCTCCCTTGGTCACCTCTTGCTCTTTTCGATCCCTACGGTATTAAGGCTAGGGTATCTTTCATTTTCCTCATTCCTCTCATTTTTTGTCCCCCATGTTATGTACCCCCCTTCATTTTAGCCCCCCCTCCATTTGATGTATGTTGTGAGATATGTTTTGGTGTGTTGTAGATCAGGAGGGTTTTTAGTGGGTAGGGTTGAGTCATGTTGGCTCTCCATAGTGCGTAACTGCATTTTCCCTACCTGTACAAGTTTTTCGGGCTCCAATGACCTTTGATGTCGACATGAGCCGTAAAACCCCACAAAAAAATTCTTTAATTGTAATATCAAATGTAATTGTAACACACAGTGAATGGAAGGAGTATTTACTGGAAAGACTATTTTATTACCATTGCGCTTGTGTATACAAACTAGCGCCATCTGTTCGCAAATAGCGATTACGGGATGAATCCTATTAAAGATGCGTAATTCGTGGTTGTGAAAATCCGCGTTGCGAGGATGAAGGCAGGCGCTGTGAGGTTGACTGCCGTGTCACGCCTGGCTGACGCGCGTGGCGTGTTCTTTGTTATTCCAACGCCAGGAAACACGGTGTGGTGTTATACACATGGGAAAACTAAATGTGTTCCGGGAAATAATGACTGTGGTTCTCCCACGGCTGTTTGCGGAGGCATTGTAGATGGGGCTGGATGGTAGATGGTTGTCTTGTCGGGATCCTCGTGCATTTTAGAAGCCTGTCCCGTTGGACGAGTTTCATAGAGGGGGTGAAAAGATTTTGAATTTGTGTCAATATTCTCTTAAATCCAAAACTTTTTGTTCTATATATGCTATTACATATCTTCAAGTTTATTAATAAAATACTTAGCAATTCCTTGTTATTTAGAACTATCGTAACGTAATTTTAGCTTGTAGATATAATAATACATTTTCAATTCCTTGCTTTGATTCTAAATAAACTGTGATCAAGTGGATTCGAACAAATAAATACTCAAATTCATTACGTATCTATATGAATCTTTTTTTCTGGGGATGTATAAATACGACAGATGTAGGCGTAATTGCGTATTTCAAACACAAATTCGGTACGATACTGTCATGCTTGAATATTCTTATAGGGGAGGGGCTAAGACGGTGAGAAAACCGCCAGTGCTAAGAGGTTAATGGTAATATGGACTATCACTGCGAATACAATTAATATGACCCCTGTGTTAGTCCCTGCTCATGGGATATTTACCCGAAAGAGATTCGAACATTGAGCAGGTGGGAGTCGATCAGTTTCGTCTTCCATCCGCCGAAGCGCAGCACAGTAGCTGCGAGACGCCTTGAGTTTCCGAGCAATAACGCAGTGTTCGCATTAACTCCAAGCAAGCAATTCGTGAGTGCGAGAGCTTCGGTGCTCTTTATCATGTTACTACATAATTATACGCCAGTTTCCTCCTCGGCAGAAACAAGCTTTTAGCGGTTTATGACCGAGGCTACGATCCCTGCGTCTAATTGAGAGGCCGTGGGCAATAATCACCGAGGAAGCGGTAATTGCTTAATTATACAATACGGTGCGTGTAAGGCACAGAGGAGCAATTGCAGTTCTCTCAATTCGTACATGCTACAGTTCAATGGAGAAAGGAAAGGTTCGTGTGGAATGTGTGTATGTTGGAGGGGGGAGGGGAAAGAGGTTCACAGACTTGGCTCCTCATAACTTTTTTCCTTTTTTTTCCAGTCGGTCAAACGGTTACGAAACAAGTCGTGAGCAGCGTCTGCATTTTCAGGTTCGCACCATTTTTCGTGGGGTTAATAAAAGCTGTTCGGGAAGACACCACTCTGAAATTCTGTCTAGTTGACAAAAAAAGTTTTTTAGGAACCTTTTTAACTTTCATCCTCTATTTTTCGTTTTAGCTCTTCAATATCTTCTAAAACGCGTTTCATCATTTTTAAGAGATACGATGTATGAGTTTCATTTCATTTATATATGGTTTATAATCAGTTCAGGTGAGGTTTTCCGTTGGGGTCTCATCTACTCCAGACTAATGTCGGTTTGGTGCCATAGGTTCCCCGGCAACGCAAAATCTCTCCTACCCAATTCCCTCACACGAATCACTGTTAGGTGACAGGGCAGGCCTAATGGCTCGTACCTCTCCATAAGACAAAATAAATAAATACAAATAAATCTATATCATATAAATATAGCGGGACTGAAAGCACACATGCAACAAGGGAAGACAAATCTTCTCTCTCTTTACCGAAATAAATAGCAGCTACAGTGAAAATGTCACTAAGAATTTCATTACATAGTTTTTCACCGGAATTAGTTGTCGGCTGTTCGTGAATGTAAAAGCGTGTTTCTATTCGAGCGCATTACGAATTGAATACGATGTTTTCCCGACTGGTTGCGGTGGATGTCGTAAGAAGCTGTAACAGCCACAAAACTATACTATCTCCTAATAGAAACACACTTATTTTGTTGATAAACAGATGCTTAATGTCTTCAAGAACCAAAGCTTCCTTTTTTTTTCTCTCTGATGAGTCATGATTTGATGTAAAGATTATTTCTTGAATTAGTGAAGTAAAATATAACATTTTAGTCCCCTTTTTACATCATTGTAGCACATGTGAAATTTGCACCTATAAACCCTAACCATGGTAATATATTATAAGTATATATTATATATTGTAAGTTGGTTTCCTGTGGTTCCCAACGGTGCTCATTTAATCGGTAGTTGCAGCATACTTAAAATATATTTTACAACTAAATAAAACAATATTAAAGATGCACTAAAAGATGCTAAATAATAGTAATAATAATAATACGATACAAATCACAAGTAAATAAAATTACAATCATTTTAAGTTCAAAACAAAGATTTCCAAAAA
>NNCF01129041.1:577501-596932 GCA_002313205.1 Laupala kohalensis
TGCGAGTTATAATACATATATAATGTCAATATGTTTGTAATTTAACGCAAATATGTTTGTAAATTTACATGTTCAAATTATTATCGAACTATAGATTATTCTGAGTAGTGTTTAAGAGTTGAAAAAAACACTAAATTCACGATTTATTGTTACAATAAACACGCCCCTAGACAAAGCTTAGAGAACCTGTATAAGAAATCCGCCTCTACCCGAAGGAGAAACGGAGAAAAACCCGGGCCAGGATGGGGGGTATAAAGAAAGCGAACTAGTTTGAAAAGAAACAAATGTGTGATAATAATAAAATTATAATATAATACTTTATCTTTCAATTGCTTTATTAAAATTTGAAATGCTATCATTGATTTCATTGTTCTACAACAATTTATTTATTTGTTTCAGGTAAGAAGCCATGCGCCAAAGTGGGACAACTTAGAGAACGATTTGAATCAGGTACTGCTCTTTCAATATCAATATTTCTTATCCAATTTTTTCATTTAATTTCCGTTTGTTTGTTTTTTTGCACAAATGTATAAGTATTTAAGTTATTAGAATGGAACGTGTGATCGGCTTAATTATCGACAAAGTAAAGTTTTCACATGAATGTGTCAGTTCATGTACCTGTGACTTCTGAAAAGCATAACCTTCCTTCCTTCCTCTATCCATCTCCTTCTAGTATCAATAACTCTATTACTAATCACTTCTACTAACCCCTCTACGTGGACCAAGTTGTTGGTAAACCCAGCTAACCGGCCCACCTAAACTCCTAGCATTCTACCTTCCTACCTCCTATCGCTGTAGATAAGCTTCGATAGCACGCTACATTTCCCATTTACAAATACAACAATTTTTTTTTAAATGTAGATAAGCCTCAATAGCACTAAGCTACATTTCCTCCCATTTACAAATACAACAAAATAAACTACATTTTAATTATCAACAACTGTACACCATTTTCTCCTGTATGGGGATCTGTCTCACCTCTTACGGGGTGTGGGTTCGGGTGGAAATGGTGTATATCTGTGGACGGCGAACGGGTGGTGTAGTGGTAAACACCCCTGCGATTGAAGCAGGAGTCCCTGGTTCGATTGACAGCTCGTCGCACCCAGCTTAAAGTTTATCACAATATCCTATTTGGTCACAAAAGTAGGAGAACATTCACAAGTCTATGAGATATTAAAGGTGTTTCAATGCGAGATTCTCCTGATTCTCCGAAAAAAAATCTTGAGAGGAACAGAAAGTTGACGGGGCAGAGTTGCTTATTGCAGTAAATTTCCATAAAAATATATTGCTCTGGTAACAGGAGCTAATTTTGGAAGAAATATTTTTGTCGAATGTTGTTGCGCCAGCATGTTTTCGAGTGAGTTGCATTGAATGAGATGGGGATTTCAGAATGCCTTTGGCATGGAGTGCGGTGGCAACTAAATAGACGCAGTGCGTAGTGTATGAATGAGATTCGCCCACATCTTTTGGCACATCATCGTCTCTCCTTGACATAACACCAATGTTACCAACACGATTATTTGTGTCTACGTGAAAACATTGTTAAGTTAAACTACTAGTTTAAGTTACAAAACATTATCGAATGCAGTGGCTGATCAAGGAGGGGGATGTGGGCATCATTTCCAAATTTTATAATTATTATCTTTAAATAAAATACAGCAACTCATCAAATAGATTATCGACAATTAAATAGTAACCAAATTTATTAATAGTTAAAAGTGGCAAACTATGCCTTTACCTGTTGAGAGTTCAGGTCCAATAGGGGGATGGGCTATAGCCCTCTTAGCGCCCCCCCCCCCCATGGATCCGTCACTGGGGAGGGGGTCCATGAAGGAAATTCGACCGACAGCGGTGGTCTAGTGTTAGCGTGTTCGCTCCCATGATCTCACTGAGCAGGTAGAGCGTCGATCCGAATCTTGCTCGGCCGAACTAAGTGAGGTTTTCAGCTGGGGTTTCCCTCAATTTCTCCACACAAATGTCTCTTCGGTACCATAAGTTCTACGGCAACCCAACTTCTCTCCTTTCCAATTCTCTTATCCAAGTCCAACGGTTACGTGGAAGAGCAGGACTCGTGGCCAAAAGGCATAAAATAAATAAAGAAAAAAATTGTTCTTGAAGGATTCACTGTGGGATTTTTTTTCTTCTTCTTTTCTTGCTGAGAGTGCTGAGCTCTCGCGAGGACAGTGTTTCTCTTATCTTTATTCGATTGCACCAACCCCATCCCTTTTGCGTATTTTCACTCGCGGCACCTGAAGACGACGCGAAGGCAACCACGTCCTCATATCTAGACCGTAATCAAGGGGGCAGCTAACCGGGGATTATTTTCGTTTAAAATTTATGGTTTTACAACACAAATTTTTATAAACATTACTTGAAATAAAATGCATCAATTAAATAATTAACAATTGGTATTATTAATAACAATTATTTATTTGAGTTACGAAATTGGTATTTTTAATTTAATTGATTGTGTATTATTAATTTTATTAATTTAGTATTGTTAATAACAATTATATTATTTATAATATACTTGTTATTAACAATTGTAACGAATAACAATTTTAATATGGTAACATTTACAAAGTATGCCATTTATAAATTTCAATTTTATCTGTTAAAGAGTTCAGGTACAATGGAGGGTGGGGTTATATCCCTTAGTCCCCCATAGATCCGCCACTGCTCGTTGCCAAATGGAATCGTTTCTTCTCGGGTAACTATTTCGTTGAATGGTTTTTTCTCCTGGCGTCTCATTCATCGCGGAGTCGACAGCGTTACCAAATTTTTCTCTCTCCGAGTTTTCTTTGTCGTCGAGCCAATTTGGCGATTGCTCCTGAATCCCTCCAGTTACTTAGAAGCTCTGATAATAGACACGCAAGATCGAGGTGGACATTGAGGTAACTACGAGAACATTTCAATATGGCCTATCCGAACAAAATGATCGTTAGAGTCGAGAATTTCTCTGTGAATTCTAATGTTTTTTTTTTGTTACGAAAAGTGAGCTAAAACCACGTTTTATAGATTTTTTGCAGAAACGTGGACGGAATTGCGAATTGCTACGCATTAAGTGAAAGTGATTTTTCTTGTCAATTTCGACCTATTCTTTTTCGATCCTTCCCATCCATAAACTGCTCGCTAAAGACAGTGGTGTCGACATCGATTCTCGAACCAAGCAGTTTATCTGGTGGCAGCGGATGGAGCTGCTTTCAATCGATTACGGAGACGTCGACTGCCGTGTTGGAGCCGGCGACGTCTCACAACCGCCGCTATTTCGGGGTTATCTTGCTCCATGCGCTCCGCCTGCCAGCTGGCGGCCGATTCTTCCTCAGTTTTACAGCTCCACTCTAGAGTCCTGAATAAGAGAGATGCGCCAGCGATGGGATAGCAAAGCGAAGCACCCAAAAATGCTGCGCGCCACTCCTCCTGGTACTACACCACGTATGCTCAAAATCGAGTTATTTTACCAAAAATTATGCAATATGGAACGAATTTAAGTTATATCCAAATAAAGATGAATAGTAGTCACAAAAGCGACTATTTGCTGTAAAGAAATACTCGGCAAACTAATACACAAGGTAATATTCGTGCTACACTCTCCATGTAGAAAGAAGAGAATAGCGCTTTCAAAGCATGTGAATTGAATTGTTGACCGATGTAAGTTTAAAGAAATTCGAAAAACTTGTCAACATGTCGCGAGGTACACTCATCATTACCCTTGTGGACGATGGCGAAGTAAAATCGTTGACTACACTGTGCACGAGGTTTGTACCAACACCAAGTTAGACTTGGAATAAATAAGTAAATTAATATATTTGCCAATATTTATAGGAAGAGAGCAGTTCCGAACTGCCTACGACTACGTTGGAGGACAACTAATTTACTGCTACTGCTTTACAAGTGATTTGTAAATATAGTGTGTTCCCGGTCATTTGTCTTTTCTCTTATTACATTTCCTGTGAGTCGAGTTACATGACGTTGAGTACAGGCATGAATCACATGAACAACAGTGCGTTGCTAGTACTCAGCTATCTTCTCCTTCCGTTTCTCGAATCTATATTATACAGGTTTCTCGAATCGTTTCTTATACAGGTTCTCTAGGCTTTGTCTAAGGCGTGTTTATTGTAACAATAAATCGTGAATTTAGTGTTTTTTCAACTCTTTTGATTTTTTAAACACTATACTCAGAATAATCTATAGTTCGATAATAACTTGTACATGTAAATTTACAAACATATTTGCGTTAAATTACAAACATATTGACATTATATATGTATTATAACTCGCAGTTAACTTTTTATCTTATCTAGGAACTTGTGCAAAAAAAAATTCAATCCGCCTCTGCCTTAGGAATTCCCTTGATCGGAATTGATGGGATGGTCCCTTGCTTGCTTCCGGAGAGTAAATTAGTTTATTGTCCTCCACGTGGTCATACATGGCAGTTTGTACCGTTTTTTGACAATAAATTTATTATTATTACTAGAAAGAAGCCGAAGCCTTGGGTTTATGAGACTACGCTCACGGTTATACTTTCCTTCAGGACTCTAAATCTCCGCTCGTGCCGAGAGCAAGATGAGGGAAGCCACTCGTCCGTCGTGAGCCGTGAGCCAGTCTTCGCATCGACATCGTTTACATGGCTGCCAACTCCTGAGGAATTATTCGTAGAAAACAAAGGAGAGAACGAAAAATCTTCTCTGAGATGTATGCGCGTGTAAAAAAAAACACTTTTGTGTCGGGTATTTATAGGTTGATTCTAGTTCAACTGTTTGTTTTTCGTGGTAAAATTTTTACTGAATACTCGTGGAGGTAGGGCGTTACGTTAGTGGGGCACGTTGGAAGAATGGCGCACTTTGGGAATTATCTCTATTGATGTGTTCAGTGCGTGCTCCCTAAATATTTTGTAGCATCAATGACCAGTGAAAATTTCTTTAAATCATGAAAAAATTCCCATTAACGTTTTAAAAAAATAAAAATTTGTATAAACCAAATACAGGTCTATAACTGTGTACACAGTCAACTTGAATAGTTTCTGTAACGTTCTAAAATCTCTTCACACGTGATAGTCATGTGTGATCGGTGCTCATCTTCAGTTTTCATCGCATCCGTTCGAGCGTGTGTTTTGGCCACCTTCCAGATGAGAGCGATCGGTTTCTGTTTGTGGTGATACGCCTCTGATCATTCATTTGGTCGTCTCCACGAACTGAATTGAGAGAGGTATCACGGGCGAAAGTATTCTCGAAAACCAGTGTATAACAACATAAATAATGAAATATTACAAATAGACACTGTAATCTGTACATGGGTTTTAAAAATATTATTTTCAATTAGAAATTGCTGCATTTTTAAAATAAAGGATGCAGCTCGTGTGATGGTTGTATAGAGTCCGCGCGGCGAAAGAATGCTAACGAGGTATAAGCAATGGAGAGGGGAGTACCTTAGCGTAGTTCCATCCATTCCAGACGGCATGCCGTGGAACTTTGCCAAAGGTTGGAAAAGTTTGCCGCAGGCAGTGTCCTTGTGACCAAAGGTTAAATATCAAGCCCTGGGTACTGCCTGTTGTACGAATCTGCTGGTTCTGTACGTTGTCACAAATGTTCTCATGACACGAATACAATGCCCATGTGTCTTCGGTGAAAAGAAGAGGCGGTATTCTCAAACATTAGTTCCTCGACGTATGTATTATGTGCGCATTGACTGAAGTCAAGTTGCCAACTAATCACGAAACTTGGAAATATTCTGCAAAATAGTTCTTATTAATTAATAATTCATTCTTCTGATTTTTTATATTGGATGAGAACAATTATTTTGTGATTTTTAAACTTTGTAATTAAGTTAGATTGTCGTTTGACTCATTTGACAAGAGTCGCTTTGTCTTCAGTCACGTGATGCGTCTGCCATTTCAGTTAGATCTGTATTTTTCACAGTTTTTGGTGAATTATTCTTTGAAATGTTCCGTAAGATATGAAAATCTTAACGTCATTGCGTTTCTATTTCCATTTACTATGTTTTAGTAGGGTTTTTTCGCTAAGTTAAACTGGTACTTTTGCCAGAATATCAAAGAAACATGAGCCCGCGAAAGTTTCTCCATATAAACCCATAGTAATTGAAAGTGAAATAATTCAAAATTTTGCGCAGAAAGGGTGTGAAAATTCATCGCCAGTGGATGGAGAATGGTTCAAACTCATGTAAAACATTTTTTGGTGGTTCTTATGCTTAGTCGCTCTGACGCACATAATAGCTTAACTGGTCTTTGGACCCATCCTTCGCCGTGAGTACTGTAAGTGGGCGTGGCAGTGTTCGTATAATGGGTCTTGTTTTCACGTCGCCTCGGTTGTGTGCCAGCGCCAGCCATTCTGTCTCTAGCATGTCGCTGGCAATGGTCGTATCCCGAAGCGGGTCATGAAGCCGCCACCCGCCCTTTGTCTTCGAGACACAAAGGTCCCCGCCGCAGACATTGGGGTGAACAGCTCCAACACAGCGGAGATAGCAATCGCAGATCCGACCTCCGATTCAGACTACGAATTGCCATGGGGTGACAGTACGTCGAGTTAATGTAGTGTTTTTTTAGTATTTTTTTTTTACGAAAATTACATTCAGTATTGAATGAACACATCAAATTCTCTAAAATCTATACTTGTAAAGTATTTCAAATTCTTTTTAAGTTTTAGGAATATGAATATTTATATTTTTTAGATAAATGATCTAATGATTTTTATTTTAAGAAATGAGAATGTGTTTGGTGATGAAATTTGATACAATTTAATTTCTGAATAGTTTTTTGAAACTGTTTTAAAACACTATCCTTTTGCAAAGGGATTGATAAATTTTAATTCATTCCATATATTTATCTGTTATAATCATTTCACATCGGTTTTAGAATGAAAGTTTATTCTGTATAAAATATGACGCGGTAAGTATTTTTAAGTGTCTAGAAATAATTTATTCATTTTGATTCATATGACGATTGTCTCTGTGTTCGCCGGTCGCGATCTGAGGACTGCTGCGGCGGCTCCATTGGACCTGAACTCTTAACAGATAAAATTGAAGTTGATAAATGGCATAGTTTGTAAAAGTGTTACCACATCAGTAATTGTTATCAGCTACAATTGTAATAAGTTATAATGGGTATAGTTTTTAATAATATAATTGGTTATTAATAATAACAGATTAATGAAATAATTAACACCAGATTAATAACTTTAATTAATAATTGTTATTAATAACACTAGATTGTTAATTATTTATTTGATGCATTATATTTGAAGGTAATTTTTAAACAAAAACGCTCCTTGGTCAGCCCCGCCTCCATTGATTACGGTCTAGATCCGCCACTGTGTGGAGGAAGTAGACGACAGTTTAATCACCTCTTGTCAACCTCCTCTGTTTGGCTTCCTGCAGATCACCCCGTTCTTATTATTTTGTTGTATTTGTAAATAGGAAATGTAGCGTGATATTGAAGCTTATCTACATGGAGCAACAGGAGGTAGGAGTTGGGTGGTAGGTCATTGTTAGTAGGTGGGTTTACCAACAACTTGGCCCCCACGTGGAGGGATTAGTAGAAGTAGATAGTAATAGTTAAGAGTTACTGATACTAGGAGGAGCTGGATAGAGGTAGAAAGGTTTGCTTTTCAGTAGTCACAGCTATAGGAACTGGGACATTGATGTGAAAAGCTACAAATTTTCTGGATTCGAACCCGGGACGATTTGGTGATGAGCGACAACACTACGACCTGAGCCATTCGAGCTGCAGGCGCTCCTGCAGAAGACCTGTGCCTCGCTCGCACCTGGTGTTGGGAGTCGTGCGATGTTCCTGCGTTTATTTAAGGTCGTGAGTTTGGAAATAGCCCCCGAGCGACCCAGAGCATTGCCACCGGTCGCCTGCCTCCGCCAAGATAAATAGTGCGAGCTGTGTTCGTTTCGTGTGCGTTGAAGTGTGTGCGTGCGGATCTCTGTGCCAAGATTTAGTGCAGTATATCTCTCGTTCCTGGGAATTGGCATTCAACGGATAAATTCATTGTAGATGACGTGATTCGTGTTGTATTAGATGGAGTCTTTGCGCCGCTATGAAAACACCGATGACTAATACGCCAGATCCATTCTCAAAATAATTACGCGTTTTGTGAAATCATTCTTTGGTTTATGGATGGCAGAGAATTCATTTTAATCATAAATAAATTTATGAATAATGCAGTACAAACTGCGTATGACCACGTGGAGGACAAACTAATTTACTCTCCGGAAGCAAGCAAGGGACGTATTCCATCAATTCCGATCAAGGGCCCTAAGGCAGAGGCGGATTCAAAGAAATTCAGCATAAGTTCCTGGATAAGATAAAAAGTTAGCAGCGAATTATAAAACTAATAGAATGTCAATATGTTTGTAATTTAACGCAAAAAATTACATGTACAAGTTATTATCGAACTATAGATTATTCTGAGTATAGTGTTTAAAAATCATAAGAGTTGAAAAAAACCCACTAAATTCACGATATATTGTTACAATAAGCACGCCCCTAGACAAAGCCTAGAGAACCTGTATAAGAAATCCGCCTCTACCCGAAGGAAAAACGGAGAAAAACTCTGGCCAGGATGGGGCTACAGAATTTATGTACACAACTTTGCCAAAGTTGAGATATGTGCTCACATTTTGAAATAACTATTATTATTAATATTTTGTTCGTTCTAAATGGTACGTAACAATTGTGTCGTAACATGTGTAGCGAGTGCCAAGATAACATTTCATTCGTGTGTGGAATGCGGCGTCCCCCATTGTTGAGCGCTATAGCGGAGACCGCCGAGGTCGCTATTGTGTGGCATCTTTGGCACTATGTTGCGTCGGAGGTGCCAAACGTCTTTAGCCTCCCTGCCGCCTCCGCCGCCGCCATTATTCCTTTTCTCGTCGGAGTGGGAACCAGCTCTCCTGCCGCCGGATCCATTATTCTCTTGCATTGCCTCCTCGCTTTATCCATCATTTCCATCTCACCGCGTTTACACTCAAAGTCATCTAACTTTGCCAATATGGCTGCCTAATCCGAATTGCCAACTTCTACGAATTGAATATCCGAGTAAATATGAATAGTAGTCTTAAAAGTGACTATTTGCTGTGAAGAAATACAAGTTAATAACACAACAGACAAAGACACAATACTCATTCCACACTTTGCTCGATGTAGAAGGAACAGAACAGCGCCACAAGAGCAAGTGAATTTAAATGATGGCCCATGTTGGCATTAGACTTAAGTTTTGAGAAATTCGAATGTCCTGCCAACATAACGCGAGATACAAATATTATTTTTCTTTTGGGCGATGGTGAAGTAAAAGCTACATTGAGTGCCGACCTACTTAAACTCCTCAGATCCTCAGGAAGAAGGATATCTTCGCCATTAAACTCGACACTTCCTGAAGGATTAGGTCTACGCCGGTGTACATGTGCCCGTCCCGTGAATCCCCAGACAATGGGACCGGTGGGCAGCTCTTTCAGTAAACAAATTGACTTTATCATTAAAAAAATTCTTCTCCATAAAAATTGTGATGTTCTTGTAGAATAATTGGAATGTACGCTTAAAATGATGAAAAATGATACCAAACACGACCTTACTGGCATCAAATGCTCATTTGACTTATTAGCCCAGTAATTAGGTGAGGAAAAGAAGCATGTCAAGAAAAAAAAATGTTTTTTCCCTTTCAATATTATTTAAGTTTTTCGCCTATAACTTTAAAACAACGCATTTTTGGGACAAAATATTGTTAAACAAAAAAAATGTACATTAAATTTCTAACAATTTACATTCTGTACCGTTTTGTCACCAGACGAACGGAAAATGCTAAAGATCGTGATTAAATTGACAAAAATTCTGCAATGGATCTAATTGAATTGTAACTTGAGAACTACAAACTTTTACAGAAAATGTCTTCATACGAAAATGAAATACTTTAAACGTCCTACAAAGCGCGTTATCCTGGATATTTTTTTCTGACAATCTGTTCATCCTCTTCTGCGTGTGGAAGTTTTGTGCACATCTATGTCGAAGAGTCGATACGTATTATTTAATTGCATCAAATAGGGTAGTTCTGATTTTTTGATTCGTCGATAAGATCAAGTTCTGATGAAGAGCCGAAATTTTCGACCTCGACCGAAGTAACATAAATAGACAAAAAAACAAAAAAAAAAACAAGAAAGAGCAGTTTAGAAAATCTTGGTAATTTATTTTTGTTTAAGTTTATTGTTGAAATCTGAGCTTGCAGCTTCGTTCTTTACCCTCTTTTCTTGTTTTCCTGGAAATTTTTTTAATTAAAAAATATCGAGCTGCAGCTAAAAAGAATAAATTTTATTTGAACATGAATGAATTCTTTATAATATTAGAGAAGCATCTGATATATTTTATACAAAATAGTTGATAACAATAAAGTATAACACACACTAGGATATTTTCTCTCTAAGAAACATACAGTGACTGGATTTGGAAACTTAAATCTATTATTCAGAGAATTGCTTGAGAATTCTAGAAGTTTCCAAACATCAGTGGTGTAAATTTTTTTATACATTTTGTTCTTATATTTCTTAATTTCGACCTCCGAAAATATGTGGAGCAATGGCTCTCTTGTAGTCAACACCCGCATATACGTCACTAACGACAGAAAGTCAACAATAAATGAGCAGTTCATGATGAAAACACCCTAATTATGAAGGTAAAAGAAGAACTTTCATGGTTGAAAAAAATATTTTGGCGAAAAATCGAAGTTAAATCTAAGCTTTTATAGCGGCTACCCCTTTTATTTTACCCTGCTGTTACAAAGATCTGTCTTATTGTTTCATTCGTATCATAAACTGAATAGAAATCACATTTCATGATTTAGAGGGAAATAAATATTATGTCAGAAATAAAACCGGAGCCAAAAAGTTCTCCGAAGTCTAAGTGTTTGGTTCTAAAACCCTAAGTGCTGAACGTAGGTGCACTATCTAGAACCAACGCATTTACTCAAAATAATTGTTTTCCTTTCAATCATATGTTTCATGAAAGCATCAAGAAAATCGTAATTGGAATTCTACACACATTGTTCTCGGAATCAGAGGCTGCGAGAACTGATATATTCGTCAAAATTTCGCGACCGAATATTTTGTACTATTACAATACTTTTTATATACTATGTTAACAAAAGCTTAAAACCCAGTAATGTCATAAATCCTGGCCCGGGTTTTTCTCCGGTTTTCCTTCGGGTAGAGGCGGATTTATCATACAGGTTCTCTAGGCTTTGTGTAGGGGGGTCTATTGTAACAATAAATCGTGAATTTAGTGTTATTTCAATTTTTAAGCACTATACTCAGAATAATCTATAGTTCGATAATAACTTACATGTAATTTTTTGCTTAAAATTACAAACATATTGACATTCTATTAGTATTATAACTCGCAGCTAACTTTTTATCTTATCTAGGAATTTTTGCTGAATTTTTTGAATCCGCCTCTGCCTTAGGGCCCTTGATCGGAATTGATGGGATGGTCCCTTGCTTGCTTCCGGAGAGTAAATTAGTTTTTTTTCCCTCCACGTGGTCATACGCAGTTTGTACTGTTTTGTGACAATAAATTTATTATTTTTAATACGTCGTGTTTGGGTTAATTTTTGTTGGAATTATGTGTAGAATTTAAAAAATTTAAGATAATGGGAATAAAAATAAAAACGTTTAATTGATAGCACATTAAATAACTCTCCAGTAAGTGACTCATGAAATCCATTAGTGGCAGGTCGACGGGTCGGCAGGAGGGGGCGCAGCGGGCGGCAAGCCATTAGAGCAGGGGGAATCTGTCGAGTTTGATGGTACCCAAAATGTTTAATCCCTTGCCATCTATGGAAGTGTCGAGTTGCAATCCCTCTATGGAAGTGTCGAGTTTAAGAACTCCGTTGAGTACAAGCCCTGTACCAACATCAAACCAGTTAGACTAACAATAAATAAACCAATATATAAGTAAATTATTGTCAAAGAGCTCCTTCAAAATACTTATGATCACATTGATGACAATAATATAATTTGCTGCGACTAATGTTCAATAAACAAGTAAGCAAAATGCGCTCCCTTTCATGTTTCTTTCGTAACTTAAATTTTCTCGAAGCATAGAAACATGACTTCGTTTCTTTTGGATTCACGATGTATAAATCTCGTAGATTAAAAAAATCTTGAAAGAAACTTCGTCTTGATAAAGTGGTACGAATTTTTTGTTATGTTTATAGTACACCATCACACAATATCTGAATCACCGATCAATTATTGAATCTTTTCTGTAACGAGCACTCAAGGGACCACAAAATTTGTCTGCTATTAAGTGTCGACTGTTGAGAAAGGACAGACTCGTGATTGAGAAACTATGTTGTCAGCGAGAAAATGTTGAAAAACGGTCTACTAATCTCTGGGTACGTATTGAGAAACTTCCGTATCTCTGGTGCATCCCGTTGTTTACCTGAGGACTGACTCTGGAAATTCCAAGTCCTCATTACTCATACTTGTCTTCCGTCTCCAGAGCTGGGAATGTGAATGTCTTCGTATTACTTGTGTAAACCTTTGTACGACAAAAACATTCGTATATAGTTTGAATTTGTATGGGTTTTAGAGACTGACAATTTCATTCGAGTGTTCAACATGTGGAATAATTTTTTCATGCCATGTACAGCTAAAGGAGCAACAGTTCATAAAAAAGACTTTGAATAGAAATCCTTCCGTCGTTTCATCTTCTCCCATAAACATGACTGGATTTGTTCTAGGAATTTCTGTAACGCGAAGATTTTTGGAATATAAACATTTTTTGTCGTTCAGACGGTATCGAGAATCACGAATCAATATCTGATGTAGACATTACGCGAAATCATGTAACAAATGCCCTCAAGACGAAAGAAATAGAGGATATTAAAGAGTAAACATTTAAGTTTATCTACATGGAGAAACCTTAGTCTGTTAAAATCTTTGTCTGAGAAGTGCCCGTTAAGGAAAGTTTCACTGTATTTAGTTTTTAATTCCGGAATTATTTTCTCACCCACCCTTTTTTTTCTTTCCTTTTCCTTCAAGTTAATTTTTGTCCCTTATTTATCTTTTTTTTCTCCCCCCCCCCTTCGCGTCTGGAGCGCCAGACATATTTACGGCATCGCCCTGGCACAGTGCTGCCATCTATTAGCGAGAGCGATTAAAAGCGAGTAATTGTTAGCCCGACACCTTCTTGCTAGCGGCGGGTGCCGTGTCGCCCGTTGCGAGAGCTGCGACGCGACGCCAACTTCCAATTGGCTCCGCGCCTTCGTCGGCGCACTTTCTTGCATTGCTGGCATGTCAGGCCATCATGGCGGCTTCCTCTTTTTCTTCTCGGCGGTGGACAGATCGTCCACTTAAACACAATCTTTTGTCTGCTTCCAATGCCATTGTTTGCCTTGTAACGTCGCTCGTCCAACACGTGCTACAATTTACTTCTTTTTTTTTTAGCCGTGATTCCTATGGATCGGTATGAGGTTCATGTAAACTGTTAACATAGATCAAGTCATTGATAAAAGTTTGAGCTAGAATAGAATCACGCTTTTCAGTACTTGAACACGCTTAAAATGGAATTATTAGTTTTGTGTTTTGTAGTCTGAATATAGGGATTTGTTTTACATTAACCCAGCCTTTTGAATTTATTTGGTTCTTCACAAGAGGAAAATTAAAAATATGCGAAAAATATATTATGTTGAAGAAATAGGTTATATAATTATTTTCTTCATATCTGAAAATGTTTGAATGTTGTAAATATTTCAAGAAATTAGATGTATGTAATTACTATACGAACCTAACCGAGATGACTATAAACACATGAAAATGAAACAATATCGCATAAAACTAACAATGGTGTAGTAACATTAAACGTAAATAAATATCTGGATGCTGAAAAATAAAAAAAATAACGAATTAAAGGTAAGATATTTTTCATAGTGAACGAAGATCGCTTTTAGCGTTACCTGGGAGACCGTATATGAATAACAAACGTAGATGTGTGGATGCTGCGTGTTCTGATGCATTGTGGTGAATCGCCCCGAAACATGATACCGTAGCGTGCTATGTTTGATCCCTCGTTGAGCAGCGTTCTGCATCGCCTTCGCCTGAGTCCCGGCGCCCATCGCCTCGAGGACTCGCTCGGATCGCGGGCGTTTATGAGGCGGAACGACTCTGGGCTCCACGCGGCGGCTGCGGCTGCGGTGGCCTCGACCCGCCCGCACTCTGGCGAGACCCTTCCTTACCACATGCATGCCAAGGATCGTTTGCCTTGTGCTGTCATTACCCCCATAAATGCATTAAAACACTCGTACACCGTTTTTTTTAATAAATAATAATAAATTTATTGTCAAAAAAAGCAGTACAGACTGCGTATGACCACGTGGAGGACAATAAATTAATTTACTCTCCGTAAGCAAGCAAGGGACCATCCCATCCATTCCGATCAAGGGCCCTAAGGCAGAGGCGGATTGAAAAATTTCAGCATAAATTGAAAAGATGAAATGGAAAGTTATAAGATGAAAAGTTAGCTACGAGTTATAATAGTAATAGAATATCAACATGTTTGTATTTTAACACAAAACATTTATTTAACATGTACGATTTATTATCGAACTATAGATTATTCTGAGTATACTGCTTAAAAATCATAAGAATTGAAATAACACTAAATACACGATTTATTGTTACAATAAACACGCCCCTAGACAAAGCCTAGAGAACCTGTATGATAAATCCGCCTCTACCCGAAGGAAAACCGGAGAAAGAACCCGGGCCAGGATTATTTACGAAATGTATTTATACGAATTTTCTGTGGAAGTAATTGTTCTTGAATTTGTCGAAAATATTGTTTTCAAACGAATGTGAATGTAGAAAGAAGCTGGCCAACAGTAAAATTTCAATTCGCGTGTGCTCATTAGTGGCATGTGGAAACCAGAAAAACAGTGATAGTTGCCAATAAAATCGCCGATAAACTACACAATGCTAATTTATTCTTGTTTTTATAGTATTAGTTTTATAGTATAATTCTGGTAATGTTCTGGTACTGAAGTACAATTATAAACCTCTTTCAGTTTTTCCTCCAACGGTATGAATTGTTCGTTTGTTTCCGTGTTTATAGGTAAACACTTTAAAATTTTGGGGGCGAAAGGGCTAATGACATCTCTCAGTGGCTTAAAAATCGACTGTCTTCAAAGGGCTTTAGAAATTAGCATCGAGGTGGAGTTGAATCTACCACCTTGTATTTGCTGGGTCGCTGAAAAAAGCGCCCTATGAAGGGTGCCTTTTTTGGGTCCTTAAGAGTGCCATTAGACTCTTGAGCTCTGTGGTGAGTGTTATTTACGCCATTAGTGCCAACCCTTTGTGTTTAAACATTAGATACTATATCTGCTGTGTTAAAACTCCTGTGAGCTATCATGTAATCCGTACGAAATTTGAAACAGAATTTGAAGTCTTATTGTTCAGTATTTCAAAGATGGAAAAAAAAATTTCCCTCTCCATAAATTTCGAAGAACTGCTGACAAAACTAATGATAAAACTAATGACAAAAAGAACAGAATATGAACTCGAAACTCGCTGTATTTTTCGTCGTCAAATTTCCTGTCGACCTGTAATCCTCTTAACGGTTTGAGAACTTTTGAACGTAGGTTCCTCTGCTTTGTTCTCCTGTCTCTGCGTTCCGGTTTTCATTAAGAAAGCGAGAAGTCGACTGAAAATCGATGCTTCATCTTCGCGGCGCAACCTCTCCGCATTTCGTTCGCACCCACGCCGCGACGCAGCGCTGCGATCGCTTGGGGGTTCGCCACTCGTCTCACGGTGGGACGAATCCCGACGAACAGAAATACTTAGGATCTTTTCTACAGTAAATTGAAATTAATTTTGAACTTGATTAAATCTATAATAAGATGTAATAATGCATCTAAATGAGATATGTTTAACTCGCTTTTTATGAAGCCATTTTAAGATTTATATTGTTGTTAAATTAATACCCTTTCGAATGAGGTATTTTTGGTGTAAGTATTGCATAGTTTTGTTTGACAAATGTGTTGATTTAATGCTTTGTCATTAAATGTATATATTTCTTTCTGTGATACTGCCAACACTTCGATGTATAATAATGCCGTATCCCGGAGGTGTTCGACCATGCGAAAAGCTTTGTAAAAGTTTCAAATTCTCCGAAATTCGTTCTTTTTCTTCCTTCAAAAATGGTCGCAGATTATGAAATCCATTTACTAAATACTTTCTGTTATTTAGATCGTGTACATGTAATTTTAGCGAAGTCAATATTGTTAATTTGAATCTCTTTCTCTTTCATGGTCTTGTAATATCAGTGTCTTTGATGGGTTGTTTATGCAAATATAAGACGAACACGTCTAATGGCATATTTTGTATTGAACGGAAGTTTTGTGGGGGAGGTTTCGCGGTGGAATAGACTGAAAGGGGTGTTCACGGCTAAAAGGCTGGAAACTACCCTATCTTACCCTTATCATTTCCATTTCGAATCACTTTCGAAGAAAATAATCGTAACATTTCTTTTGGACCCATAACTCCAGGGTTGTTCCCACTGTGCTTCGACGCGACTTGGCAAAGTGCGCGCGACCAAATGGCCCTCTTGGAAGACGTCGACGACATGAGCGGTGGCGGGGGCGGAGACGCATACTACAAGACGACGTACAGCAGCGGCCGAAGCGAGTCAGCACGCGCCACGATAAGAGGGCGTTTCAGAAGGAAAAGAAGACGTAGAAGAAGGAGGAGGAGGAGGAGAAGGTGCTTCCAGAAGGTCGCTGACAAGAGACGGGCGTCGCGCGTTCGTAAAAGTCGGGTCAAGCGAACCACCGCTAGCTGATGGAACATGAGTGGTTTTTAGTCGGGTGTTGGTGGGGGATCTGTGGACCGGTTACTTTATCCCCTGGGCGAGGTGTCCCAGGTTTTTGTCGAAATCACGAAGCGGTGTACATTTGTGGAAGGTGTAGTGGTTGACACCCCTACGACCGGTGCAAGAAATCCCGGGTTCGATTTTAAACTTGTTGTCATTTCACTCGAGCCGTGAGTGCAGAATCTGTAGTGTTTCATTGTGAAAGGGTAACATGAACACTCTGACCAAAGGATGTGAAATGTAAACCCTCCTGTTCTCGTGAAACAGACTGCGGTGGTCAGGTGGTAGCGTCTTCGCTCTCATGATCTCACTGAGCGGTAGAGCGTGTGTTGAAATCCTGCTCGGCCGAAGTAGGTGAGGTTTTCAGCTGGGGTTTCCCTCATCTACTCCAGATAAACGTCGGTTCGGTGCCATAAGTTCCCTGGCAACTCAACATCTCTCCTTCCCATTTCCATTACCTAAGTCCAAGTGTTAGATAGAAGAGCAGGCCTCATGGCCTGAACCTCCTTTTGCCAAAATGCATTAAATAAATAAATAAAGACGCAAAAATGAGTAGAAAAGAAATTTTGTGTTTACAATAATAGAGCTAAATAAAGTGAAAGTGAGGCGCATTCTGTCCCAGAAAGCTTTGATATCATTTTCGCGCCCAAAGTGTTGAATACTGAAGGTACTATAAAAATGTGCAGGTAGCGGAGTGATAAATGGAAAGTACAGAGAAAGAAAGTGTCATCTGTATGAAAAGAACAGGGACGCGAGAGCGAAGGAGACGCACGAGGTCGCAAAGCGTCGAGACAAGCCTCGCGACCTTAATGCACCGAGGGAATGCTTCTCTGGTGGCAGCAGTAGTCGAGGGAGAGATAAGAATCACAGCGCTTGCAGAAGCATTTTTTCTCTCTCTCTCAGCAGCCATTTTCGGTTTTTATTTCTTTTCCGCATGCACCTTATTCCTTCTGCCGCTGCCACTCCTGAGACGCAAAATAAGATGAGGGGTGAATCGGATTAAACCCCTCACCCCTGCCGCCGCGATTCCCTCGAGGGAGAAGCTCTCCTCTTTTATCTCCACCCTTCCTTTTTCAATTTCGCGAAGCAAATAAGGTAAGCGCGGAATGTAATAGGCGGATAATTATAATGATTTATTCTAAAGGGTGTTACGCAGTAGTGAAAATATAAGCAGGGGTCGTAGAGGGTTCGGAGTTTCGCGATTATTGTTAACAAGGCCTGCCTTTTCTTCCCGAGAAAGAGTAAAGAGAGAAACAGAGAGAGAGAAGGAAAAAATCGTTAGTGGAGACGTGGCGCTACTGCCTCCTTTACTGCCCATGGACCCGATGTCGTCCTCCGCACGCGGTCGGGATATTAAAATCTCCTTGGCCTCTCGGGAAGAGTGGTCTTTCGCTCCCTCAAGCGACTTTTATCGCTTTGGAGTCGTGGACAGAGAGCGGCGATGGACTCCGTCGAGGGAAATATATTGAAACCGTTTTTACGTGAATTTTTTTGCTACTGCGAAATCGAACTGTTCGGAAATGTGGATGAATATTTCTATCTGAGTATGATTCTAATTTCGAGGTTTCATATAATTAATTATGCTTTTTTTTGGTGAAAGATCATGTTTTGTCTAAAATATATGCATCGCTCTAAGGATATTTGTCAATTTATTAATAATTAAATGCCGCTTTGTATAGACAGTTTCAGTAACCGCTAACGTTTTCAATTTTGACAAATCCTTGGAATATAGTGAGAACTCGAACGTAAAACTTCTGGGTGAGTTATCTGGTAAAATCTTTTAAATCACCGCTTAAAACGATTGTCATGTTTGACTGAGGCCGTTAATAATAAATGGGAAAGCGTTATTCCCGCAGAGTGTGACGCCATGTCGTCCGTAACGATGACACGTCCCCACACACACCTCGTGTGTCGACGCAAAGATGGCTGTGCGGCTGGTTGGTGCTTTTCTCTGCGAGGGAACGAACGTCGCATTTCACCGGTGCTTTCGCCATCTTCTCCGCCTCGTTTGTTCTTTTTCTCCTCCTCCTTCACACCCATTCAAACACACCCTCCTCCTCCTCCTGTGCAGCAGTAGCAGCTTCCGATCCCCGCCGCGAGGGGCGCCGGCAGCGACGATCCCTTTTGCGGTGCTGCGGAGCGAATAAAAGTCGCACGGCTTCTGCTCCATAAAGTTTTATGCCGTCCCCTTAACAGCAACCTAATACTCGACAAGTGCACTGCATCATTTTAAATGATGAAGCAATCTCTGCTCAATATTGCTGTGTCTCAGTCGTAAAAGGCGAGGGGGGCGGGAATGGGCGATGGAACGTGGTGGGGAGTGAGTGGAGAAGACGACGTCGCGAGGGGGTGCTAAAGGAAAAGAGGCCGAACTGCGTGCAAAAGACGAGATGAGGCGGCGGAGCGGAGCAGTTTTCATGTCTGGAGGGGAAAAGAGACCCCCCCTTCCCCTCCCCCCCCCCGTCCGTTGCTGTTTGAAACGAGAGACGAGTTGGTGGAAGAAGCGGAGATAACAACGACAAGCATCTTCACTTTTTCTCGTAAAATCCCCCCCCCCC